>QRDG01000276.1:912578-1228744 GCA_012064385.1 Puccinellia tenuiflora
GGACAAATCCTTTGGCCACCCACTTCCATATCAAAGTTTCTTTTTGTATCGTATAGTCTTCTAGGCATGTCCTTAGATAACAAGGCAGGTCAGCTAAACCGCAATATCTTCTCATGTTCTCAACTTGCATTTCGTGGGGGTAAGGCTTGCCACGGACACCTTTCCCCAGACCCCGCATAGTGCGGGAGCTCTCAGCACTGGGTACGTCCTTTTTTTGCATTGTAGGTTTGCCCAGGATGTTTGACCAGACTGGATTTGGAATGTTAGGTCCCACATGTCTAGAAAATTCACGTTATGGTCGAGTTATATGCTATTTTATTTTCTGAGTCAGTTCTGGAAAGGGAAATACAGTTCGAATAATTGACATAGGATAGGAGCAGCTAACTTCTAGATGGGTGCATTCATATGGCGCCTGACATGGACATTGGTGTGTAGACATCATGATTCTCTAATTCATGTTGGGAATTAGGTGAGGTATACTGAATTTGGTTTAGTTATATCGATGGATCCGCAATATGTATGTTCTCTTGCCTCTTTATTCAAATACAATGGTAATATCTTTGACATTTATACAGTGGATCAGATAATGGATATGACATTAGCATTCATTCCGTGTAGATTTTAGTCAGGTACTGTGAGCGACAGATGCGCTGAGAAATTTTATGTTTTTTTGTCTAGTTGGATGTAGCACATCGGTTATATACCCTCAGTGATTTTATGTTTTGTCGTATAGTTACCCTAATGCCCTGTTGGATGCACGGAATTGGGCCTCAGAATTGAATTGGCAATGGAATACCAAATCAACGATTTCAATGGAATTCCAGTTTGCTGTTTGGATGCGCACGGCATTCGTCCGTAGAATCAAGGCTGGAATGGATTTCCAAATCCTATTTGGATGTACATCACGTGGAATTGAATTTTTTTGGACTTTGAGAAGAGGGCGGGCTGCAGCGGCCGGCGGGGAGCAGGGAGGGGCCGGCGGCGGGGCGTTGACCAACAACGGACGGGGGCGGCCTCTCCCTGGCCCTGGCCCTGGCCGCTGGAGGAGGATAGATCGACCGGATTCCGGCCGGCATTCGTTCCCGTCGCCGTTCCCCGTCAATCGATCTGGGGTTAAGGACCGGCGTTTGGTCCATCGAGCCGAGGAGAAGCGGGGGAGAGCAAGGAGAGAAGGGGGCGGCCACAGGGGTAGGAGCAGCGGCAAGGCGGGGCGGCGTTCCTCTTCCGCAGCCCCGGTCGATCTAGGGTTAGGGCCATCACAGGGAAGGGGATAGAAGGGCCTCTGCCGCTAGGAATCGGAGGAGGAAGGAGGAGGAAAAGGAGAGGAAGAGGATGGAGGCGAGGGAGGGAGGAGGGAGAGGAGGGCGGGAGAGCTGGCTTACCGCCCGCGCCGCCGGCTATTCTTCTCGCTCGCGGGAGCAGAGACGAGCGAGCGAGGTCTGAGGTCTCGCTCCTTCGGCCTGGCAACGAAGCGGTATGCGGGACGAGGATTTCTGGGCGATTCCGAGGTTCCCACCTCCGAAGTGGTGAGTACCATTTCGCGTAGGACGCGAGGCCCGCTCGGAATTGGTATTCGTTTCCATGGCTGAATTCTATGCACACCCCAAACTGCCGAATTGAGGTCCCAATTCCAGATTCTTCAATTCTGAGCCCAATTCCATGCAACCAAACAGGGCATAAGTGATACGGACAAGATATCAGCAAGGCGCCATATCATCTCGGCGAAATCCGCATTCCATTCAAGGCAGTCGAAACAGAAAAAACAAATGTATAGTTTATTGCATTTATTGGATCCATCGGATCATATGCATAATTTCATACATTTGGTTTATTTATCGCAGCAGCAATATTGAGTTGCATGTATTTCAAAACAATAGCTGACTTTAATGTTGTAACCTTTGTCTTGGCAGGATGTTCTGCAGCCCTCGATCTCACAATTAGGCGCCTCATAACAAGTCTGGTAATTGAAAGCCTCAGTACCTGCGAAACATATGTCAGAACAAACACAACCTAATAATGAACACTAAAAAAAGCAGATGCGTTGAGTACATAAATGATAATAAGTCTAAAATACTTACTTATGTGGCAAGTCATAGTCGTTAAAATGACCAACATAACTGCTATGCTTAGAACCGTTGTGGTGTTACTCTTAAGCGCCATGAGAAGAGACTAGCTAGTCCTTGTGTGTTTTTCTTTGTACTAGAATGTTTTGCTTTTTGCTCAGATCTATATAGAGGAAACAAAATCTTGGGGAATTAATTCTTGCCTATTTTGTTTCACCTAAAAATGGAAGCAAAAGATAATCTTGGGCAATTAAGTCTTGCCTATTTGATTTCATCTAAAAATAGATGCAAAAGAAAATCTAGGGGAATTAATTCTTGACTATTTTGTTTCACCTAAAAACAGAGGCAAAAGATAATCTTGGGGAATGAAGTCATTAATATTTGATTTCACTTATAAAATAAAGGAAAAATAAAATCTTGGAAAATTAAGTTTTTCCTATTTGGTTTCACCTAAACTGGTAGTCTCATTAATTCTTTTCATTACTATTGTCTTGTCAAATCTTGGAGTATAATCAATTTCGGTCTATCTATTCATTCCTGATTTTTGTTTGAATTTTAGGCATTATTATCTCCTTGAAAAATATTTGAGAATTAGTTTATTGTAATCATTTATACTTGATCCACATGAATGTATCCTCTATCACGCATTGATTTCTTTCCTCGATTTACCTTCGATGATGTCACAATTGATGACCAGATTGAAGGAAAACCAGTGAACATTAGATACTCAAGCAGGGGAATAGATTTAAGTCCTGATGGTGCGAATCAAAATGAGCACAGACATGATAAAGATGTGAATTGAAGCGTAATGGAAAAGAGACGGTACAGTTTTTTTTTTGGATTTCAAACTGTTGGTACCTGCTCTACGTCTCCGTTTAGAGAGGCTTTGCATGCATGCAAGTATCACCCACTTGTGGCTAATCACACTCAGAGGATGCCTCATCGTTATTGGTATAGCGGGGAAGATTGTGAGGCTTCAACAAGATATTTTTCACGGTATGAGAGTCCATACCATGTTCAAAGCGTGGAGCACCTACGATATCTTGCCATTTGGTAGAAAGAAGTGCCATAACATAGGGAGCGCTATCTTTACCATCACATCAAGATTTTCTCCGTTCCCATAATTATCACGAGTGTGGAACATAAGATAGATAAGGTAGCCATAAATTTCATCGAAGTTGTCCACCTTGGTGATAAGCCTCAAACATATCTATAATTTTTTATTATTCCAAGTTGTTATCATACCATTATTATATATTTTGGCATAGTTTTATACAATTTTATTACTTATTTAGCCTAACATATAATAGTTGCAAGAGTGCACAAACTTTTGTTTTCTACTTTCAATTGTAGCAATTTCTTGGATATTGAACAAATCATAAAATAACACTTTGTTGCGGTGGAATCCAGATTTTTCTGAAATCTGTCCCCACCTGACAGTTTTACAGATCATGACGGGAGGGTCTGAATATAACGTCAAATGGAAAAAGTTACAACACACAAAAGTTACAGAAATTTGATGGACTCGACCGTGGTTGGAACCTATGTATTCATGGGGACAGAGAAGGAGTAGGAAGGTTCTAGAGGTACCCACTCTTCCTTGATCTACTCAATGGTCGTCCTCATCATGTGCTCTCACTTGCCGGAGCCAGTGTACATGTTGGACAACTACTTCTAGTTACACCGGTGTGTTAGTTAGTTAGCACATCACATAGAGCTAGTCTGGAAAAACTCTAACCGATACATGGCAACAATCCATGGCAAGGACGATGTGATCGTGCTGGCCAGGTGTTTGGAGCTTCACTGCTAGAACAGGGAGGAGAAGACTAGCCTGAATATATTTTGGTTGCCGCAACCGTGTAAATGGTAGTACTATATGTGTACTGCATCACTTGAGCTGTCGACTGCCATATATGTCTTTCCAGAACTTTGGTGAGTGGTGACTCGTTCGGGTCACCGGTGATGTATCACTTTCGTAATTCAACGTGTCCTTTGCGCACACCCTAAAAGAAACTCCTTAGTCATCACTTATTTCTATAAACGCTTTCCAGCGCGATGCCAGGGTAAGCATTGCGCTGCTCATGGCCACCGCCAACGTGTCAGCTCGGATGACAGAAAAAGAAGATCCCAAACAAGAAGTTTAGCTGGATCAAAAAGAGTTGGTAGGCTGGTTGAGTAGACGAACCCATGCTCCACGCTTAAACCCGGCTTCGCAGACAAAGCCATTGCTCTCAAGGCGCGTGGAAACCCACAGGTCGTGCCGCCTACCTTGGATAGGCTCTCCGACGGAATCACCCTCGCGCCGGACACACCTCCGGCCTATCCTGCTGGGCGAGTCACAGATATTTTTGTGCTCTGTGCATCGGCTTCAAGCCACCAACCAGGCCTGTACCAACTCTTTAGCCCTCCTCCTACGTTGGCTGGAGTTACAAGCGCTCACCACCACGCTCGGCCGATTAAGTTGCTGTACGCGACCGTCCCTTACCGGTATGGGACTAATAACTGGAGTAACTTGTCGAACGAAGCTGCGTGCGAGTTGTGCGCTGTCCTTGTTCTTCTACCTAGCTCCTCACAGAGAATCCGCACGCGCGTGGTGTCCAAGATCCTCGCGCCGAACGAGCTTGGCATGGTGACCTGACCTTCGAGCTCGGCCGGCTGGTGTGTGCCTGCACGCCGCACGAGCACAGGATCATGGTGGCTGCTGGCGCCCAAGGTGCAGGCTGGGGACAGGATCATGGTGGTGGTGGCTGCTGGCGCGATCGTGGAGGCAAGGACTGCCGGCCGGAGCGGTGGATCGGGGAGGACGCTGTATCGTTTAAGTCCGGCCGCCGGATCGGATCTGTCTTGTTGCCGGGCACATCCTACGTCCACACGAAGAACGGCTCGAGGCAGCAGCTGTTTCACAGTTGATCGATCAAGAAAAGAAAACGTGCGTGGTGTTCCAATTCTTTCTCAAGAATATTGTCAAACTGGATCTTTAGCCCTAATCCTAGACCCGAGAATCAGAGGAGATGATATGAACCTATGATCACTTGGATGCCAGATGCCGACTTTGTTAAGTTTTCTGTCAAGCCCCTAGTTAGAGTTAAATTCACTGGTGGTAATTATCCCCATGTTTTCCTTGCACGGGATTTATGCAACCAACTGGAAACAATTGCACGGGATTTATACACCGATGTGGGTTGCAACTTAATAACATGATAACCACTTTATGTTTTTTATGGCCGATCCATCTATCTACCTATTATTCATTTGCCTTTGTAACTCAACTTTAGTAATGAAAAATAAAAGCCTGTGCAACAATCTATCGATGTAGAAGCTGGGGTCTCTCTTTTTTTTTTAAAGATCTTGGTTCAAACTTATTTAAACTTTCAAATAAGTTGTAAGCAAGAAACGGATTGATAAATCCAGAATACTAGGGGATTACATTGGAAGAGCACATGTAATGATGACGAAATAGGATCCTCGAGAAAATATTGAAAACATGAGATAAGGAGGAGAATAAAATCTGGTTCATACAGAATTTCATTACAGTCGTGAGGCTCTATAAAAAAAACATGTAAAAAGTAACTCTAAAACATATTACTCCTAATGGCATGATTTACTACACATTGGGAGGAATAAGCCACATGCCATTTTGAGAGGAATGCTGCCACCTTGATCCTCCTCATGCCCTCACCACGCCTCTTGTTCTCAAACCAATGGCACAGGCGACCAAGGTTTTCGAAGTACAAGGTGTTGGCACTGTAGATACAATTTCTATCCACCTGGCCGCGCCCGCCAGCTATTGGAGTACTCGGCAAATATACCGCTTCAGGTACGTAGTTACGGTTCTTTGACCTGGAATGCTATGCATGTACGATGACAAAATAGGATCCTCTAGAAAATATTGAAAAACAGGAGATAAAGGAAGAGGAGAAAATCATAAAATCTGGTTCATACAGATATTAGTTTGCAAGTCATGAGCCTCTATAAAAAACATGTAAAAAGTAACTACTCCCTCCGATCCATAAAAAGTGTCGCTCATTCTGTACTAAGTTAGTATAAACTTTGTACTAAGTGAGCGAAACTTTTATTGATCGGAGGGAGTATAAAACATCTAGTTGCATGGTTTGCTACACACTGGGAGGAATAATCCACATGCCATTTTGAGAGGCATGCGCCACCTTGATCCTCCTCACGCCCTCAGCGCGCCTCCTATTGTCAAACCAATCGTACACGCGTCCACGGTTGGCAAAGTACATGGTGTTGGCACTGTAGATACAATTTCTCTCCACCCGGCCGCGCCCGCCAGCTGGCACTCTCACCGATGTGGAGCATGTTTCCCCTAAGAACAAGGCATGCTCACCTAAGCGTGTCACATCTACCCACTTTAGTGTTTTTCCTGGCGGCCGCAGGTGAGCGCAAAGACCTTGAACAAAGGAGGGATGTTCTTGTACCAGCAAGTCGTCGCCATGGCCAGTTTGCCACCCAGAACAAAGACGTGATTTCTGTATGGCGAGGTGCCATATAAGAGGGATAGTGTGGCGCCGAGGGATCACGCTGAACGGATAGCAGCAAGGTGACGGACACAGAAGAAAATAAATAGAATGTTCAGCTCCCTGTCTCCTTTTAAAAGGAACTGGCCAATTAACCTCGAAAACAAAGTGTCATCTTGAGAATGAAAAAGTTGATCATTTGCTTTTCGTTTTGAAAACAGGATTTATAGAGGGGGCGGAAGAGAAGAACCTTTCTCTACTAACCACAAGGATATTGGTACTCTATATTTCATCTTCGGTGCCATTGCAGGAGTGATGGGCACATGCTTCCCCGTACTGATTTCGGTGGTGAGGCCATAGAGTTCTCCATTGCAAAAAGTTATATCCTCAAACCTCTTTGATTGTTCTCGTCTCATGATCCACCAGTCATCCTCCGGACAGCCAACCCTGCAGAGCGCGACACCGGATGAGCTTGTGAGGGCGGCGAGGATGCAATCGTTCCATGTGGGCTCCTCCGAGAAGACAATCTTTTGGATGATGCCTGGTCCTCCGTCGCGGTGTCTCGTAGGGACGAACTTTCTCTGCTTGACAGAGGCGGCACCTCGACTCCGGAGAAGATGTTGCCAATCACCAGGTTCACGTGTTTGCGCGTGAGCGCAGCGATCCAGCCGCCGTCGTGAGCTCCCACAAACCGCCTGACTTCCGCCTTGCTCGGGGCCTGGATAGCAAAGGTCTGGCCGTCTTCCGGACAGTACATGCGCTTTGTCTTGTCGTGCCTGCCACCAAAGGAGGAGATGTGGCACGGGAGGGCCGGCGGCGCCGCCGCATGGCGTGCGGCATCTCGCCGCGATGTGCATACGGCGGCGAAGTGGACGTTGACCTAGACCAGGTGGAGGTTATCGATTGGGAGATCGGACCAGCTGTACTTCATTGTTATCTCGTCCAAGGTACGATCGCTCGATCTGCTGCAAGGTTCGTAAGCGCGAGTCCTTATGCAAAGCGTGCTCTGTGAAAATAAGCAGCAGCTTCGAAGATTTATATAGGTCGCAAAAAAAAAAGCAGCTTCAAGGATATATCCTCCGTCCGTCCGTCCTAGAGATTAGCACGTTAGGGACCGAACAGCTGGAGTCCTTTTCGCCGTGAATAAATCGCAGCCTTTACGCCCTGACGGCCATGTCGCACAAGACGGCGTCGACGTACAGTTGTGCGTCCGTCCGAGGCTCGCACAGGTTCCACATCGTCGGCTACACCAAGCTCAAGGCTCTCGCCGGAGTTAGCGCCTCCGTCGTCAGGTCCGGAGACTTCCATGCCGGCGGCCACACCTGGGCCCTAATTTGCCGGTTTGGAAAACAAGGGCTAGCGTCCATCTCCCTCAATCTGGTCAGCAGCAAGAGCGTCTCCGCCACGGCCAGCCTGAGGATCGACGACCCGCTTCGCCGGTGGCCGGCAGCCGTGTGGCGAAGCAGTGACCCAAATGACTTCCGATCTTATGCGTTCGCCGGTGCACCCTGGAGCTGGGAGCTGCCGGTCCCCGAGGCGTTCCGTAGCCACCACCAGCTGGAGCGCTACGTGGTGGAAGCCGACGATCGCCTCACCATCCTCTGCGTCGTCGAGGTCCTTCGTACCCGCGCTCGGTCGAGAAACTGCTTCGTCTCCGTGGTGCCGAAGCCAACCATGTCTCGAGATTTCTTAAGGCTTCTTTTTCCGCCCAACTCCGCGACGGTTTGCCCCGACGTGTCATTCCTTGTCGAGGAGATAGAGATCCGCGCGCACAAGCTTGTTCTTGCCATGCGGTCCCCGGTCTAACGCCGCCGATGTTCCGTTGGCACAGAGGTCACTGAGCAGAATCAGGGTCGACGACATGAGCGCCTCCACTTTCAGGGATATGCTCCACTACATCTACACGGAGGAGTTGCACATGAAATCCACATTGACAAGTCGAGCCGGCAAAGATAAATATGCATTGACGACAAGGTCTCTAGCTAAGGCGCTCGACCTGCTGGTGGCCGCCGATCGGTACGACCTAGAGAGGCTAAGGATCATGTGTGGCAATGTGCTGGTAGAGTGCATGGACGCACTTTCTGTCATACCTACATTGATGACGGTGCACGGCCGACACAGTTGCCAACAGATAGAGGATTCATGCATCCAATACATAGCATCAAATCCCGACGCCTACACCGACATGAAGGCGACTGAGGACTATAAGGAGCTCAAGGACAGTTGTTGCTCTTTCCTACTCGAGATCACAGACAAAGTAGCCATGAACATGGCTCGAAACATCACCTCCCCCTTTTCTAACTCATGTAGAATCCAGTCACAGAAGAGCCCACCCTCCAATGTTGTCCACGGCACGCATGAGTTGACAATCCTCAACTTTAGGGCTGTCCAGAGGAGCCTTGGTGTTGACTATATAGTAGGTTCTGGGAGATTCCAGATAGGAGGTTACGAGTGGATTCTAGGGGTTTTCCCGTCCAAGTCCTTGTCATCACCGGAAGAGGAAGAGCCTATCTCAGTGTACCTACAATTGTCTAGTGATCTTGGAACAGATGTCCCTATCATGGCATCAATTAACTTCAAGATGGATTACCCTAGTGCGTCGCCGCCGATACAACAGGTAAAAGAAACCTTTACCAAAATAGGAGCCTGCACATTTACAAAGTTCACGGTCATGAAATCTGCAAAGTCTGCACATGATGACTCCCTTACAGTAACTACTGCACTACTGCTAGCGTCAGACAAAGAATCGTCGTGCCTCCATCAAACCTTGCTTCACACCTTGAGCAGTTGTGGGTGAGCGAGCAAGGGTCGGATGTGAGGTTCCTGGTCGAGGATTGCGACTTCCACGCTCATGGGCTTGTGATCGCCGCTCGGTCGCAGGCCCTATACAAGATTGTGATAGAGGCGGACAACCACGTGGTGCAGGTCGACGGAATGAAGGCTGAGGTTTTCAGGTCGGTTCTCCACTTCATCTACACGGACAAGTTGCCCTCTGTGGATATCCTAGTCCTTGCCGCCCAAGACATGCTCGCGGCAGCCTGCCGATTCGGTCTGGATAGGATGAAGATCGTGTGCGAGAACTTCCTAGCAGAGAACATATCGAAAGATAATGCGTTGAACACGTTGAAACTGGCACAACGCCACCAGTGCTTGAAGCTCAAAAATTACTGTTTAGAGTTCATCTCCTTGCCACACGTGACCAAGCATGTGCTGAAGACGATCATAAGCTTGGACTAATTAAAATCTGATTAATTGCTTCGCAAACTCCTCCGTTGCTGTATATTGATTGGTATTTTTGATGTATTAATTGGTAGTTTTATCACCATGGCAGGTGCCTTGTGTTCCATGACACGACTAATGGTTCTTACAGAAACAAGTCGTGCCAGAATTCGACTATGTTTTTTCCTGTAAAGTTTAATCCTAAATTGCTATTTCAAAGGTTTTGAAGATTTCTTATGTCTAACTTGACGTCCACATCTGTCCCGTTGTCTACCTGGATCGCCCTCGTGATCTGATATACACCTTTGAATCAATCCATGCAGGCAACCGTCTTTAATTAGTAAGAAGTTCATCATTTAGGATCACAATTAGGTTGAGACAAAGAAATACAAGCCTTGTCTGCGGGAAAAAAAGTGAGTCCAAAATTTGTTGAGAGAATAATGTGAGTTTCCCAAGTAGTAATTTAGAGAAAAGAAAATCTTGAGCAGGTGCAACTGGAAGCACGATCAAATCTTGAGCTCTTTGACTTACCAATTCAGTCGGTACTTACGTACGTGTGCGTTACTAACTCGGTCGACTCAAGTTTTACTAGATAGGTCCAGAAAGAAAAGGTTTTACTAGATCAGAGCGAATCAATATTTGTTTCGATTAATTGTGCGTATGTTTTTAGATCGGATCACGCAACCACGCCCATGGCGCAAAGGACGGCATCAACGCACAGCTCCTCCTTCGTCCGAGGACACGCTCCAGTTTCACATCATCGGCTACAGCGCCGGCGCGGCGTCGCCAGCTCCGTAAGATCCAGCGCCTTCCACGTCGGAGGCCACGCCTGGGCCCTGGTCTGCAGCTTCGACGACCATGACCAGCTCGTGTCCATCTCCCTGGAGCTGCTCAGCACCGACATCGCCAAGGACGTGACGATCGACGACCCGCATGGCCGGCAGTCAGCCGCCGTGTGGCGAAGCGACGTGGCCAACGTCTTCCCGGCTTGGCCAACTCCCTCAGACATGGACACTTGCAGAAGCTGGAAGCTGTCTCTCCCCGACGCGTTCCGTGGCCAGGAGGCGAGCTATGTGAAAGATGACGGCTTGATGATCCAGTGCACCGTCGATGTCCTCGTGGAGGACTCCACCCCGGCAGCCGCCGAGAGTGTCGTGTTCGTGGTGCCGCCGCCGAGCACCTCCCAGGATCTCCACAAGCTTCTGCTTCCTGCAGAAGAGTCGGAATGGGAGCCCGAGGTGAAGTCGAGGAGGGGCTGTTTGAGACCAGATGTGACGTTTGTGGTGGAGGAGACCGAGATCCAGGCGCATAAGCTCGTGCTCGCCATGAGGTCCCCGGTCTTTGCTGCGGAGTTCAAGAGAGACAAGAAGGAGAGTTTCACGGACACAGGACGCCACAAGGTCGATGACATGAGCGCCTCTACATTCAGAGCGATGCTTCGCTTCATCTACACCGACGAGCTGCCTATCAAACCAAACAACAGTGTCACATTTACGACCCGTGCGTGCAAGGAGAAATATGCGGCAAGGCGGCGTGCAGCAATGGCACAAGACTTGCTCGTTGCCACGAATCGGTATGACCTAGTTAGACTCGGTCTCATGTGCCAGAAAATACTATCCGAGACCGACGTCATACCAACATTTACGATTGATTGTCGTCTGCACAAGTGCCAGCAGTTTGAGACCTCCTGCATCGATTGCATTGGAACTAGCACCTCCAAAGCCTGCAACATTGTCACAGTGCCATCGCCCAACATTGTCACGCAACTTGAGCAACTTCTTGTGAGCAAGTATGGGACGGATTTGATTTTTCTAATCGAGGAGACGGAGATTTCCGCGCACCGACTTATTATTGCTGCTCGGTCACCGATCCTACACGAAGCAGTGGTTGCGTCGGCGGCCAACAAGGATCACCACATCATACGGATTGATGACATGAAGGCTGCTATCTTCAAGGTTATTCTCCACTTCATCTACACGGACGAGTTGCCTCCGGTGGACGATTTACTCCTTGCTGCTGTCGGGAATTCGACGATGGTGGCCAGCGAAATGATCAAGGCCGCTTGTCGGTTCCGTCTAGAAAGGATGAAGGTCATGTGTGTAAACCTGTTAGCCAAGTCCGTCTCAAAAGAGAACGTATTGACCATGCTGAAGTTGGCGCGCCATAACCACTTTCAAGAGCTCGAGGACAACTGCATCGAGTTCATCTCGTTGCCACGAAATATAAAGGATGTGATAAATTCCATCGGCTTGGCTTAGTTCAGTATGTCACTCTCATTCATATTAATCCTCACGGATTTAGTACAACTTTGTACGAAATCTGTGACAATTATTATGGATTTAGTACAACTTTGTACTAAATCTGTGACAATTAATATGGATTTAGTACAACTTTGTACTAAATCTGTGACAATTAATAAGTAAAAATAAATCATTTCCTCATTATTTTGCAATCAGGCCACTAATATTTCTTATTTGGCATCTCAGTCATTTTTTCTGCGATTGGATTTTGCTCTAAGTTCTTGTGCCAGCCTCCCCTCTTATTTAGTTCTAAGACGAACCCCTCCTCCCAACGTATTTTCTCCAGATTTCCTAGAGATTCCACCAATGTCTTGCACATCCAACTCTCATGAAGCTCAATACAAATATTTAGATTCCTTAGTTCAGTCAACTTCCCTAGCTCTTCAACAAAGTTTAGACGCTTGTCGACATGTCTCAGTGATAGCTCTTCCATGGATGTTAGGTTCCCCATCCCATCTGCACACTTACGGTCTTACACGCTACGCTGCCAACGCGGAGGCACTTCAGCTATCTTAGCAGAATAATGCTATGTGGTAATGCCTCTACCTTCTCACATTCCCACAGGTCTATTGTCTGCAAAAACCTAAGATTCCCTATCTCTTTAGGAAGTTCACCGATAGGTGTCTCCCACAATCCGAGATACCTCAGCTGATGCAACCTCCCAAGGTTTTCAAGATGATATACATGGTCTTCAGTAAAGTGCAGTCTCCTATAGCTACACACAATGCTTCAAATCCTAAGAGTGACGGCATCACACTAATATGACATCTGGTGACATTAAATGATCTGATTTGTGGTATGTAAGTGTTGTCGAGATGGTCATTCTCTTTGACTCTTTTTTGGCTGGCTAATCTACGTGGATTGATTTTGAAGATGTGTTCTGGTCCTCACAAATTCTAACAAAATTTCTTCTTCTGATAACAGGCAAATCATATCAAACACCATGTCATCCACGTGGCAACCATAAATTAAGTATGCACTGATGCTCTTTAACGGTTGGGGTCATTTTTGTATGTATTAACACGTTAAAATATCTCTCTCCAACTCAGACAACCCTCTCCTTGGTTCCTCTTGGACAAATCCTTTGGCCACCCACTTCCATATCAAAGTTTCTTTTTGTATCGTATAGTCTTCTAGGCATGTCCTTAGATAACAAGGCAGGTCATAGTAGCTAAACCGCAATATCTTTCTCATGTTCTCAACTTGCATTTCGTGGGGGTAAGGCTTGCCACTGACACCTTTCCCCAGACCCCGCATAGTGCGGGAGCTCTCAGCACTGGGTACGTCCTTTTTTTGCATTGTAGGGTTGCCCAGGATGTTTGACCAGACTGGATCTTTGGAATGTTAGGTCGCACATGTCTAGAAAATTCACGTTATGGTCGAGTTATATGCTATTTTATTTTCTGAGTCAGTTCTGGAAAGGGAAATACAGTTCGAATAATCGACATAGGATAGGAGCAGCTAACTTCTAGAGGGGTGCATTCATATGGCGCCTGACATGGACATTGGGTGTAGACATCATGATTCTCTAATTCATGTTGGGAATTAGGTGAGGTATACTGAATTTGGTTTAGTTATATCAATGGATCCGCAATATGTATGTTCTCTTGCCTCTTTATTCAAATACAATGGTAATATCTTTGACATTTATACAGTGGATCAGATAATGGATATGACACATTAGCATTCATTCTGTGTAGATTTTAGTCAGGTACTGTGAGCGATAGATGCGCTGAGAAATTTTATGTTTTTTTGTCTAGTTGGATGTAGCACATCGGTTATATACCCTCGGTGATTTTATGTTTTGTCGTATAGTTACCCTGAGTGATAGGGACGGACAAGCTCTCAGCAAGGCTCCATATCAGCTCGGCGAAATCCGCATTCAATTCAAGACAGTCGAAACAGAAAAAACAAATGTACAGTTTATTGCATTTATTGGATCCATCAGATAATATGCATAATTTCATACATTTGGTTTATTTATCGCAGCAACAGTATTGAGTTGCATGTATTTCAAAACAATAGCTGACTTTAATGTTGTAACCTTTGTCTTGGCAGGATGTTCTGCATCCCTCGATCTCACAATTAGGCGCCTCATAACAAGTCTGGTAATTGAAAGCCTCAGTACTTGCGAACATATGTCAGAACAAACACAACCTAATAACGAACACTAAAAAAAGCAGATGCGTTGAGTACATAAATGATAATAAGTCTAAAATACTTACTTATGTGGCAAGTCATAGTCGTTAAAATGACCAACATAACTGCTATGCTTAGAACCCTTGTGGTGTTACTCGAAAGCGCCATGAGAAGGGACTAGCTAGTCCTTGTATGTTTTTCTTTGTACTAGAATGTTTTGCTTTTTGCTCAGATCTATATAGAGGAAACAAAATCTCGGGGAATTAATTCTTGCCTGATTTGTTTCACCTAAAAATGGAAGCAAAAGATAATCTTGGGCAATTAAGTCTTGCCTATTTGATTTCATCTAAAAATAGATGCAAACGAAAATCTAGGGGAATTAATTCTTGCCTATTTTGTTTCACCTAAAAATAGAGGCAAAAGATAATCTTGGGGAATGAAGTCATTAATATTTGATTTCACCTATAAAATAGAGGTAAAATAAAATCTTGGGAAATTAAGTCTTTCCTATTTGGTTTCACCTAAAATGGTTGTCTCATTATATTTTTTTGATTACTATTGTCTTGTCAAATCTTGGAGTATAATCAATTTCGGTCTATCTATTCATTCCTGATTTTTGTTTGAATTTTCTGCATTATTATCTCCTTGAAAAATATTTGAGAATTAGTTATTGTAATCATTTATACTTGATCCACATGAATGTATCCTCTATATATCACGCATTGATTTCTTTCCTCGTTTTACCTTCGATGATGTCACAATTGACGACTAGATTGAAGCAAAACCAATGAACATTAGAAACTCAAGCAGGGGAATAGATTTAAGTCCTGATGGTGCTAATCAAAATGAGCACAGACAGGATAAAGATGTGAATTGAAGCGTAATGGAAAAGAGACGGTACACTTGTTTTTTTTTGTGTGGATTTCAAACTGTTGGTACTTGCTCTACGTCTCCGTTTAGAGAGGCTTTGCATGCACGCAAGTATCAAGGATGCCTCATCATTATTGGTATAGCGGGGAAGATTGTGAGGCTTCAACAAGATATTTTTCACGGTATGAGAGTCCATACCATGTTCAAAGCGTGGAGCACCTACGATATCTTGCCATTTGGTAGAAAGAAGTGCCATAACATAGGGAGCGCTATCTTTACCATGACATCAAGATTTTCTCCGTTCGCATAATTTTCATGTGTGTCGAACATAAGATAGATAAGGTAGCCATAGATTTCATCGAAGTTGTCCACCTTTCTGATAAGACTCAAACATATCTATTATTTTTTATTATTCCAAGTTGTTATCATACCATTATTTTATATTTTTGGCATAGTTTTATATCAATTTTTATTATTTATTTAGCCTAACATATAATAGTTGCAAGAGTGCACAAACTAATGTTTTCTACTTTCATGTGTAGCAACTTTTTGGATATTGAACAAGCCATAAAATAACACTTTGTTGCGGTGGAATTAATCCGGATTGTTCTGAAATTTGTCCCCACCTGACAGTTTTACAGACCATCACGGAACGGTATGAATATAACGTCAAATGGAAAAATTTACAACATGAAAGTTATAGAAATTTGATGGTCTCGACCGTGATTTGGAACCTATGAATTCATGGGGACGGAGAAGGAGTAGGAAGGTTCTAAAGGTACCCACTCTCTTCCTCGATCTACTCGATGGTCGTCTGGACGACCCTCGTCATGTGCTCTCACTTGCCGGAGCCAGTGTACATGTTGGACAACTAGCTAGTTACGTACACTGGTGTACGTCTGTTGGTTCGCACATCACATAGAGCTAGTATGGAAAAACTCTAATCGATACATGGCAACAATCCATGGCAAGGATGTGATTGTGTTGGGCCAGGTGTTTGGAGCTTCACTGCTAGAACGGGGAGGAGAAGACTAGCCTGAATATATTTTGGTTGCCGCAACCGTGTAAAATGTTATATGTGTACTACATCACTTCAGCTGTCGTGACTGCCATATATGTCTTTCGAGAACTTTGGTGACTCGTTCGGGTCACCGGTGATGTATCACTTTCGTAATTCAACGTGTCCTTTGCGCACACCCTAAAAGAAACTCCTTAGTCATCACTTATTTCTATAAACGCTTTCCAGCGCGATGCCAGGGTAAGCATCGCGCTGCTCATGGCCACCGCCAACGTGTCAGCTCGGATGACAGAAAAAGAAGATCCCAAACAAGAAGTTTAGCTGGATCAAAAAGAGTTGGTAGGATGGTTGAGTAGACGAACCCATGCTCCACGCTTAAACCCGGCTTCGCAGACAAAGCCATTGCTCTAAAGGCGCGTGGAAACCCACAGGTCGTGCCGCCTACCTCGGACAGGCTCTCCGACGGAGCCACCCTCGCGCCGGACACACCTCCGGCCTATCCTGCTGGGGCGAGTCACAGATATTTTTGTGCTCTGTGCATGGGCTTCAAGCCCACCAACCAGGCCCGTACCAACTCTTTAGCCCTCCTCCTACGTTGGCTGGAGTTACAAGCGCTCACCACCACGCTCGGCTAATTAAGTTGCTGTACGCGACCGTCCCTTACCGGTATGGGACTAATAACTGGAGTAACTTGTCGAACGAAGCTGCGTGCGAGTTGTGCGCTGTCCTTGTTCTTCTACCTAGCTCCTCACAGAGAATCCGCACGCGCGTGGTGTCCAAGATCCTCGCGCCGAACGAGCTTGGCATGGTGACCTGACCTTCGAGCTCGGCCGGCTGGTGTGTGCCTGCACGCCGCACGAGCACAGGATCATGGTGGCTGCTGGCGCCCAAGGTGCAGGCTGGGGACAGGATCATGGTGGTGGTGGCTGCTGGCGCGATCGTGGAGGCAAGGACTGCCGGCCGGAGCGGTGGATCGGGGAGGACGCTGTATCGTTTAAGTCCGGCCGCCGGATCGGATCTGTCTTGTTGCCGGGCACATCCTACGTCCACACGAAGAACGGCTCGAGGCAGCTGTTTCACAGTTGATCGATCAAGAAAAGAAAACGTGCGTGGTGTTCCAATTCTTTCTCAGGACATTCAGTTCATCAGTCAAATCTTTTAAAGTGAAAAGCTACAGTTTGCTAATTATAGTTGTGCAATAGCCTTACTTGTCGGCAGATCTGCCCTAGTCTTATAATATTTGTTACCATGACCAAGTGGTTGAGCGTGGAGAAGATTAGAATATTGTCACACTGGATTCTTTAGCCCTAATCCTATACCCTAGAATCAGAGAAGATGATAGGAATTGGATGAATCACTTGGATGCATATGCCGCATTGTTAAGTTTTCTGTCAAGCCCCTAGTTAGAGTTAAATTCACTGGTTATTAGTTGTCCATCATGTTTCCTTTGCACGGGATTTATGCAACCAACTGGAAACAATTGCACGGGATTTATACAACCGATGTGGGTTGCAACTTAATAACATGATAACCACTTTATGTTTTTTATGGCCGATCCATCTATCGTGAACTCAACTTTAGTAATGAAAAATAAAAGGCCATATGCAACAATCTATCGATGTAGAAGCTGGGGTCTCTTTTTTTTTAAGATCTTCGTTGAAACTTATTTAAACTTTCAAATAAGTTGTAAGCAAGAAACGGATTGAATAAATCCAGAATACTAGGGGATTACATTGGAAGAGCACATGTAATGATGACGAAATAGGATCCTCGAGAAAATATTGAAAACATGAGATAAGGAGGAGAATAAAATCTGGTTCATACAGAATTTTCATTACAGTCGTGAGGCTCTATAAAAAAACATGTAAAAAGTAACTCTAAAACATATTACTCCTAATTGCATGATTTACTACACATTGGGAGGAATAAGCCACATGCCATTTTGAGAGGAATGTGGCACCTTGATCCTCCTCATGCCCTCACCACGCCTCTTGTTCTCAAACCAATGGCACAGGCGACCAAGGTTTTCGAAGTACAAGGTGTTGGCACTGTAGATACAATTTCTATCCACCTGGCCGCGCCCGCCAGCTATTGGAGTACTCGGCAAATATACCGCTTCAGGTACGTAGTTATGGTTCTTCGACCTGGAATGGCAATGCATGTAACGATGACAAAATAGGATCCTCCAGAAAATATTGAAAAACAAGAGATAAAGGAAGAGGAGAAAATCATAAAATCTGGTTCATCAGATTTTAGTTTGCAGTCATGAGCCTCTATAAAAAACATGTAAAAAGTAACTACTCCCTCCGATCCATAAAAAGTGTCGCTCATTCTGTACTAAGTTAGTATAAACTTTGTACTAAGTGAGCGAAACTTTTATTGATCGGAGGGAGTATAAAACATCTAGTTGCATGGTTTGCTACACACTGGGAGGAATAATCCACATGCCATTTTGAGAGGCATGCGCCACCTTGATCCTCCTCACGCCCTCAGCGCGCCTCCTATTGTCAAACCAATCGTACACGCGTCCACGGTTGGCAAAGTACATGGTGTTGGCACTGTAGATACAATTTCTCTCCACCCGGCCGCGCCCGCCAGCTGGCACTCTCACCGATGTGGAGCATGTTTCCCCTAAGAACAAGGCATGCTCACCTAAGCTTGTCACATCTACCCACTTTAGTGTTTTTCCTTGGCGGCCGCAGGTGAGCGCAAAGACCTTGAACAAAGGAGGGACGTTCTTGTACAAGCAAGTCGTCGTCATGGCCAGCTTGCCACCCAGGACAAAGACGTGATTTCTGTATGGCGAGGTGCCCATATAAGAGGGATAGTGTGGCGCCGAGGGATCACGCTGAACGGATAGCAGCAAGGTGACGGACACAGAAGAAAATAAATAGAATGTTCAGCTCCCTGTCTCCTTTAAAAGGAACTGGCCAATTAACCTCGAAAACAAAAGTGTCATCTTGAGAATGAAAAAGTTGATCATTTGCTTTTCGTTTTGAAAACAGGATTTATAAGAGGGGGCGGAAGAGAAGAACCTTTCTCTACTAACCACAAGGATATTGGTACTCTATATTTCATCTTCGGTGCCATTGCAGGAGTGATGGGCACATGCTTCTCCGTACTGATTCGTATGGAATTAGCCCGACCCGGCGATCAAATTCTTGGTGGGAATCATCAACTTTATAATGTTTTAATAACGGCTCACGCTTTTTTATGATAGGTTCTCCATTGCAAAAAAAGTTATATCCTCAAACCTCCTTGATGGTTCTCGTCTCATGATCCACTAGTCATCCTCCGGACAGCCAACCCTGCAAAGCGCGACACCGGATGAGCTTGTGAGGGCGGCGAGGATGCAATCGTTCCATGTGGGCTCCTCCGAGAAGACAATCTTTTGGATGATGCCTGGTCCTCCGTCGCGGTGTCTCGTAGGGACGAACTTTCTCTGCTTGAGAGAGAGCGGCACCTCGACTCCGGAGAAGATGTTGCCAATCACCAGGTTCACGTGTTTGCGCGTGAGCGCGGCGATCCAGCCGCCGTCGTGAGCTCCCACAAACCGTCTAACTTCGGCCGCCTTGCTCGGGACCCGGATAGCAAACGTGGCCGTCTACCGGACAGTACATGCGCTTTGTCTTGTCGTGCCTGCCACCAAAGGAGGAGATGTGGCACGGGAGGGCCGGCGGCGCCGCCGCATGGCGTGCGGCATCTCACCGCGATGTGCATACGGCGGCGAAGTGGACGTTGACCTAGACCAGGTGGAGGTTATCGATTGGGAGATCGGACCAGCTGTACTTCATTGTTATCTCGTCCAAGGTACGATCGCTCGATCTGCTGCAAGGTTCGTAAGCGCGACTGAGGTCCTTATGCGCAAAGCGTGCTCTGTGAAAATAAGCAGCAGCTTCGAGGATATAGGTCGCAAAAAAAAAGCAGCTTCAAGGATATATCCTCCGTCCGTCCGTCACTCCGTCCTACAGATTAGCACGTTAGGGATCAAACAGCTTATGGAGTCCTTTTCGCCGTGAATAAATCACAGCCTTTTCGCCCTGACGGCCATGTCGCACAAGACGGCGTCGACGTACAGTTGTGCGTCCGTCCGAGGCTCGCACAGGTTCCACATCGTCGGCTACACCAAGCTCAAGGCTCTCGCCGGAGTTAGCGCCTCCGTCGTCAGGTCCGGAGACTTCCATGCCGGCGGCCACACCTGGGCCCTAATTTGCCGGTTTGGAAAACAAGGGCTAGCGTCCATCTCCCTCAATCTGGTCAGCAGCAAGAGCGTCTCCGCCACGGCCAGCCTGAGGATCGACGACCCGCTTCGCCGGTGGCCGGCAGCCGTGTGGCGAAGCAGTGACCCAAATGACTTCCGATCTTATGCGTTCGCCGGTGCACCCTGGAGCTGGGAGCTGCCGGTCCCCGAGGCGTTCCGTAGCCACCACCAGCTGGAGTGCTACGTGGTGGAAGCCGACGGTCGCCTCACTATCCTCTGCGTCGTCGAGGTCCTCCATACCCGCGCTCGGTCGAGAAACTGCTTCGTCTCCGTGGTGCCGAAGCCAACCATGTCTCGAGATTTCTTAAGGCTTCTTTTTCCGCCCAACTCCGCGACGGTTTGCCCCGACGTGTCATTCCTTGTCGAGGAGATAGAGATCCACGCACACAAGCTTGTTCTCGCCATGTGGTCCCCGGTCTTCGCCGCCATGTTCCGTTGGCACAGAGGTCACGGGAGCAGCACAACAATCAGGGTCGACGACGCCTCCACTTTCAGGGCTATGCTCCACTACATCTACACGGAGGAGCTGCACATGAAATCCAAATTGACAAGTCAAGCCGGCAAAGATAAATATGCATTGTCGACAAGGTCTCTGGCTAAGGCGCTCGACCTGCTGGTGGCCGCCGATCGGTACGACCTGGAGAGGCTAAGGATCATGTGTGGCAATGTGCTGGTAGAGTGCATGGACGCACTTTCTGTCATACCTACATTGATGACGGTGCACGGCCGACACAGTTGCCAACAGATAGAGGATTCATGCATCCAATACATAGCATCAAATCCCGACGCCTACACCGACATGAAGGCGACTGAGGACTATAAGGAGCTCAAGGACAGTTGTTGCTCTTTCCTACTCGAGATCACAGACAAAGTAGCCATGAACATGGCTCGAAACATCACCTCCCCCTTTTCTAACTCATGTAGAATCCAGTCACAGAAGAGCCCACCCTCCAATGTTGTCCACGGCACGCATGAGTTGACAATCCTCAACTTTAGGGCTGTCCAGAGGAGCCTTGGTGTTGACGATATAGTAGGTTCTGGGAGATTCCAGATAGGAGGTTACGAGTGGATTCTAGGGGTTTTCCCGTCCAAGTCCTTGTCATCACCGGAAGAGGAAGAGCCTATCTCAGTGTACCTACAATTGTCTAGTGATCTTGGAACAGATGTCCCTATCATGGCGTCAATTAACTTCAAAATGGATTACCCTAGTGCGTCGCCGCCGATACAACAGGTCAAAGAAACCTTTACCAAAATAGGAGCCTGCACATTTACAAAGTTCACGGTCATGAAATCTGCAAAGTCTGCACATGATGACTCCCTTACAGTACTACTGCACTACTGCTAGCGTCAGACAAAGAATCGTCGTGCCTCCATCAAACCTTGCTTCACACCTTGAGCAGTTGTGGGTGAGTGAGCAAGGGTCGGATGTGAGGTTCCTGGTCGAGGATTGCGACTTCCACGCTCATGGGCTTGTGATCGCCCCTCGGTCGCAGGCCCTATACAAGATTGTGATTGTAACGCCCCGACCCCGGAATTATACAGTGAGGCTATGTAGTTGGCACAACCATCAAGGTATAATACAAAGATCGAGACTTGTGGAACAGAACTGGCACAAAGCATGACTCTACGACACAAAACATTTATATAGCAACTCATATAACGAGGAGAATACAAATATTACAAGGCAAAAGGATCACAGATCCTACAATTCAACAAGCGGAAGCGAAGTAGCGTTGTCTAATACAACAAGAAGCAAATTATGGCCTAAGAGGCCTACAGATAAACATCACCCAAGCCAGCTTGTTCCACGGTCCCAAGCTGCCACCTGGGAACCCCAGACTAGTAGTCGACGTCCACGAAGAACCCACCTAACTGCTCGGTGTCGTCCTCCTCTGAAATACAATACATAGAGGCAGCAAAGAGAGACTGAGTACGATGTACTCGCAAGTTTAGTAGGGCGATATAGGCCCAATGACTGACGGAGGCTCTAAAGCTTTATATGTAGTTCTTTTGCATAAAGCTAATTTTCATAAACCGAAACATAAATGACACAAGGCATTCGTCTACTCAGAATATTTTTATAACCGGGGTAAGAGGGTAAACATTTGTCATCTTCGGTTCTCGACGAACCTACTCATAACCATCACCACTCATCTCACACAAAGGCACTCCCTCGACTCACCCTCGAGGAAATGAACCTTTACCTCATGTTTGTTATGCAACCTGTAGCTGCCATATCAATTAGGTTAACGTTGTCTATGATCTTATATCCGATACCAAGTCGTCCATAACCGTGGACACGGCTTTTCGAAAAGATTTAAACCCTGCAGGGTGTACTATTTGAAGTCGCCAGGTTCCGAAGGAATCCCAGCTCCTTATCCATTGGTACCGTCCGGCTCACCTAGTTGGCCCTCTTCCGGGGAAGGCCGGCGAGCGGGCGCGGTTAGACCTTTACAAAGCATGAGGCTTACTCAAGGGCCATCAGTGTGCGGAAGGACAGGATCAGCGCTCTCAGCGCCCTGCCCCGCGGCCACATCCTAAACACCACCATCCTCGTTCCTTTTTTCCACCCACACAACTCACGCGCAATGGAAAACTCGAACTAGAGGACCCTTGACAAGCCCCTCACAAATTATTCGGTCAGTAAGGCGCCCATACACCCACCAATGGCAGCACGCTCGATCTTGGTTCAAGAGGTAAAGAACTCGCACCTAGGGGCTAGAGTGAGGTAAAACACCATCCCCGATGGCAACTCACCCGAACCGTCTTAGCATTTTAATTAAGCATCATCATTATCCACCGTGCCCGAATCATTCCATCAACATAAACAATTATGGAAGTAATAACGGACATATAGCATTATATAAGCATGGCTAAGCATAGCTAAGCATATGAAACCACAATTCTATTTGTATCTCGGCCAACACTTCAACCCTAGGTTTCATAGGTAGGGATACATGTGATTGGCTCGGGAAGATCATGCATTAATAGGACAGTCTAATATTTCCCAAAAGACATTTGAACCGCATGCAATATTATGGTGGATAAAATAATTTGATCAAAACATAGGATGCTATATGCCAAGAAGGTTAGGTTATCTCTTGCCTTGCTGCCCAGGCGTGAAGTACTGCTCGTCGGGGTAGTTATCGAGACCCTCGACTCCGGAATCTATCGATACCCAAAAGAGAAAGGCAAAGAACACATAAATCACAAGAACACAAGGTGAAATGCTCAATCACATGATGACATGTCAAATTGATGCAAAGATATGATTATTTAATTTAGTTGATAAATTAAATGGAGTTCCAAATAATTAGTGCAATTATTTGGACACGACTCCATATTTATCTTAATGCCCACAATTGTCATAAATTATTAAATTATTAGATAAATGGCTCAATTATGCATGATCATGACATGAATGGATAGGTTTCGTCATTCCGATCATTTCGGTAATTTATTTGTAAATTTCGGAGCACCGACGATTAAGTGACAAATTAATTAGATAATTGAATTTAAATCATTTTATCAAATTATGAATAACATCAAATAAAAGTTTGTGATCATGACATGATATCAGCATGGTTGAGTAGCATTTGACAAGTTGATCACTTTGATATTTAAATCATAATTTTTGGACAAATATTGAATAAGTTATGATTTTTCCCAATTTGGTATTAATTAACCCATTCTAGGAATTCTTAGATAGAAAGCAAAAATATAAACTCAAAAGATCATTACAATTGTTTCAACAGATAGAGTTTGTCTTTCCGAACATTTTGATATTTTATTTGCTATTTTTGGAGCAATATTTAAATAGTTACTAAATCTTGGATTTTGTTTAGCTCCAAAAAAAAAAGAAAAAGCAAAACCAGGGAGGCCGGCCAGGCCGGTCGCAGGCCGGCCATCATGACCGGGCTCCAGCCCGAGAGGCCCCGGCCACTGGGCCGGCCAATACGGCCGGGCCACGGCCCGAGAAGCCCCGGCCTCGTGGCCGGTCAGGCCGGGCAACGGCCGGGCGTGCGGTGCTCGCTGGTGCTGACGTAGCATGATGTCATCGGCAGGGCAGCGGCACGTCGAGCACGAATTCGTCGCTTTCGGTTGAAATTGGCCGCGGGGATGTTGTCTAGTAGCTAGATGGCGAGGAGAGGAGCCAGGGGGCGGCGCATTGAACCAAATGGTCGCCGGAGTCGGCCGCGGCGATCACCGGAGCGGAGCTCCACGGCGGCGCACGGTGAGGGCTCGGAACAGAGAGGAGGAGGAGGGAGAAGAGGCGCAGCAGGGTCAGGAGCTCACCACGAGCACGACGGCGTGGTCGGTGTGGCCGGAGGAGGGACGACGGCGAGGCGGCGGTGCACGTCTTGCGGCGGCAGAGCGGGGGAGACGAGGACGCCGACGGCAACTTCGGGCACCCCGGCCCGATTCAACCGGCGGGGAGGTACAGCACGTCGGGGCGGAGCTCGGGGCGGCGACGGCTTGCCTCGGGGAGGCCGGAGTCGACGGCGAGGTGCGGCACACGGCGGCGGATCGGCGTCGGTCTCGNCCCTAGTGAATTATAGGAGAAGGTGGTTCAGGAACTAGAAAAAACAACTCGAGAAGGAAACAAAACGCCAGGAGAAAGAGGAACAACATCTGATGAAACCAGAGAAAATGCAAGAGAGGCACTGAGAGAACAGAAAAGATGTGAAAAGGAAGATGCGGAGCGAAGAAACAACATAAAAGGCAGGAGAAGAAACACTAAAAGAACATAAGCCGCCGTAAAAGGAAGAAGCGAAACGAAGAGAAAAAAAACATAAATACGTTCCCAATTGCACCGAACCCGAAGCATACTTGTCCATGACTGAGCTTTGTGATGCAGTTGTACTCGAGAGCCATCACTGCGTGCCAGATAACTTCCCTGATATGTGTTATTACTCTTGAATGTAGGGGTGTGATATGCTCTTCAGCTACCTTCTTATGCTTCTTTGTCCAATCAGGTGCGATCGATGTCGTATAACCAGAAGAGGCACTGAGAGAACAGAAGAGATGTGAAAAAAGAAGATGATGGAATGAAGACACTTGCCACACTCAAGTCAAGAGAATGAATCAGAGTTTGGGCTATATGTGTGTTTTCATTGTACCTAGTGACTAATCTAACCCAACCAAGCAAAAATATCCACTTAGCTACCACTTTCGACGTCCGTACTGGCCGTAGACGGAAAAGCTAGGGTTTTCTCCAGCGGGTCTAGGGTTTCGCCGGAGAGGGGCTCCGGAGCATCGGAACCCCACCAAAAGCTAGGGGTGCCATATCACATGTGTACAAGTGTGTTTGGCTTGTAGATTTATTTATTTCTGCATCCCACCCGCATAAAATAACGGTTTGATCTTCCGGAAAACCGCATGAAATAACGTTTGAAAAGCTAGGGTTTTCTCAAGAGTTGAAAGAGTTGGGCTATATGTGTGTTTTCATTGTACCTAGTGACTAACATAATCCAACCAAGCAAAAAGATCGACTTAGCTACCCACTTTCGACGCCCGTGCCGGTCGTAGACGGAAAAACTAGGGTTTTCTCCAGCGGGTCTAGGGTTTCGCCGGAGAGGGGCTCCGGAGCGTCGGAACCCCATCAAAAGTTAGGGGGTGCCATATAACATGTGTAAAATTGCTCTAGAGGTTGGAGACGGAAAATGTATGGTTTTCTTCAGCGGATCTAGGGTTTCGCCAGAGAGGGGCTCCGGAGCGTCGGAACCCCGCCAAATTTATAGAATATTTTTTTGTTGGTTTTTGAAATATTTAATAGTATAGTTGTGTACTACAACTAAATTTGTGATTGCCGTCGGCGTATGGGTTTCGAAAAAATGGGGGATGTACGCCGACGGCAATGCCGTCGGCGTATAGGCATCCCTAGTTAATGCAATCCACCTGGTCGGGAGATCAATCAAACCCAAATCCCCGCGCCTCCTCCTCCTCCCCGCGCCGCCGCTCCTCCTCTGTCCGGCCGGCTTCCTCCCGTGCCGCCGCTCCTCCCGCGCCGCCGCCTCCGCCCCTGTCCGGCCGCCGCCCGCGCGCATCGCCGCCCGCCACGCGCTACATCGCCGGCCTCCGCCCGTCCCTCTCCACCGTCCTCCCCGGCCTCCCCTCCCTCTCTCCTCCCTCCCCGGCCACCTCCCCCCTCCCTCCCCTCCGCGGCCACCGCCCTGTTCCCTCCCTCCCTCCCCGGCCACCTCCCCCTCCCTCCCCGGCCACCTCCCCCTCCCTCCCTCCCCCGCTGACCCACCCTCCCCACCTCCCTCCCCGGCCGCCCCACCTCCTCCCTCCCCACCACCTCCCCTCCCTCCCCGGCCGCCCACCACCTCCCTCCCTCCCCAGCCGCCCCACCTCCTCCCTCCCTCCTCCCCGGCCGCCCCACCTCCTCCCTCCACACCTCTCCCCTCCCCTCCCCGGCCTCCCCTCCCTCCCTCCTCCCCGGCCGCCCCTCCCTCCCCGGCCGCCCTCCCTCTCCGGCAGCTCCACTCCACGGCAGGTACTTAATTTCAACTTATTTTTAGCTCATTTTAGTTTATTTAGCTCATTTTAAATTGTTAGTTCACAATTTAAAATTTTAGATCACAATTTAGTCAGTAACCTTGTTGTCCAATTTAGTCAGTAACCTCGGAATATCAAAACTGTAATCAGGTGATATTCTTTTTACCTATGCATTGCTACATACAGGCACTAACAAAAATATGAAGACTAGATGTTCTGTTCCGGTGTATATGAACAACTTGCAGTTGGCAGCAAGTTTGTTTCTTAAAAGTGTCCATCCAGTTAGCATTAATTTATCCATGTTGTATACACAATATGTACATTTTCCTTGCTTCGTTTAAATACACCGGCATTCATAGTCACGGACCAATTTGATGCACCTTCGTTTCTATGGGGCTATCTCAACAGGTCAGTGCTCCGTGCATCTCTTCTTTTCTACAATTGATTCATAAAATTGTATGTATGGATGTGAGTGATGTGCTGGCTTCAACGTCATCTATGTTTAATTTTTGGATCAATATTTTTGTTAGTGCCTGTATGTAGCAATTTAGTCGTTGTTCAAAAGTTAAATCTTGAAAAGAAGAGTGTGTCCTATATTCCTGGACAGAGGATGTAACTTGATCATTTACTATAGGCTGCGATGATAAACTATATCACTACGGGAAACAAACAACTCTATGTCATTTTCTATATGCAATGATTTTAATTTAATTTAGTTGTTAAGCAATTTTTTTCTTACACCACTAAAATATGTTTTGATAATTTAGTTGGGTTTCAAATCTTATTATTATTTGGCTCGTAGAACATGTTATTATGTCTTTATCATTATTAATTGTTTACCCTTTCTCAATGCAGGTGATTGACCAAGATGAGCCAAGGCAAAGAGTCATCGGGCTCCTTGCTCAAGAGGTTTAACCAAAGGAAAGCCACTAAAAGTGGCCGGGCGCCTATCCCGAACCCGCGGTACTTGGAGGACAGTGGTGAGCCAGGAGGCTCTGGACGAGGGGCAGGTGCCGATGCACCTCCTTCGAGGGGACGAGGTGGAGGTCGAGCACGCGGTGCGGGAGGTCGAGCACGCGGTGCGGGAGGCCGAGCACGAGGTGCAGGCCGAGCACGAGGTGGGGGCGACGTGTCTTCGGACATACCCTCCGCCTCTGGCGACGTGGGAGGTGAGGAGACGTCGTCTCGAGACGATGCTCCGGAGTCTCGAGGCGAGGGGACGGAGTCTCGAGGCGAGGGGACGGAGTCCTCCACGTCGCAGAAGAAGCCAAAGATTCGTGGGGAATCCATGGTCCCCCCCGAGTCAAAGGAACCTGCTACCGAGGAGGAGAAAACCCTCATTACGCCTAATGGGATTGAGTAAGTGACTACCCTAACTTTGAACATGGTAATTTCATTGTGGTCAGTACAATTTGACATGTACTAATGTTTAATTATTGTGCAGCAATTGGAAATTTCCTCAAGGTGCCCGTGCGCCTAACATCATGATCGGCGCTTTGGTTAGGAAGTTTTGGTCGGGCTTGTACAGCACGGTCCCCAACGGCGAGAGGAAGCTAGCCACCAGTTGGCTAGACTATCAGGCTGCTGATCACCCGGGCTTCGGGAAATGTTCTGACGCCGTGATCACCAAGTTTTGGGTAAGTTGAACTTTTTGAATTTCTTTCATAGTTGATGTCCCCACCGTGCTCTCACAAATTCTTTTTTCTGCATGATTGAAGAGATTCTACAGGGTACTCCCTGAGCACCGTGACATGGCGGACAGGACTTTGGAGGGGGCTTGCAAGAGGTTGACACGTCAACAATTTTACAATTGTAAGCATACCGCCATGAATCATTTCAGCTCTGAGAAGCTCTCGAAGAAGGCGCCGAAGCATGAGAATGTGGTCGAACCACCTGATATGACCATAGAGGATTACCTATCTGTAAGTAAATTGTCAATGAGATTACATGTTTCTGCTAAGTTGCAATTGTCTTATGTGTTCTTCACATGCGTATTGTTTTATCAGGTTATGCCAGAATGGTGCTATGGTAAGGCTGACGCGTGGGAGGCGTTGGCATCGAGGTGGCTTGGGGAGGACGCCGCGTTCAGAGCCTTGAGCGAGCGGAACAAGGCAAACCGCGGGACGTCGGGGACACATTGTGCGGGAGCCCACTCCCATGGGCGCTTCAAGGAAAAGCTGGTATGGGTCCTTATTTGATGGCTTTCATTCATTTCCCCCCATTTTCCTAATTTGATACGCATACCACATTTTTGGCAATGCAGAGGGCTCCTTGGGTCCTATGACGGACATGCAGGTATGGGAGAGGATGAAGATGAAGAAGCCCGATCTATCCGAGCCTCAGCCCTCGCTTCCCACTTTCTACAACAACGCCGGCGAGAACATAAAGGCGTACAAAGAGGTATTCACCGGTCTTAATCCGGAGGTGGATGACCCTCTTGAGCATGACACCGACCATAGGGCGTTGATCCTCGCCGGGCACGGTTGGGAGCATGGGCGTTCACTCTGTCTTAATGCGGTAACCCCGCATACTCCTGACTTGGGGCTCGTGCGTATCAAGGCTACACTCACCGCCGATGAGCCCCCTGTCATGCCTCCTCGACAGCCTTCCCGAGCTCGCCCTGATGTAAGTTTTCCTCAATTTCATTCCTTTCCGGCATTCGTTCCTAGATAAGTTGCTAAGTTGATGAGATTCGTTCTATTTTGAAATTGTAGGCTGCATTCGAGGCAGCCTTCAAGGCCGCTTACAAGGCCTATGAGGCGGACTATGAGGCGTGGCTGCAGAAGAGAGCGGCGTATGACGAGTGGCAAGAGTTGCGCGATGCTGTAAGTTTCAACTTTCATATTTGTAATATGACAAGTCTCATTTCCTCTAGTTCCTACTTTTTCTACAAGTCCTGACATCAAAACTATCTTGTAGAGAGATGAGAGGTTTCATGCCACTGGAGAGCGGGAGCAGCTGCCTCCGCGTCCACCTAACGCGGGGATGCCGCCCAAGTGCCCATCGAGGGAAGCGGTCGCCATCGCCTTCAAGCAAAGGACTCCGGTAAGTTATTGCCAAACCAGTTGTTACCGCCGTACCGTGCTTTCAGCGTTGCTAACTTGGACTCAACCATGTAGGGCACGGCATGCTCCATGACTGCACCCTTTGGTCGTGCTTCTGGGTCGCCGGCCTCAGCCCGCGCTCTCGTGCGGCATGGCGATGCCTCGCCGGATGCCACACCGTCCCGTCCCTCCTCGGATGCCACACCGTCGCCGGGTTCCCAGTGTGATTCGACGGCGGGTGGCCCAAGACGTCGGACGCCTCAATTTACCCTATCGGAGCTGGGTACCTCGAGTGAGCCGCAGCCGTAGGGTGTAGTGCGTCGGGTGTGAGTTCGAACATTTTTTGTGCCATTTTGGACGAGTTCGACTTTGTAGATGTGAATTTGGATTATATGTGTGATTTGAATTTTGTATGATGCTTTGTTATATGTATATATGATATTTATGTGAGTTTCTGTGATTTTATAATTTTTTGTAAATTTATTTCAATTTAAAATCTGCTGAAACCAGGATCCAGAACTGAAAAATTATGGTCAGTGATACGCCGACGGCAATGCCGTCGGCGTCGGATGTCTGACAGCGCACCAGCGGCAACGTCGCCCTTACGGTGAGTCATACGCCGACGGCATTGCCGTCGGCGTACGAAGCTCGCTGAACATGCAGGTGGACCCGGTTTGTCAGAGCCGTGGCTTATGTGTGCTTATACGCCGACGGCATTGCCGTCGGCGTATGATTCGCAGACGGAGACGGAGACGGACGGACGTTTTGTGGGTCCCACCACGCGTACGCCGACGGCTGGTTTATACGCCGACGGCAATAATCGTACGCCGACGAATGCAAACGCCGACGGCCAGACGCCGACGGCGGCCGTCGGCCTACATCTACGCCGACGGCAAGGGAGCTTACGCCGACGGCTTCCGGCCGTCGGCGTATTGTCTGTTTCCCGTAGTGTTTCCATGTGTGATGACTCATTGATCAGACAAGAGAGAATCACGGGCAAATGTGTATGTATATGATCATATATATATCGATCCAGCTATCATCATGAATTAAGAGAGTAAAGCTAGCGCACCAAGTCTGCATGCATCTAGCTAGTCGATCAAAGTAGCTAGCACACCACAATAATATTCCTTTCAATACCAAATTAACAATAACATTACACGTACTGCTGCCAATCTGTATCAAGTACGTGCATGCAAAGTATAATTATTTATCCACACGATCGATCACACATGCATGCGCGTCGTTGTACTACTGTATAATATATATATACTGTGTCTTGATCTCAACTCTACCCAAGTACTGTACTCGTCCATGCATGCACATCTCCGATCGGGGAAAAGCTCGACTCCATCACTTGGCGGCGCGTCCGGAACAGCAGAAGTAGAGGAGGAGGACGACGCAGATGATGACCGCCAAAGCGACGACGAGGACGATGACGGCAAGCGGGTCGCTGAGCTGGATCGTGAAGTCGATCGACGGAGGATTGAGCTGCAGCCCGCCGCCAGGCCCAGGCTTCGGGGTGCCTCGGCCTCGCTTCATCGCGGGGAACTGCTGCGAGCGGGCGGTGGCACCGGCGGCGAGCAAGAGAAGGAGGAAGGCGGCGGCGGCGGCGGCAGTGGAGCGGTGCATGTTCGCCATGGCTCGCGCTAGAGAACTGGTTTTTGTGTGAGAGTTTGTGCACAACGTGTGTACGTATATATACCCGGCCGGGCCGGCGGACGTACGTAGCTGATCCTCTCTGGCGGTGCTTTACTGCTCGACGCGCAGCATGCACGTACTTTGCCGGTGAGCCTGAGCTTGCTGCTTGCCTGCTTACGGTACACGTCACACGCGCCGATTGTCGAATGCTAGCTAGGATCTCTGCTAAAAATGAAAATGCAAACTCATGCGCGCTCACGTACACGCGATCTGAGTAAAATTGGAAATTAAGCTTGGCTGTTAGTCGAACCCACCCTAGCTCTCTCTCTCTTCGTGTCGAACTAACACAAAGCTTAGCAACAAATCACATTCTCCATGTTCCTTCTTTTTCGAAAAGGTGACGATGTGTTGACACTGACGTTTCATTGCGACATATGACATATATATAATGATTAAACAATGAAACAAAATCTTTTCTAAGCGGATTCGCCTCATCAAAGAGGGGCTAAATTGTTCCACACATAAACGTCGACAGTAATTGGTATCTTCGTGACCATCGACAACCATTACAAAGACCCCCTCCACCCATCGCCCTGTCCTGGATCGAGCTTTCCCCTCCCCTCGCGTCGTCTCCTCGGAGGCGACCCGAGGGCCCAAACCCTAGCGCTCCCACCCCTCCTCCCCTCCCCCCCCCCCCCCCCCCCCCCGCCTCCTGAGGCAGCCGGCTGGTAGCCTTATTACTTGAAGATACCAATTTAGGTACTTCTGTTTAATTTGTACTTTGCTATGGTACGTAGAAACACTGCATCTACCTTCCACCGTGTGCTGCCAAAAGAAATCTTGCTGGGCCAAATAATTAAGCCTCACGGGCTATACTCAGGAATATAATCAACTATTCCATTGTTGCTGATCGTTTAATGGATCCAAAATCATGGGGCCAATCCCTAATGGCAAGACGATCCGAGGTCCATAGCTGGCTTCTGGACAGCAAGCCACGTAATGAAACGGCACTTCGGAGGTGCCCAAGTTTTCCAGATGATATTCGTGAAAGAACATGGAGTGGAGCCCGGAAAATGCGCCTCATACGACAGAACTCGCCGAGTAGCATCCGTTGGGGGACAAACACCATGAGATGGAGTCGTTGGCGCTAGGGTCCAGGGTAATGTCCAGAAGAGCTCTTCTTTCACTAGCCGCATACTGATGTCAAGTAATTCTTCTTTTCTCTGCTTACCGTTCTTCCTCATTGCATCATTCACTACCGGAAATTTGTTCTTTGCCGTGAGGCCAAAACGCACGGCACAGGACTACCGGAAATTTGTTCTTTGCCGTGAGGCCAAAACGCACGGCACAGGCTGTGCGGAACACGGCAAAGCCTTTGCCGTGCCGAACTGCACGGCAAAGACTACAGGGCACAGTTCGCGTCGGCAAAGAATCTTTGCCGGGCGCTTTTGCAAAAACCCGACGGCAAAGGCTTTGCCGTGAGCCCTGCGCGCACTACCCGGCACAAATCTGTCAGAACAGTGTCAGAAAAGGGTCAACCGTCAACACGGATATTTGCCGTGCTGCAGACTTTGCCGTGGGCTTGGCGTGATGAACTGCACGGCACACCCTTAGCCTTTGCCGTGTGCTCGTCACGGTTATGCACGGCACATCACCGGGCTTTGCCGTGTGCTCGTCACGGTTATGCACGGCACACAATCCGCCTTTGCCGTGTGCTCGCCGAGGAAGCGCACGGCACAGAACCTCTGCCCAGACCCTAGGCCTCCGCCCTTTGCCGTGTGCACTCGCCTGATCGCACGGCATATTGACCATTTGGTCATCTGGCAAGTTGCCAGGAGCACAGGTGGGTGCCGCGTGTCCTCTTTGCCGTGCGCCATTGCACGGCAAAGGTCTTTGCCGTGCGCCTTTACACGGTAAATTGGCAATATGGCCCAGATTTTTTCTGTTTTTTTATAAAATCCCTGCATTTTACAAACAATTCACAGATGACAATAAAACATAAAAATTCACAGACGACGACACACATATCACAATTCACATACCACGACGACAAACATATCACAATTGACACAAACATATAGATCACGACGACAAACATATCAATTCACACAATAAATGCTCCATAATTCACACAATTCACAAACGGCGACGATCATGAAGGCGGAGATGGACATGAAGCTCCACATGTTAGTCACGACGGCGACGATGGACATCATTGAGGAGGATCCTCCTACATGTTTGGAAAAGAATGAATGAGTTCAACAACTAAAAGAAAGCTAAGTTCATAGGCATAATTTAACTAACTAAAATTTGACAAGTGCATAGGCATAGGCATAACCAACTAAATGTCAAGTGCTCCATAACTAACTAAAAGAAAGCTAAGTAACTAAAATTTGATGAGTTAACCAACTAAAATTTGACAAGTGCATAGGCATAGGCATAGGCATAGGCATAGGCATAACCAACTAAAGTGCTCCATAACTAACTAAAAGAAAGCTAACCAACTAAATGTCAAGTGCATAGGCATAATTTAACTAATTAGGTAGAAATGGCATAGTCATGGCATTAAAAGAAAGCTAACTAACTAAAATTTGATGAGTTAAAAATTGATGAGTTAACTAACTAAAATTTGACAAGTTCAACTAATGGGTAAAATTTGACAAGTTCAACTAATGGATAAAATTTGACAAGTTCAACTAACTAAATTTTAACAAGTTCAACTAAAGTGGCAATGGCATGACAAGCTAAATTATGAGTCATGTGAGCATACCCACGGAAGTCTCCGGACAACGGAAGGGTTTGTGAAGTGGGGCTGCTGCTCCGGATCGTCCTGGCCACCAGGCGGCGGCTGCGGCGCCATTGAGTGAGATCCACCCGCCGATCCTGGATCCATCTACAACATGGAAAAACGCTCGCATTACAAAGATAACTAAGTTAGAACAGTAAGATGGATAGAATGACAAGTTTGACAACATACCCATGGGAACGTCGGTGGAGCAAAAGCAAGAGTCACGTCCGCAGGAGCCAAGCGCTACATGTTGGCCGTCATCCACTACATCATCTGCCTGGACGCCTCCTGCTGCTGCCGGATCTGCTCCTGCTGCTGTCGGATCTGCTCCTGCTGCTGCTCAAAGAGCACCTGCTGCTGACTAACCTGCTCCCGGAGCTGGTCGACAACCAGACCCGAAACTCGTGGGCGGGTCTCCACAGCAGGCGCACCAGGCGCCCTCCCACGGCGGACCTGGCGTAGGGACGGGACGGTGCGAGGGTCGACGTAGCCGTCACCTATCCACAACCGGCCATTCGCCTTGCCTCCCCCCGCAAGCACGATAGCCTCGACGTCAAGTGGACTGGTGAGAGGGTCAGCATCCTCACCGTTGCGCTCCTTGAACTTCGCCGTGTACCCCGTGCTCCGGAGCTCGGCGCCGCTGTTGATCCACATCGACCCCGTGTCAGGATCCGGCTCATCCCGCGTACGAAACTTTGACCAAACGGCGAAGGGCGAGGGGTCTACGCTGGTCTTCGCTTTCTGCAAAGAGAGCACGAACATAGGTGAAAAGCAGGAAATATTGCAAAAGAGAGCACGAACTTAGGTGGACTAAAGAATGCATTTGCTCACCTCATTTTGCACGCATTGGTAGAGGTTGCAGCTGCCTTGGCGGTGTGTTCCACCCTTGTTGTACGCCCGCTTTGCCTTTCCCTCCTCGTGCAGCTTGAGGTACTCCTTGCTAGTCCACCACGCTACCATCGCGAGGTGGCACGATGAATTGTTACCAACGTACGGAGGAGGCACCTACGTGCACAGAACACACATATTAATGATATTACATGGCGGTCAACAAAATCGATAATATATAAATGAAGCTACCTGCAGGTACTGCCATGGCTGCATCAAGATGTCCCGAGCACGCTTCTTGTCCAGCTTAATCATCTTCTCGGCGTACCAATTGCGGACACTGTTCACGCGAGCCTCGTAGTGCATGTCCGTCACCATCTTGGAGGCCATCTCCACAAGGATGCTCGTGCAGTCGTCCTCGTGCTCCGGCCGGTAGGAGAAGTAGTTCTGCAAGCATGCACATAGGTAGAATAGGGTTAAAGCCATTAGTGAAATCTCGGATTTACAGAAGTCAAGCAAACTTACCCAGAAGTGGCGGAGTGTCTTATGCGCCATGTCCAGCTCCTCGCCCTCGGGATCCTCCGCGTAGGTGTAATGCTTGAAAGTCCAAGCTACACTCCTGGTACCATCTGGGAGGGTGACAATCCCAGGGAAGAACTTGCGCACAAGACATCCAAGGATGCTCGAGTAGGTACGCTGTCCCTTGGCCTTAGGAGGCACATACTCAAACGACCTACACAATGAAAAAACCAAAATTAGTATGGTTAGCGGGTCAAAACACAATGAAAAAGCTAAAATTGAACATAAACAATAAGCTGTACCTTTTCCCGCTGGGCACGAGAAGAGTGTGACGCGAGCCGTAAGGAAGATCGGGGAGGGTCGCGGCCCCCCGCTGATACGGCGCCTTGCTCTGTGGCGGGGGGATAGTCGGGTCCGTCTCAACCCACTCCTCCTCCAGCGGCTCCCACTGCAGCGTCGGGTCAAGCTCAAACCCGCCCTGCCTAGGTCCCTCCTCGCCCACGTCCTCCTCGTTGTCCTCCTCCTCGCCCACCTCCTGCTCCTCCTCGCTGTTGTCGGACTCCTCGTCCAGCGACTTGTCCTCAGAATCCGGCTCCGGCTCCTCCTCGTACGGAACATCCTCCTCGTCGGACTCCTCGGCCGGGGGAGGACTCTCTCTCCTCATACTCCCACGCCGTGCACTCCTCGCACGTGGAGGTGAGGGTGTAGGTGAAGGTAGCCGTCGTGCCGAACTCGATCCCACCAGGATTTTCGACACACTACGCACCTTTTGTGCCAAGACCTTCTTCATGTTTCCTGCATTGTCAAAAAAAAGTTTCATCAGTATACATAATCCAAAATTAAGGTAAATAGATGAAGCAAAAGTAAAAAAAGAATTTAGATGAAGCAACAATTAGAATAAAACAAAATACATGGAGTAGCGACAATGAGTTCTCACAAAATAAACTAGACTGACAATCACGGTTACATAGAGTAGCATTGACCTATTACATATAAGCTAGACTGGCAATTACTAATACATGTGTCCTCATCGCTATCAGTAGCCTGTGTCGAGATCATTGGGATCAACTATTGGACCACCCGTGTCGTCATCACTGTCAGGGTCGCCACACCACCAACCCTCCACGGAACCAGGAGGTGGTCCCTGTGGCTCATCGACGTCAAGTCCTGCGTGGAACCGCTCTAGCAAAGACACATCGGCTTGGTTATGAACCTCCACGACTTCATCATGCGCTGTGTCTTCCTCCATTCCCGCATCTTCGTCTTCTTCGACGTATTCCATGTCATCATCGGTCGGCAAGTTGATAGTGAATATCCCAGGGAGCCCTCCTTCCTGATAAAACTCGCCTTCGGATGTCGAGGGCTCTAGGCGCCGGTAATCTTCACTGTTAGGCATAGGCGGCCTATTGTGCGGTGGTACCGTCATCACAACATCCCACCCTTGTAGACGCTTTTGATATGCTTTGGCTGTTTTCTTGCACGGGTACGGGAGATAGAATACTTGGAAGGCCTGGGTAGCCAAAATGTAGACGTCGTCTCCCGGATACTTGGTGCTTTGTTGAACTTCGACCAATCCAATTCTAGGATCCCGTCTCACCCGATGCGGGTCGAACCAATGGCATTTGAATACAACGGGATTTAGCCCTTTACGAAAGCCATAATTCAACTCGTATATAGCCTCGACTCTTCCATAGTAATGGAGTTTATCTGAGCCTTCACATAACACCCCACTATTTATTGTCTTCCGATTGGCCCGGTTTGTTGTGTACTCATGGGTATGGAAGCGATATCCATTCACATCATAAGCATGGAATGAGTTGACGGAATGGCCAAAGCCATGGGCAATCTTTCTAAGCTCTGGCTTCATTTGTTTGTCCTTTTTTGCCTGCAAGTTTAGCATGGCAAGTTTAGAACGAGGAATGCTAGATGAATGTCCACGACACTAGAAAAGTTAGATAGAACAGTACCAAACCCGCGAACCAGCTGATGAAACCTCCACCCTTGTCAAAACCAGCACCCTTGTCAAAAAGATCCTTCGACTCTTTCGGGGTAGGTTCCCTTCTCAGCTTCCAGTTTTCACGAGTGAATCGTCTACGCCAATGAGAAAAGAGGAGTTAGCCACGAATATAGGAGTGAATGTTTGTGAAATACTAAATGGTGAAAGACTTACTCGATGTACGGCTTCACTTCCACCATACTTAACAAGATATACGAGCTTATCATATCCCGCTCGAGTTTATTCATGATGAACTTCTTCGTGCCACTTGATTTGCCACCGAGCCCTATGAAGATGCTAAGCTTGGGTACATCTTCAGGGTTGGCTACATTGTAGCGAAGGACTGGATTGTGCTTTGTGGGAATGTTGGCATGATAATACCTTGTCGTGAAGTTTGACACCTCCTCGTTAAGGCATGCCTCGGCCATGGATGCCTCGATCTTGCATTTATTGCCGCAATTTCCACATAGCTTCTTCATTTCTCTCTCAGGCCCAAACTGCCAACGGTTCGACACAGGCCCCCCCAGCAAAGCCTCGTGCGGGAGATGCAAGATCATATGTTGCATCGGATTAAAAAAACCTGGCGGAAGTAACATCTCTAGCTTGCAAAGCAACTCGGGTGCCTGTTCATGCAGCTTCTCAAGCACTTCACGATCTAACTCCCTTGTACAAATCTGGCGGAAGAAAAAGCTCAACTCCGCAAGTGTTCGCCAAGTCTCCTCATCGACATAGCCTCGAATCATCACCGGCATTATGCGCTCAATCCACATGTGGTAGTCATGACTCTTCAGCCCTCCCACTCGTTGCGTTTCCAGGTTCACACACCTCGTCCAGTTAGCTGCATACCCATCAGGGAAGTACAAACAGTCCACGAGCCACTGTAATATTTCCCTTCTTTCCGCCCTTGTAGGGCAGAACGGAGCCTTTGGCTTAGACCACCTACTGCCGTTGAATCCAGGAGGCTGCATATTCAGATTTGGCCTGTCACAAAGCTCTTCTTGGTCAATTCGAGCCTTGATGTTATCCTTCGTCTTCTCAGTCTCCATGATGCTGCTATAGAGAGCCTCGGCGATATTCTTTTCGGTGTGCATTACATCAATGCTGTGTGGAAGCTCAACATCCTCCATGTACGGGAGCAGCTTCCAGAAGCACGGAATGTGAGTCCACTGGTGTGTCTCCCCATAACCCACGAAACCATTCCCATCGGGGTTAGGCACGAGAGCTTCTAGCTCAGCCTTGATTTCACGTCCGGTCATCAGACGTGGTTTCGGAGCATGGATCTCGACTCCTTTCTTGAACCGCTTTACGTCACTCCTGTATCTATGATCTGGGTCAAGGAACTGCCGATGTTGATCAAAGCATGAATACTTGCCTCCCTTCTTAAGCCAGAAGAAAGTCATAGCATGTCTGCACTGTGGGCAAGGCCACTTCCCATGTGTACACCAGCCGCAGAACAAAGCACGCGCTGGTAAGTCATGGAGAGATGTGTGGTACCAGATATACATATCGAAGTGATCATTTGTTGAGGCATCATATGTCCGGACCCCGCGACCGTTCCAGCCAACTGCCAAGTCTTCCACCAGCGGTTCCAGGTACACATTCATGTTCTTACCCGGATATTTCGGTCCTGGGATTATCATCGACAATAACATGTTATGTGATCTCATGGACTCACCGGGGGGGAGGTTCTGGGGGATGACAAACATGGGCCAACAACTGTATGTTGCCGCCGACATGCCATACGGATTGAACCCATCGGTTGATATAGCAACAGCTACGCTCCTCGGGTCGCCCGCTTTCAGTGGATACTTTGCTACAAACCTCTTCCATGCGGCACCATCCGACGGATGTATCATCTTGTCGGTGTATCTCTCCCCTAATGCGGCCCATCGCATCTGCTGGGCAGTGTCTTTGTTCATGTAAAGACGCTGGATCCTCGGTATAAATGGAAGGTACCGGAGAATCTTCTGGGGAATCCCGGTCTGCCTCTTCTGTCCACCACCGAGGTCGACCTCGAAGTACCTCGAGGAATTGCAATGGATGCAATAATTTGTTCCAGCATGGTCTTTCCTGAATAGCATGCATCCCTTCGGACAGGCGTCTATCTTCTCATATGACATCTTAAGGTCACGGAGGAGTTTAGTCGCCTCGTAGAAGCTCTTCGCCAAGATGTGCCCTTTCGGTAGAAGGCTGCCAACGACGGCCAGAAGATCATCGAAACCATCCCTGCATATCTTCCTCTGGCACTTCAGGGCCATAAGGCGAGCGATGGCATCTAGAAGGGTAACATCTGTATGTTCATGGAGGGGTTTCTGGGAAGCAAACATAGCCTCGTAGTACTTCTTTGTGTTTTCCTCCGGCTGCTCACTTGTCTCCGCCTCCTGAGGTGTCTCCGCCTCTACATGAGGGCTTTCAGGCGCATTAGCATTAACAAAGTCATCTAAGCAGTTCTCGAACCCAGTGTCAAATCCTCCAGCTGGCTGAATCTGACGCGGCTCGGTTCTAGGACGTTTTGCTAACTGTTCACCATGGAAATTCCAAACATGGTAGAACGGTGTGAACCCAAACTTGAGCAGGTGCGTACTGACATCTACCTTCGACATTCGCTTTCGGTTAGCGCATTTCTTACAGGGGCAAAACACTTTCATGGGTTTGCTGCTGATGTCAAACGCCTTGTTCACAAACTCCTCAGCCTTATCTCTCCATTCATCACTAAACTCATACTGACTCTTTCTACCAGCATACATCCACTCACGGTTCTCCATCCTTTAATCGGTACCAAAAAAAAACATACACAATGCTTTCAGTTCAACATGTCATTGAATTTTAACAAAACCATATTTTACGGCATGCATCCACCTATCTCTCTAATGGGTATTGGACCTAAACAGCCCGCGGGCCCGTGGATTGAGTACGTTCTCCCCGCTCTACCCCGATCCGAGACAGAATTTCGGCAGCACCTCCCCGCTGCTCTCCCGATACACGTCTCGGCAAAAAGCCGAGAGAATGTGCATCCGGAGAACAACGGGGAGGCGCTGCCGAAATTCTATCTCGGATCGAGGTAGAGCAGGGAGAACGTACCCAATCCACGGACCCGCGGACTGCCCCGTAAATGCCGTAAGCGTTACGGCTGAAAATATGCAACTCTAACTCTATGTGCATATTTTTCCGCGTAACGCTTACGGACGGGTATTGACGCCTAGGTGACGCGACAGACTCGGTGATCTAGACCAAAATAAAACCCTAGGTACATTCAAGAGAGTCGACGAATTCTTACCCTCGAAGCGTGATCAACGGCGAAGAAGATGCTCGCCGCTCTCGCAAACCGCCCTCCGTCGACAGCACCGCTCTCACCCTCCAACCATGTGCTGCTGCGGCCGGAGTGGAGCTGGATGTGGGGCCCGAGTGGAGTGGATGCGGGGCCGGAGTCGAGGTGCTGCTGCGGCCGGAGTGGAGCTGGAGGAGGGGGGGAGGAGGACAGCGAGAGTGGGGGCGGCTGGCGATAAACTACGGCATCTGAAAAACAGAAAAACAACATGTAAATATTCATAGAAATGCTTATTGTGACAGAGGTGACACTACAACTAACCTAAAACTAATACTATAACTAACACTAGAACTAACCTAAAACTAACACTAATTAACTAACACTAGCACTAACCTAAAACTATAACTAACACTAGAATTAACCTAAAACTAAAACTATGGCTATCACTAGAACTAACCTAAAACTAACACTAATTAATAAACAGTAGCACTAATCTAAACTAATACTACCACTAACCTAAACTAACACTAACTAATTACAACTAGCTACACTAACCGGAGGTGGTGGAGGTGCCGGAGGAGCTGCGGTGGTGGTGGAGGTGCCGGAGGAGGTGGTGGAGGCCGGGGCCGGAGGAGAGGGCGTCGTGGAGGGCCGGAGGAGGTGCGGGGTGGGGGCGTGAGGCACGGTGGCGGGCCGGCGTGGAGGAGGTGCGGGGTGGGGGCGTGAGGCGCGGTAGGGGGCGGCAGGGGAGGCTCCGGCAGAGGGGCGCCGTCAGGGGAGCTCGAGGCAGGGGAGTGCCGGCCGGTAGGGGAGCTCGAGGCAGGGGAGGTCGGGGAGGAGGAGGCCGGGGTGGTCGGGGCGGGCGGGGAGGCGCGGCGCGGTGGGGAGGAGCGGGGAGGCGCGGCGCGGTGGGGAGGCGGCGATGCGGGCGGTGGGGAGGCACGGGGAGGCGCGGCGCGGTGGGGAGGCACGGGGAGGCGCGGCGCGGTGGGGAGGCGGCGATGCGGGCGGTGGGGAGGCACGGGGAGGCGCGGCGGCGGGACGGCGGCGTGTGTGCGTGTGGCGTGTGTGCGTGCGTTGTGTGCGTTGGGTGTGTGTGTGTGGCCGTGAGTGGCCGGCAAAGGGATAAGCCCTTTGCCGTGCTCACCTTCTTTGCCGTGAGCCTGAAAGGGGCGCACACGGCAAGCCATTTCTTTGCCGTGCGCCGGTGCAGTAACCACACGGCAAAGAACCTCTTTGCCGTGTGCACCCATAAATGCGCACGGCAAAGAACCTCTTTTATTTGTTTTTACTTTTAATTGTTTTTCTTATTTACTATTTTTGTTCACTGTTTATTACTAGCAGTTAATACATTAATTATCTATATATTGTTTTGTAATAAATTATGGTTATGTTTGGGTGGGCTTCCGACGCTCCGGGGCCCGGGATAGACGGAACCCCCCTTACTCCGTAGTAAGTTCCGACACTTAGAGGTGGAAACTCCCGTTTCGGGTGCCGGGCATGGAATCATGCGACGGAACACATGGAATGTTGGTTCCCATTGGTCCTATGTACCAACCTAAGACAACCAAGCAAAAAAGTTCATGCGTCTACCCCCTCTCGGCGCCGGTCAAAGGGGTAGATCGACAGGTTGGACTTTTTTCCAGCGGGTGTAGGGTTTCGCCGTACCGGGGGTCCGGAGCGTCGGAATCCCACCAAATCTTGCATTGGTCCCTAATATATGTATAAGAGTGTGTTGGGAGGTTGCGGGAACCAAGATACGGCTCCGAGGTGCGACCCGCTTCACGAACCCCCCTTACTCCGTAGTAAGTTCCGACACTTAGAGGTGGAAACTCCCGTTTCGGGTGCCGGGCATGGAATCATGCGACGGAACACATGGAATGTTGGTTCCCATTGGTCCTATGTACCAACCTAAGACAACCAAGCAAAAAAGTTCATGCGTCTACCCCCTCTCGGCGCCGGTCAAAGGGGTAGATCGACAGGTTGGACTTTTTTCCAGCGGGTGTAGGGTTTCGCCGTACCGGGGGTCCGGAGCGTCGGAATCCCACCAAATCTTGCATTGGTCCCTAATATATGTATAAGAGTGTGTTGGGAGGTTGCGGGAACCAAGATACGGCTCCGAGGTGCGACCCGCTTCACGAACCCCCCTTACTCCGTAGTAAGTTCCGACACTTAGAGGTGGAAACTCCCGTTTCGGGTGCCGGGCATGGAATCATGCGACGGAACACATGGAATGTTGGTTCCCATTGGTCCTATGTACCAACCTAAGACAACCAAGCAAAAAAGTTCATGCGTCTACCCCCTCTCGGCGCCGGTCAAAGGGGTAGATCGACAGGTTGGACTTTTTTCCAGCGGGTGTAGGGTTTCGCCGTACCGGGGGTCCGGAGCGTCGGAATCCCACCAAATCTTGCATTGGTCCCTAATATATGTATAAGAGTGTGTTGGGAGGTTGCGGGAACCAAGATACGGCTCCGAGGTGCGACCCGCTTCACGAACCCCCCTTACTCCGTAGTAAGTTCCGACACTTAGAGGTGGAAACTCCCGTTTCGGGTGCCGGGCATGGAATCATGCGACGGAACACATGGAATGTTGGTTCCCATTGGTCCTATGTACCAACCTAAGACAACCAAGCAAAAAAGTTCATGCGTCTACCCCCTCTCGGCGCCGGTCAAAGGGGTAGATCGACAGGTTGGACTTTTTTCCAGCGGGTGTAGGGTTTCGCCGTACCGGGGGTCCGGAGCGTCGGAATCCCACCAAATCTTGCATTGGTCCCTAATATATGTATAAGAGTGTGTTGGGAGGTTGCGGGAACCAAGATACGGCTCCGAGGTGCGACCCGCTTCACGAACCCCCCTTACTCCGTAGTAAGTTCCGACACTTAGAGGTGGAAACTCCCGTTTCGGGTGCCGGGCATGGAATCATGCGACGGAACACATGGAATGTTGGTTCCCATTGGTCCTATGTACCAACCTAAGACAACCAAGCCAAAAAGTTCATGCGTCTACCCCCTCTCGGCGCCGGTCAAAGGGGTAGATCGACAGGTTGGACTTTTTTCCAGCGGGTGTAGGGTTTCGCCGTACCGGGGGTCCGGAGCGTCGGAATCCCACCAAATCTTGCATTGGTCCCTAATATATGTATAAGAGTGTGTTGGGAGGTTGCGGGAACCAAGATACGGCTCCGAGGTGCGACCCGCTTCACGAACCCCCCTTACTCCGTAGTAAGTTCCGACACTTAGAGGTGGAAACTCCCGTTTCGGGTGCCGGGCATGGAATCATGCGACGGAACACATGGAATGTTGGTTCCCATTGGTCCTATGTACCAACCTAAGACAACCAAGCAAAAAAGTTCATGCGTCTACCCCCTCTCGGCGCCGGTCAAAGGGGTAGATCGACAGGTTGGACTTTTTTCCAGCGGGTGTAGGGTTTCGCCGTACCGGGGGTCCGGAGCGTCGGAATCCCACCAAATCTTGCATTGGTCCCTAATATATGTATAAGAGTGTGTTGGGAGGTTGCGGGAACCAAGATACGGCTCCGAGGTGCGACCCGCTTCACGAACCCCCCTTACTCCGTAGTAAGTTCCGACACTTAGAGGTGGAAACTCCCGTTTCGGGTGCCGGGTATGGAATCATGCGACGGAACACATGGAATGTTGGTTCCCATTGGTCCTATGTACCAACCTAAGACAACCAAGCCAAAAAGTTCATGCGTCTACCCCCTCTCGGCGCCGGTTCCACCGAAACAAGAGTTTTTGCCTGTTTCGTCCGCTTGTTAGGGGTTGCGACGACGCATGCGGCCCGCACTACCACCGGAGGGTTATATATATATTATCGAAAAACATAATTAATTCAAGTAAATGAGTGTATTATATGTCTTAACAAGAAATAAAACAAAGAAAGTCTACGGAAACGACAAAAATAGAAAAGAGGGGGAAACACATGTTTTGCCGTGTGGGTTTCCCGGGGAACACGGCAAAGAGATGATGTGCCGTGCGCCTGGAGGGATGCCACACGGCAAAGCGATGATGTGCCGTGCGCTTCTTCTTCGTACACGGCAAAGGTTTTCCCGCTAATTTTTTTTCCGCGCGGGAACAAGCCGCGCGAATAGAAATATTTTCCCGCGAAATATCGGGAAACCGCGGCAAATCCTGGTCAAATTCTTTGCCGTGGTTTGTAGAAAAACACACGGCAAAGTTTATTTGCCGAGTGGCGTAGATGTGCCGTGTGCTTCCGATATGTTTTGCCGTGCGTATTTATTTGCCGTGCGCTTTTCTTATGTTTTGCCGTGCATATTGGCTTTGCCGTGATCCCCTCCTCTACGCACGGCAAAATATTCTTTGCCGTGTTCCGCAATACTGATTGCGCACGGCAAAGCGATGAACGCACGGCAAAGAGAGTTTTTCCGGTAGTGTATTTCTTTACTCCGAAAACTATTTGTCCTCTTTTTTAATCACACAAAACGCTATCATCTTGTTCATATTGTCTTTAAACCATACACATTGCCGAAAAGTGTAATTTATTGCCGGACCTCATGTATACTTGCATGTTTGGATTAGGCGGCGAGATTACCAACTTAATCACCGGCCCAAAGCCATGCATGGCTGCGTGCCTATTATTAAAGCCCACACAATGATAAAAAAAAAGGTGGCGGTCGATGTGCGCGCAGGAGACTGCTCCCTATCGCGCGAGCGATTTGTACGCTCATTTCGCAAAAGGAATTACTATCTTGGACTCGGCCCATTTAACGTGCTTCGTGTCTGCTCGTTCCAGACTTTCGTTCGTAAACGCACGCGAGACAGCTGCTGCGTACAGGTAGCCTTTCCTTCCATCGTGTAACACAGTGACGCTTTCGTGTTAGCAATTACGTTGGGTTCTCGTTCCGTTTTTTTTCATTTTCATTTATTTTTCTTTGTTCCATTTCAATGCATTCTATATTTTCATTTTTCTTCTTATTTCGTTTTTCTATTTCAATGCATTCTTCTTATTTTTCTTTCTTTTTTCTTTTTCCTTTTTCCTGTTTTCATTTTTTCTTCTTTGTTTCTTTTTAAAAAATGAATAAATTTTAAATCTGAACCAATTTAAAAAATGAATATTTTAAATATGAACCTTTTTGAAATAAGAACCGTTTACAAATTGTATTTTTTTTCAAATATGAATATTTTTAAAATATGAACTATTTTTTAGAAATCTATTTTGGTTCAGTGTTAATTTCGGTTCATCCGAATTTTTGGTTCACTATTACTTTCTGTTCATCCGATTTTTTTTATTATTACTTTCGGTTCGCCGGTATTTTTTGTTCACTATTATTTTCGGTTCATCCGAATTTTTGGTTCACTATTATTTTCGGTTCACGCGTTATTTTTAGTTCATTCGAAATTTTGATTCACTATTATTTTCGGTTCACTATTACTTTCGGTTTATTCGAATTTTTGGTTCACTTTTACTTTTGGTATACTCAAATTTTTGGTTCACTATTGTTTTCGGTTCTCCCGAATTTTTGGTTCACTACTGTTTTCAGTTCACCCGAAATTTTGGTTTTTTGGTTCACTATTATTTTTAGTTTATTCGAATTGGTTCACTATTATTTTCGGTTCACCCGAATTTTTGGTTCACTATTGTTTTTGGTTCACCCGAATTTTTGGTTCACTATTTATTTTTGGTTCACCCGAAATTTTGGTTCACCCGAAATTTTGGTTTTTTGGTTCACTATTATTTTTGGTTTATTCAAATTTTTGTTTCACTGTTATTTTTGGTTCACTATTGTTTTTGGTTCACACGAATTTTGGTTCACTATTTATTTTTGGTTCACCCGAATTTTGGTTCACTATTATTTTTGGTTCACCCGAATTTTGGTTCCTTTTCGGTTCACTCTTATTTTCCGTTCACCTGTATTTTTGGTTGACCCGCAGTTTTGATTCACTATTTCTTTTTGTTCATCCGAATTTTGTTTAACTACAATTTTCTGTTCAACCAAATTTTGGTTCCTTTTTGGTTCACTGTTTTTTTTTAGTTCACCGGTATTTTTGGTTCACCCGAAATGTTGGTTTACTATTATTTTCAGTTCATCTGAAAATTTGGTTCACTATTATTTTCAGTTCATCAGATTTTTTTTCTTCTTTTTGGTTCATTATTACTTTCGGTTCGCCGGTATTTGTGGTTCACCCGAATTTTTGGTTCACTATTATTTTCGGTTCATCCGAATTTTTGGTTCACTATTTATTTTCGGTTCACCTAAATTTTTGTTCACTATTACTTTCGGTTCACCCGAATTTTTGTTTCTTTTTGGTTCATTATTACTTTCGGTTCGCCGGTATTTTTGGTTCAACCGAATTTTTGGTTCACTATTATTTTCGGTTCACCCGAAATTTTGGTTTACTATTATTTCCGGTTCACCCGAAATTTTGGTTCACTATCATTTTTGGTTTATCCGAATTTTTGGTTCACTATTATTTTCGGTTCACCCGAATTATTGGTTCACTGTTTCGGTTCACCGGTATTTTCGGTTCACCCAAAACTTTTTTATTTTTTTATGTATTGTATTTTTAAATGTTAAATCGACATACTGTATCAATAATTTATTTGTTCTAATCCTTTTAAGATTTTTTATAAACGTGATTTGAAGTAAATGAATTGTAATGTATTTCCATTTTTTTGTACGACAGAATATAAGGAACAAGCGGAAAAGAAGAGGAACTAGCTTTGACAGAACAGATAGCTAGCCGTAATAGTTGATCGATTTTGGAAGAAAATCGCTAGCTGTAAGCCTGTAACACAGACCGCGTAGCGTCAGCATACGTCCGAACTAATCGAAAAATAGCATACGTAACTAAGTGGGCCACGCCATCGAAAAATAGCATACGTCTGAACTAAGTGGGCCACGCCATCCTAGACCCAACCGATCGAACCTTCAGCGAAACGAGAGCAGCGCATCGCCAAGTATGCGCATGCCAAGTATGAAGTGCCTATCTATAGCTACTTAATTAGTAACATAAATATGGATTAGTGGCCAAAGCCCATGCGGACACACTGGGTACTTGGATGGCATGCCCCGGCCTTCTAAGATTCTTTCTCTCAAAAAAAAAAAAAAAGCTCCAGAAATTTTACCTGGATGGTGATCTTAATCCCCATGTAGTTACAAAGCAAGGTTAGAAGTAGAATAAACTTCATACGGATTTCATTTTATAACGTCCTAGCTGATAGAAATTAGGACATATTCGCCCCATATGATATTATAGCCTAGATCTCAAAATACATGAACTCTTATTGCTGTAGGTGATGCTAGCTAGCCATGTATTATTAATTGGACCACTTTTGGGCTTAAGCATATTCAGCCGTGTCAGCCATTAATTCCCGATTAACGTCCTGACCGTTAGGGTTTGTATTTTCACTTAATTCTCAACGGCTATATATACTACAAAATTTCACGTGTAGTACATTTAACCTAATTTTTTCTCACATTATATTTAATCTAACCTAATTAGCTATCTAATCTGTCGGAGGCATGGTAATTCAAATCATGCAACCGCCTTCGCATTAGGTTGTTCGCCACCACCTCGCCGCTCGTGACGCCACCGCCTCGCCGTCGGGGACGCCGCCCTGGACGCCGCCCGGGACCTACCATCTCCTCTTTCACCAAGAGCCCGCACAGGACTGCACACACGCTTTCACACCCCCGCTCCGCCACCCAACGAGTTCCATCGGATCTAGATATGGCTCCTCCGCCCAACGAGTTCCATCGTCTCCAGATCCAGCGACTTGATCGGCAGTAGCATTGTGCAGCATGGTCAGGGTCACGGCCACGACGCGATCTCACGACCCGGTACACCAAGAGGGGTAGTATCTCAGTCGAGATCATCATCATTGTGCTTATATAAACCACGTCGCATCACCCTCTCACCAGTAAGTGACTCTGCTTCTACCTCCTCAGAACGGAAATAAATCGACATTCTGACAAAACATAGGTTACTCATGTAAATTCTCTCCAACAAACATATAATATCCAACATATCTACACTCCTCATCCTCGGCATGCAATTATTACTCACCTATTAATTAGCCGACAAGTCCGCGCGATTGAGAGAACGTGTGAGACCGGCGGCTTGTGATCCGTGCGACTTGAGAGTGGTTATTGGAGGGTCTGTGTGAGAAAAAAATTATTGTCACCACTTCACTAGAATTATGAAGTTCTTGTTTTCAAGAAAGTTAGTGGGAGCTACCAGTTGATGGTCCTCTGTATTTTGGAGAACATTGAAAAATTCATTTGGCAAAACAATATGCATCACTACAAATAGTTTCTTCGATGCACATTGACCAAATATGTCATGTCACATCAAGATTAGATCTTGAAAGGATGAGACAAGACATTTTGTAGTTGAATTAAACACTTAATGTAACATTCCAAATTTTGCAATGTTTTAAAAATCACAAAAATTTAAAACTTTTATTAATAATTAAATAAAGTCTCCAAAAATCAAGAATTTTTTTAGAAGATTGTTTTCACATCTTCAAAGTTATATTTTAAATTTAATATTCCTTTATCTCCCAATCTCAACTTTATAGTTTTGGAAATAAATATTTAAAGGGGTTTACAAATAGTACTTTCCACTTTGGATATTTGTTGTTTTAAAATAAATAATATGGGGATATTATAAACCCTATTTCATTTGTGGAAATAATTTAAATACTTTTCCAAACTTTTTTTATAAAAATGTTTATCTTAAAGTATTTTTAATATTAAAATGAGTTATCTTTTTGAATGATATTACTCATATTATTCTCTGGTTTTTATTTAAATAATTTGTGATATTTATAAACCCTAATTTGGAAAATCCCCAAATAGCCATATAAGGAAAATTTGACCAAAAGGGTATTTTGGCAATTTTGTTTTGACCAAAAATAGTTCCTAAATGCCTACTTTGACTATTTGGAATTTTACAAATTTTTACAATTTTATTTGACTTATTTTGGAGCCTTAAATCAAAATTTAGAAAAGAAAACAGAAAAGGAAAAAGAAAAAGAAAAGATGACGTCACTATGATGGCATCGTCTTCATTATCGTCTTCGACGTCCCCGCCCGTTTCGGCCGAGATTTCCTCGCGTCGATTACTTGCATTAACGGCCCCTCTGATTCCGCCATCGGCACCTATAAAAAGCCCAGCCTCTCCTCTCTCTTTGCCCTCTTCCACCTCGTCAAATCGTGCCCCCAGGCTGCTCGAATCTCTCGCCGGAGTTCTTCACGGCCGCCGCCAGAAAAACTCGTTTCCGGCTAGCACGGTGCGTCCTCGCCGCCAAAACTTGGCCCTCTTCCTTCCCTACTTCCTTGCGCACCCTCTCATACTCTTGTTTCGATTTTTCCCGCAGCTAGAACCTCGGGAACGAGCACGAACAGAGCTCGCCGGAGCAAACCGAGGCCCTCACCGTAGGATCTACTCACCGCCGATGACCCGAGCCTTGGGAGAGGCCACCGAGGTCACCAACGACCTCGTCGTGACTAGCTAGCCGCGTCCAAATCCGTCCCCGCCGAGCCTGGAGCGCCGCCGTGTCTTCGCTGACGTCCACGACCGGGGCCATGCCGCCGGCAACCTCGTCTCCGGCAAGCCCTCCGCCGCCGCCCGGTGAGAACCCTAGCTCCTGATCCCTTAGATCTAATTTTGACGGCCATGGTTAGATCTGTAAAATCGAACCGGTACGAGTTAGTTTGAGCCGTCAGATCCAGATCCAACGATCCAGATCTGATGACTCAGATCTGAGCCCAGTCAGCGCCATGTCATGCCCAGTCATTGCCCAGTCAGCCAAACCCAGCCAATAGGAAACAGCCGTGTGGCAGGGAATTTCTGAGTATTTTCCCGAATTAGATTTATTTGGCAGTTTTGCATAAAAGCCCCTGCACCTTAGAATTATCATATCTTTTTATTGGTTCGGCCAAATTTTATAAACTTTACCTTTTTGGAATCCTATTGATGTGTAGAATTCTATGGTATTGTTAGTTTTCAGTTTTTCCTTAGTTTAAATTATTCAAATTTCAAATGTGTAATTTGAGTAATTTTGGCATAACTTCAGTTTAAAATAGATTTTTGGGTAAAACTAATTGGATTAGTTTTGTTTAGTTGTTCCCTGTCCAGTAGTACTTGTTACAAAATTTTATAAAATTTATTGTGTCAGTGTTTTATTTAAAATAGTGTTTATGCCTTTTTGGAAGTTTGAAAATGATTTTGTTATTGTTTTGATTGTTTTCTTTAGGGAAAATGTTTTGAATTTTAGTCCTCTGTCCAGTAGACCCAAAACCCATTTTAGTTGAACCATTTCATCATGGAATTGTTGAATTTGGTTTAAAGTCTTTTAGTGACCTATTTTGCTAACTTTGACCTAGTTTGCAATTTGACCAAAATTCAAATTGCAAACCTTGGACTTTGACCAACCTAGACCTCATCATAATAATTCTTTTTGCATATTGAATTATGTGATGAATTTGGGGCCACCAAAACAGTTGTATTGTTTTGCCCATATTTGATGTTGTGTTTGTTTTATTTTGATTGTTGTATTGTTATTTATTGTTGTTTGTTTATATTATTTAGATTGAACGGAGTGGTCCAAGTTACGTTGAAAAGAGAGTGTGAGCAACGACAAGTTTTTCAAAGGCAAGTGATGCTCACACATGAAATTTCCTAAGTATTTTGATATGCATTGTAGTTTACTTTTTCTAAGTAGAATTGCATGTTAGGTTTTATTACTATGTTATGCTAGACCTGTTTAGCATTACTCCAAATATTCCTAAGTGTCTAGTACCTATATGATAACGTAGTAGAAGTATTGAAATGCTATGTTATGTGTTTTGCTATGAAAAGTTAATTTCTACTAAGTAAAAATGAAACTCCTGGGTGGAATGGTTTGTTGACGGAGGTTGGAGTTGAGTGGCTACTCAGGGGCCATTTCTATGGTTTTACCTGAGTATGTGCACTTGTGAATGGCCACCAAGGGATCAAAGAGATTTGAAGTTGCTCCAAGTTTAGAAGGCTTCCTGTGCAGCCACTTGGTACTATGGCTCTGCCTTGACTAAGTAAGTTCTAGGAACCTGATTCCGACAGTTCTCAGTGGATGAATGTCTTGTATGGGCCTGCCTGACGAACAGGGGACTGGTTCCCAAAGGTCTCGTCTTCATCTTCTGACCTTTCCTTTTCACTTCAAGAAGGTCAAGGACAGAATGGGTTGATGAAGTCTTGTGGTGAAAGTGCACAACCTCTCGAGAGTGTCAAAACTATGATCATAGCCGTGTCCCCGGTTATGGACAATTTTGAGCAGCTGAACAAGGACGTCAACGGAGGATCTCAACATTCCAATTTCTTAAATAAAATTTTGAAGTGTGAACAAGAGTAGTTGAGACGGTGGTTTTCATGCCATGAAAGTCTTGTATAGTTGAAAAGAAGTTTTACAAAGGGTTAGGAAAAAGTTGGCTTTCTGCAAAATAGCCTTCAACTCCACCAGCCAAATATGCATATAGCTATTAGGAGTTTGCCTTTATGAGTCCACAAGTATCACTTGCCAGATCCCACTAGTAGAGAAAAGCTTACTAGTAGCATGCGAAAAAGTTTACTAGCAGCGTGCGGGCACACGCTGCAATAGTCACGCTACTGCTAACGGTTACTAGTAGCGTGCGTCACCCACACGCTACTAGTACTCATTTACTAGTAGCGTGCAGCTCACCACGCACGCTACTAATACCCCGTTAGTAGCAGCGCTCACTCCATATCGCACGCTACTAGTACGAGGTTACTAGTAGCGTGCCGCTCACACCACGCGCTACTATTACTAGGTTACTAGTAGCGTGTCTGAATTACCGCACGCTTGTAGTACCGATTTCTGAATTTAAAAAAAATACGCCGTGTCGTCGTATACGCCGTATACAGCGTCGCCGTACGACGAGCATGGACGGCCACGGTCTGCGCGCCGTGTCTCGTCGCAAACTTTTCGCGGTGGAGCAGCGGCGTCGTCCCCGAGGAGTCACGACGTAGTGGTGAGGGGCGGCGGTGTTCCGACATCAGACGGTGGTGATGCGGTCCGGCGGCGCGACGGGGACATGGGGAGGCGGAGGAGAAGGGAGGAGGCACGCGAGGAGGTCGAGATGGGGTCGGGGCGGAGGCAGAGGAGCTTGAGGCCGAGCTGCTGGAGAGGTTGGAGCAGGGACGCGGTCGTGCAGTGACTCTGCATCTCGGGCGCGAGGACGACTTGCTCGGCTCGGTGCGGGATGGCGGTCGACGCGAGCGCGAGGAGGTGCGGCTCCGGGCGAGGTCGGAGGAGAGGAGGCTCGACCGGCGCTGGACCGGCGCGAGGGAGACGCTGGGTCGACCTCCTGGCGGCATTGAGCGAGCTGGGGATGGGGATGGGGGTCGAGCTCCTACCGCTTAGCCGTCCGCTCCGGCGCCGCTCTGCTGTACGCTTTGCATGGCGGGGCCGCGCCGCCATCCCGCTATCTGCTTCAGTCGTGAGCAGAAGGTCCGTCCCTCTGCCGTCCACTCCAATCACGAGCTGGAGAGATCGAAGCAGGGTCACGGGAGAAGAGGAAAAAGGAAGAAGAGAGAGAGAGCAGCCGCACACGCGTGAGGATAAGAAGAAATCGAAGCAGGTTCACGGGACAAGAGGAAAAAGGAAAAGGGGAGAGAGAGAAGCCGCAGATGTGTGTTGATAAGGAGAAAAAAATGAAAAGAAGGAAAAGGAGGTTAGGACATGTCACCGATCCGTGGCCTCGTGTTGCTGGCCAATCACGCGCCGACATGCGGATTTTGTGTTTCTAGCCGAGTTACTAGTAGCGTGCACTATGGGACGCACGCTTCTAGTATATGCATACTAGTAGCGTGCGCCTATGGGATGCACTCTACTAGTATTTTTGGATCTCAACTTGCAGATTTTTGAATCTGGACGAGTTACTAGTAGCGTGCACTTTAGCCCGCACGCTACTAGTATGCACCTACTAGTAGCGTGCGTTCAAGAACACACGCTACTAGTATTGTCTGGCCTTTGAGTACGCTCAATCCAAGCTATTAGTAGCGTGTTCTTTTGGCACGCACGCTACTACTTAACCGCACGCTACTACTAAACTTTCCCCTATAAGCTTTTCCCTACTAGTGGGCTATTCTAATGGTTCTGACCAATTTTTGGCTGCAACGCTTTTACTGTTGCAGGTTGTTCCGACGACGATTAAGGAACGATATCGGGTTTCGAGTCTGCAACCAACATGTCTGCCTGTGGCACATGAAGATGATGAGGCTCCATGCTATTTTAAGTTTTCCGCTGTTGAACTTTGTAATATGCTAGCCTTTGGCTATGCAACTTGTAATGTTTTATTCTGATGGATCATCGATGTAATAGATATTTGACGCAATTGCATGATATTACATCTTGAACTGTGGTGCTAACTATTCGATCCAGGGACTAGCACAATAACACAGGGATCCTGGCCAATTTAAAAAGGCAGGTTCGCTACACTTAAAGTTTTGAATGAAAATTCAAGACATGAGAACTAGATTCTCAACTAGGAATTCATATGCAAGAACCATAGTTGAAGGACATTGGTGAGCATTATTAAATGATCAAATAATTTATATTATAATGGAATAACTTGAACTAAGTATTCTAAATTCAAGAGTCAAGTAAGGGAAAATAATTGTTGTCCAATTGACTTTGTTACAAAAGTTTGATTGACCTCAATTATAAGGAGTATTCTCTAAAAATTGGATTTTGAAGATGTTTCTTCAATAGGGAGAATAACTTATATATGTAAACGTTACATTGAATAGTATACTTACGAGATAAAGTATAACTGGCAAATCCAAGTTAACACGGGATCTCAAGGATTCTGTAGAACGTTAAGGGAAAATAATTTCTTGAATTAATTCGAGCACAGACATAAGTTACACAAATTACAACAATATCAGTAATACAAAGGGAGTTGAAAAACTTCTAAGAAAAAGCATGTCAATTAATTAGATGAACTAGGTTGAGTTCTTTACAAAAGATACAGCTATGATGTGCAAACATCAGAACTGTGATCTTGGTTGAAGAACCAAAACCTTCACCTAGTATGGCCTGGACTGCAAGTGATCATATGATCAAGGCTTTATAGTAGAAAAGAGTTTTCTACATAAAAGCATAGAGTTAATACAAACCTGTAAAAGTTTGATGACAAAGGTCTGCACCACAAAGTGAGCACGAGATTGCAACTACATCACAAGATGTTATGATCATGTGCAAATAGTCTATTGTCTATTGTGCAAATGGGAGACTATTGGATGTATGCCCAAAAGGCAATAATATTTAAGCATCTAATTCATAATTATGACTTATGTTTCTATGCTATAACTGTTGTGGTTCTTGAATGTGAGATTCAGAGGAAAACCTGCACGCACGTGTAGAAACATGAACAGAAAATGATATAGCTTAGTCTTGTCTTTAGACTAATTCGTTGATTGCTAGATAATCATGTTTTCCTGATCATGGATATAGTTTATGTTAGAATCAATGAGCAACATATTGTCGGTTGAGACAATATGGCTGGGAAGCCCCAGTATGTCGATATGCTAAGAGATTCCTTTGTGATGTCTTTTGTCCTTAGTGAAATATCACAGCAAGGTTGTAGCACTATCATGTCCTTAGACCATGGGGTTATTATAGTTATACATTCAGGAGGAGTTGCTCTGGTGCTCTAAATCGTCACACCATTACAGGGTTATTGAAAGAGCATGGTTGCCCCCATATGTTGTTTTGGTAATTAATGACAATCTCTATGGACTAATGTGTGCTTTGAGTTGTATTTGTAGTGTTGGTCCATAAGGAATGCTTGAACTCCATATGTTGGAGTGAAGGCTAAAAGAAGAAGATTATATGTTGATCAATGCTAAGTGCAAGTAGATCAACATACAAGATAAGGGCATTGCTGCTGTATTAAAATAAGTTGGGTGGTGCCCTAAGCGAAGGCGGAATTGCAGCTAGTAGCAGTTTTCCCTCGTTTAACGAACCGAGGTTTATCGAACCAGTAGGACTTTGAAATCAACAACGAGGTGAATATTGAAGATCTCTGGCGCTTGACCTTCAATAGACGTGGACCTGCACACTCAACCAAAATACTTTGCCCCCAACGGCGGAAAGGTTGTCAATATTTCCGGTCTCGCAGAAAACAAAGCGGTTAATTGTATGATGAAATAGATGAAATATGAAAAGTGACCAGAGGAGTAATGATGATTAAAAGCAAGTAAATGAGGTTGTAAACAATGTAAAAAGATGGACCGGGGGCCATGGGTTCACTAGTGGAGTCTTGAGTCTCAAGTAAATAAAATATGCATGTGATGGGTGAACGAAATACAGCTAGGCAATTGACAAGATCATGACACAAACCCAATTTAGCTATGAAAAAAAGGACATGATAATATTTATGGAGGCATCACGACAAGGAACAAAGACCGTTGAGTCCAACTGCGTCTTTGTCTAAAAAGTCCACCGTGGGATCGCTATCCAGCCTGTCACCCAACGGTATTAAGTTGCAATCAACAGACAATTACATTAAGTAAAGTGCATGAAGTAAGCAATACTAATATTAAAAGAGACATTAACACCGCTGTTTTACCCTTAGTAGCAACAGCACACCCTCGCCCTTGGACGTTTCTGTCACTCGTGTCCAGGAACAAAAGGGGGCATGAACCCACTATCTAGCATAAATACCCTCTCTTGGAGATACACACAATCACTTGGCCAAAGTAACTACGCACATCGGAGAGCATGCAAGAACATAAATTACTCATATAAGAATCATGCACAATCTGAACATAACTTCATAATCCATCGGATCCCAGCAACGCATCACATAGCATTACAATAATCGATCTTGATCATGTTAGGCAGCTCACAAGATCATAAGACATGAAGCACAAGAGAGAGAGAGACTACCAACAAGCTACTGCCATGGACCCGTAGTCCAAGGTGAGACTACTCACAAATCATCCCGAAGGAGGGCATGACGATGAAGAGCCCTTCGGGATCGATCTCCCCTCCGGCAGAGTGCCGGGATCAGCTTCAGATTGGACCCCGAACTAGGGTTTTTGGTGACGGCGCGTCGGGGTCGACTTTCTGGAAAATAATGGCCACCTCGACGTTTTTAGGTTATTTCTGATTTTATAGGCGTCGGAGGGGGCCGAGGAGGTGCCCCACGGGTAGGGGTGGGCCCCACCCGCGGGTGACCCCCAGGCTGCGGCAGGAGGCCGCCCCTGGCCTGTGGGTAGCCCCCAGGGCTGTCCTTTGGTGTCCTGGTGCCTTCCGTTGAGTAAAAATTCCTCGTAAATTTTCGTCCAATTCCGAGAATATTTCCAGAAGTAAATTTCTGAAACAAAAGACAGCAAAACAGGGAACTGGCTGGGCATCTTGTCAATAGGTTAGTCCGACNCAGTTTTCCCTCGTTTAACGAACCGAGGTTTATCGAACCAGTAGGACTTTGAAATCAACAACGAGGTGAATGTTGAAAATCTCTGGCGCTTGACCTTCAACAGACGTGGACTTGCACACACTCAACCAAAATACTTTGCCCCCAACGGCGGAAAGGTTGTCAATCTTTCTGGTCTCGCAGAAAACAAAGCGGTTGATTGTATAATGAAATAGATGAAATATGAAAAGTGACCAGAGGAATAATGATAATTAAAGGCAAGTAAATGAGGTTGTAAACAATGTAAAAAGATGGGCCGGGGGCCATGGGTTCACTAGTGGAGTCTCTCAAGTAAATAAAATATGCATGTGATGGGTGAACGAATTACAACTAGGCAATTGACAAGATCATGACACAAACCCAATTTAGCTATGACAAAAAGGACATGATAATATTTATGGAGGAATCACGACAAGGAACAAAGACCGTTGAGTCCAACTGCGTCTTTGTCTAAAAAGTCCACCGTGGGATCGCTATCCAGCCTGTCACCCAACAGTATTAAGTTGCAAGCAACAGACAATTGCATTAAGTAAAGTGCATGAAGTAAGCAATACTAATATCAAAAGAGACATTAACACCGCTGTTTTACCCTTAGTAGCAACAGCACACCCTCGCCCTTAGACGTTTCTGTCACTCGTGCCCAGGAACAAAAGGGGGCATGAACCCACTATCTAGCATAAATACCCTCTCTTGGAGATACACACAATCACTTGGCCAAAGTAACTACGCACATCGGAGAGCATGCAAGAACATAAATTACTCATATAAGAATCATGCACAATCTGAACATAACTTCACAATCCATCGGATCCCAGCAAACACATCACATAGCATTACAATAATCGATCTTGATCATGTTAGGCAGCTCACAAGATCATAAGACATGAAGCACAAGAGAGAGACTACCAACTAGCTACTGCCAGGGACCCATAGTCCAAGGTGAGACTACTCACAAATCATCCCGGAGGAAGGCATGACGATGAAGAGCCCTCTGGGATCGATCTCCCCTCTGGCAGAGTGCCGGGATCAGCTTCAGATTGGACCCCGAACTAGGGTTTTTTGTGACGGCGTGTCGGGGTCGAGTTTCTAGAAAATAATGGCCGCCTCGATGTTTGTAGGTTATTTCTGATTTTATAGGCGTCGGAGGGGGCCGAGGAGGTGCCCCATGGGTAGGGGCGGGCCCCACCCACGGGTCCACCTAGGGCCGCGGCAGGGGGGCGTGTCTACCCTGTGGGCCGCCTCCGAGGCTCCCCTTCGGACTCCGTCTTCGTCTTGGCGTAAAAATAATCCCCATAAATTTTGGTGCAATTCCGAGAATATTTCCAGAAGTAAATTTCTGAAACAAAAAGACAGCAGAAACAGGGAACTGGCACTTGGCATCTTGTCAATAGGTTAGTCCGACAATATGCATAAAAATGATATAAATGACAGTAAAAACATGTGACAATATCACAAAACTAGCATGGATCACTCAAAAATTATAGATACGTTTGAGACGTATCAGCATCCCCAAGCTTAACTCCTACTCGGCCTCGAGTAGGTAAGTGATAACAAATAATTTTTGAAGAGACATGCAACCAACACATTCTTGATCAAGATAGTGATGCAAATCAAAGGATGTGAATGAAGAGATACAAAACAATTGTCTATAATTGATAGCAAGAAAGCAATGAATAAACAAGTTGAATCATCCAAGCAAAACCTTTCATAAATAGTATGTCAAAGACATGAAAACAATGTGATCAACATATTTGACTAATTCACAAGGATAATAATCCCATGACAAAAGTGTTTGAGAATCAACACAAAGGAAGATGTAAGCATTAGCAAAGAGCTTCAACTTCCAACAGCTTATCTTATAGATAAAGTCAATATAAAGATTCATGTATAATCTTGATAATGTAATATGCTCAACGATACCCAGGGTCAATGCTAGATGTTTGCTTTTGTGGAGATAGAAGGAAAAAGGGAAAACTGACTCAACATTAAAAGTAAAAGAAAGGCCCTTTGCAGAGGGAAGCAGGGATTAGTCATGTGCTAGAACTTTTTGGTTTTTAAAACAGAAGTAAAATGATTTTGAGGTATGCATGCTTTCGTCAACGACTTCACAACAGAGAAACTATCTAGTCCCTCATGACAAGCAAGGTTTTCAGACTTGTGAGAGCAGCTGGTTCTTAGAAGAGCGAGTACGCTCTTCTTTCTCCTTGGTTTCACCGCTGTCCAATGTTTGGGTTGATTTCTCAGATTTGCATTGCGCGGAGGAGAATTGTGAGTTATATTTATATTTTTGCTTAAGCTGCTCTCGGGTTGATTCAAGTGAAGACGTAATCCATCAACACCGGGTGAAAGGGGGGAAATGACCTCGCTTGTCAAAAGTTATATCTAGCTCTCTACTCCTCCCTCATGAGCTTAAAAATAGAGGCACAAAGAAGAAGTATTTTAAATTTTTAAAGGTAACACATGACAAATTTACTTGGAATGGTAGGAAATACCATGCATAGGTAGATATGGTGGACTCAGCTAGCAAGAAAGTTTGGCTTTGGGGATTGGATGCACGAGTGAACCATACACTCAGTACGAATTTTTAGGCTTAGCAAAAAAAGTGTTTGAAGCAAACATCTAACAATAACCGGTAACAGAACAACATAAGACATTTACCGGTCATAACCATAAAAACTCTACACCGTCTCCCTTGTTGACCAAACAATTCTTTTGATGGAAAGATTAGCACTATGAATTAACAACTGTGAAAAACCACACAATTTCAAGCTTTCAACCATATTTCTTTACTAATCAATTCCACTCAAATAACCAGCAAGTTTAAGCATTCAACTTAACATCTCAAAACAATTGAGAAGCATCAAGTATCCACACCATGATCTACAAAACTATGCAGGCTTTTCATTTTATTCTATCATCACACAAACATCATTTTGTCGCATTGACAATTCAAGCAATTTTTCAACAACAACTCTCCAACAAGTATAAGTGAAGAACAAGAGAGTTTAACTTAACAACTATCAGCTCTAAACAAGATAAAAGCTAAAAGCGAGAGCTTACTAGAAAACATCGAGTAGCTAAGAATACTCAAAAAAGATATAAGCGAAGCAAAGGAGTATTCAAACGAAAAAGCGGAGCGTGTCTCTCTCCCACACAAATAAAGCTAGGATCCAACAAAGATATGACTAACAAACAAACAAACAAAACTGAAAGTAAAAAGATGTTCCAAGCATATCACATAATATGTAAAGTGATAAAAATGAAGTTCAACGAAGACGACCTTATGATAGTCGATGAAGATGAGGGGATGCCTTGGGCATCCCCAAGCGTTGACTCTTGATAGTTCTTGATATTCATAGGGGGTGCCATGGGGGCATCCCCAAGCTTGAGCTCTGATCCATCCTCGATTTTCTTCATATTCCTCTCCTTTGGAACTTAAAAACTCCCTTCACACAAAACTTCTCATAATTTGATTAGAGGGTTAGTGCTCATAAATTAAAATGCACATGTATTCAACTCATGAAAAATTGCAAACCAACTTCATTAAACATTAGCTACTGTTTACTAAGCCTCAATGTGGCACTCTACCCCTAGAGTATCACATATGACGATGGTAAAGAGACAAATGCAAAATAAAAGCAGAATCTGTCAAAATCTGAACAGTCTGTAAAGATCGAATTTTTCGAGGCACTTCTGCAGCTCAAATAAAAAAATTTAAACTAACGAAGGATAGATAAAAGCATCAGGCTTGCTGTAAAAAATTATCAGAAAAAAGATAAAATCCTGGAGATTTTAGGATTTTCGTGCAACAGGCGCACAGAATCTGTTTTTGGACAGCAGCACAATACCTCACACTTTCAATGCATTAGAGGCTAAACTTGGCACAAAAAACCAAAAGAAAAAGATACAATGAAGTTGCTACAGAGGTAATAACTTCATGACTCAAGAAAAAAAAATTGAAAATAAAAGATGGGTTGCCTCCCAACAAGCGCTTTTCTTTAACGCCTTTTACATAGGCGCAATGCCAAATATCAAGTTTTTTCGAAATCCATTGCAACTTTTCCTTCAATAAGCACTTCTTTCTCTTTGAGGGGAAAGGAGAACCTGCCCCTAATGGGAAAACGAAAATGTATGCAGCCCTTTTTAACATCAATAAAAGCTCCCACGGAACGAAGGAAAGATCTTCCAAGAACGATATTAGCTTGAGCCTTTGACTCAAGAACCAAGAAATCAACCAAAGAAGTCTTACGTTTAAAAGTGACAAGGACTTCATTAACTCTTTTATAAATTTTTGAAGAGCTACCATCAGAATGAGAGTGACAAAAAGGGTAATCAAATAAGTCTCCAAAATTCATAGCATCGGAAACCATTTTAGGCATAGTTGATATCATAGAACCAATATCACAATAAGCAAGGAACCTTTGATCATTTATTTCAATAGGGATATACGGTTCCCAATGTCCATTTATTTCAAGGATTTGATAATCTTTAGAGCTCACCTCTATTCCATTTAACTCTATTCCATTTAAGTTTAGATTACATAAAATATTTTCTATTATATCTAATCTACCATGTATTCCATTAGTTTTCTCATTGGTGGGAAAAAAAGCCTTTTATAATTCTCAGGGATTCTAATTCATCAATTTCAAGAAAGTTTCCTCCAGTAATGACATCCAAAACATGCTTGCATGCATCAGATAGTCCATAATAAAAGCATCTCAGTAAAACACACATAGCAAGCATGGGTTGGATCTTTTGATGTAATTCTGAAATTCTATCCCAAACATTTTTAAAACTTTCTTCTCCCTTTTGTTTGAAGGTAAAGAACTCGGCTAAGAGAGGAATATCAAGAGTGGTAAAGCTAGACATAAAGACAGAATAAAATAACATGACAGAATTAAAGACTACACTAATTTTTTTGGGTTTAAAATTTTGAAACAGGAAAATAAACTAAACGAGATATAAAGCAAGCAAGACAAAAACAAAGTAAAGAGATTGAGAGTATGAGACTCCCCTTGCTGTAGCTCCAAAGTCCCCGGCAACGGCGCCAAAAAAGAGCTTGCTGCTGTATTAAAATAAGTTGGGTGGTGCCCCAAGCGAAGGCGGAATTGCAGCTAGTAGCAGTTTTCCCTCGTTTAACGAATCGAGGTTTATCGAACCAGTAGGACTTTGAAATCAACAACAAGGTGAATGTTGAAGATCTCTGGCGCTTGACCTTCAACAGACGTGGACCTGCACACACTCAACCAAAATACTTTGCCCCCAACGGCGGAAAGGTTGTCAATCTTTCGGTCTCGCAGAAAACAAAGTGGTTAATTGTATGATGAAATAGATGAAATATGAAAATTGACCAGAGGAATAATGATAATTAAAGGCAAGTAAATGAGGTTGTAAACAATGTAAAAAGATGGACCGGGGACCATGGTTTCACTAGTGGAGTCTCTCAAGTAAATAAAATATGCATGTGATGGGTGAACGAATTACATCTAGGCAATTGACAAGATCATGACACAAACCCAATTTAGCTATGACAAAAAGGACATGATAATATTTATGGAGGAATCACGACAAGGAACAAAGACCGTTGAGTCCAACTGCGTCTTTGTCTAAAAAGTCCACCGTGGGATCACTATCCAGCCTGTCACCCAACGGTATTAAGTTGCAAGCAACAGACAATTGCATTAAGTAAAGTGCATGAAGTAAGCAATACTAATATCAAAAGAGACATTAACACCGCTGTTTTACCCTTAGTAGCAACAACACACCCTCGCCCTTAGACGTTTCTGTCACTCGTGCCCAGGAACAAAAGGGGGCATGAACCCACTATCTAGCATAAATACCCTCTCTTGGAGATACACACAATCACTTGGCCAAAGTAACTACGCACATCGGAGAGCATGGCAAGAACATAAATTACTCATATAAGAATCATGCACAATCTAACATAACTTCATAATCCATCGCATCCCAGCAAACACATCACATAGCATTACAATAATCGATCTTGATCATGTTAGGCAGCTCACAAGATCATAAGACATGAAGCACAAGAGAGAGAGACTACCAACTAGCTACTGCCATGGACCCATAGTCCAAGGTGAGACTACTCACAAATCATCCCGGAGGAAGGCATGACGATGAAGAGCCCTCCGGGATCGATCTCCCCTCCGTCAGAGTGCCGGGATCAGCTTCAGATTGGACCCCGAACTAGGGTTTTCGGTGACGGCACGTCGGGGTCGAATTTCTGGAAAATAATGGCCGCCTCGACTTTTTTAGGTTATTTCTGATTTTATAGGCATCGGAGGGGGCCGAGGAGGTGCCCCACGGGTAGGGACGGGCCCCACCCGCGGGTCCACTTAGGGCCGCGGTCGGGGGGCGTGTCTGACCTATGGGCCGCCTCCGAGGCTCCCCTTCGGACTCCGTCTTCGTCTTGGCATAAAAATAATCCCCATAAATTTTGGTGCAATTCCGAGAATATTTCCAGAAGTAAATTTCTGAAACAAAAAGACAGCAGAAACAGGGAACTGGCACTTGGCATCTTGTCAATAGGTTAGTCCGACAAAATGCATAAAAATGATATAAATGACAGTAAAAACATGTGACAATATCACAAAACTAGCATGGATCACTCAAAAATTATAGATACGTTTGAGACGTATCAGCCGGCCGCCCGCGTCGTCTCCGCCTTGCCCTTTCCTTCATGGCCGCCGCATTCACCGCCATCTCCGTCGCCAATTCCTCTTTGTATACAATGGTTCATCCTCCCACACACCTTTGTACCCCTCTATGTAAACATGGTGTTTGATGCTATAAATTATTATCCTATGATCTATGTCATGTTTGTGTAGTTCTCTTTTGTCCTATGGTTGAATTATTGAATATTTTTGGTTGATTTGAGTTGTATGTTGATATGGTACAGTCCTATGGTGCCCATTATATACTTGTGTGCGCATGGATGACATCATAGGGTTTGTAGTATGTGAAACAAGCCGGGGGTAGGGTTGCCGGAGTGACAGAAACCTAAGCCCCATCTCGGTTTTTGACATTGCATGGGATAAAGAGGACCTTATGATCTTAATGCTATGGTTGGGTTTTTACCTTAATGAATGTTAGTAGTTGTGGATGCTTGCTAATGTTTCAATCATATTATACATGTAATCACAAGTAGTTGAGAACGTGTATGCTTTGCCTCTCCCACATAGAAAACTGCATCGAAGACAATGAATCGAGTAGCTTTACTAATTAATTATGGACAACTCCGCTACGCTTCCACCACTTTTCCACACTCATGGTTTTGTTACTTTATGTCACTTTATGTTACCTTATTGCAGCTGCAACTAACTTTAACTTTCTTGTTATTTATTATCTTGCAAAACTATCCTTTCATACTCATTTTGTTCCTATAGTTTTATTTGTTAGATAGAGCAAACGATCGGCGTGCGTGGAGTTGTATCAGTGGTTGATAGAATTTGAGAGAATCCTTATCCTACCTTTAGCTCCTCGTTGGGTTTGGCACTCTTACTTATCGAAAAGGCTATAAATGATCCCCTACACTTGTGGGTTATCACAGTTCGACATTACATGTCAGATAATTTTTTCAGCAAAGCTTCAAGTTCTACAACCGCCTAACCTAGAAAAGACAACAAAGGAGAAACTACTTCAACCTATTCGAAGAAGCCGGCGCTGGAGAACTCAAAACATTCTAGAGGCTAATGTTGGGAATATACGAAATAGGGGTATCACCGACATGGAGATATTCCAGCATACCAGGGTGGACCATTGGCGGTAATGTCGGCAGACTTACCGGGTGGCACAGTATGCTGAAGCGCAAGGAGCAGGCCCAACCGGCTAACGAGGATCCAAGACGCGGCCCGGCAACCAGCCGACTGGGAGCACAAGACGGAGCCACAAAGCCCTATTAGTCTAGGAGTCCTATTTCCTTCATCCGCAGACTTTCCTTGTAAGCCCTAGGTCTGGCCGCCCATATAAGCCGGCCTACGGGAAGCCTTATGGCAATACCAAGCCTCTCATGCTAAACCACAACCTCATTGTATATGGCTCATCTTTGCACATATAGTGATTTATAGCAGCGTGTAGGAGTACACCACCATCGTGTGATCCGAAGCTGGGTAAACTTTGTGCAATACCGTCACTGGAATCATGCTATGTTCTTCCCCCACGGCTCTACCTTGGCGTAAGGCACCCCCGTTCTGCCTTGCGTTACTGATTCTACGACAGGCACCACAATCTCAGGTTTAGCAAACAAAGATGCATCTTCATCTCTCCCATCTATTGGGAGCTATTCTTTATGGTAGTGAACGCATGCTTCATAACCTGTCAGAATGCCAAAAGTTGGATAATCACTGATACTCTCTAGAACAGCAGCACTGAAATAGAACTGGTCATCTCCAGGTGCATCACTGAGCTGTGTAGGTGAGAATTTTTGGGAACGCACCATCCAACTTCTGTCCATCTTGCCTGATGAGGCAAATATATATAAACAAGGTTAGATAAGGCAAACATATAGAGTACAAAACCATGCCAAGGCATTCCAGCAAACAGTTGGAGGGCACAACTAACTAGCTAGGCATTCTAGCAAACAAATCGAGCAAAAAACTGAAGGGTTCGTTGCATAGAAAACAAAAAAATTCTACGAAACAAGCGGAAGAAACCCAACGGATCTAGATCTATTAGACGAAGGTAGCAAGGAGGAGATCCAATCTCTTACCCTTGAAGAACGAGCAAACGTGTTTTGTCGATGCAGGGGTTGGTTAGTCGATCCCCGCAACTACACTTATCTAGTCGCGAGGAGATGTATTATCCTTCGAGATCCAATCTGACGAAGCACCGCACGAGCAGCACCTCCGCAGTATCCACACGTACAACTCGATGTAGACTTCCTCTCCTTGATTCCGCAAGCGAGGAGGAAGTGGCTCGCGAGATTCCAGCAGCACGACGGTGTGGTGGTGGATATGGTGGAGGTTCTCCGCGGATAGGGCTTCGCCAAGCCATGCACACGAGAGAGGGAGAGAGGTGGCGACTAGGGTTTTATATGGGGGTGCGCCCCAGCCCTTCCCTCATCCTTATATAGGCATGAGGGGGCTGTGGGGGGTGCCCCAATCCCATCTAGGGCCGGCCAAGGGGGGTAACTTGCCCCCCAAGGCGCCCTACTTAGGGTTAGGGCTGCCCCCACTTGCCTTGCCCGCATGGGCCTTGCGGACCAGGTGCGGCCAGCCCATGTGGGATGCTGCACCTACCCTCGGTCCATGTGGGACCTTCCAGGTTCGTTGGCCCCACTATGGAACCTTCCAGAACCTTCTAGAATCTTCCCAGTACACTGCCGGAAAATTCCCGAACTTTTCCGAAACCCCGGAAACCACATTCCTTATATGAAATTTTATCTCCGGACTCTTTTGGAGCTCCTCGTGATATATAGGATCTCATCCGAGACTCCGAATCAACATTTGATTACACCATTAACTATCTCAACCTAAGCCCTAGCTACATCGAAGCCTTAAGTGTGTGACCCTACGGGTTCGAGAACATATAGACATGATCTAATCAATAACCAGTAGTGGGACCGGGATGTCCATATTGGTTCCTACATATTCAAATAAGTTCTTTATCGGTTGAACCACGATATCGGGGATTCAATTAATCCTGTGTACGATTCCCTTTGTCTCACGATATATAACTTGCCTGAGATTTGATCGTAGGTATCACCATACCTAGTTCAATCTCGTTACCTGGCAAGTTCTCTTTACTCGTTCCATAATATAGGATCCCCGTGACTACCACTTAGTTACATGTTTGCAAACTTCCGGATGCTATATTACCGAGAGGGCCCAGAGATATCTACTCCGTCACATGGAGGGACAAATCCCACTCTTGATTCATGTCACCCAACAAGTACCATCGGAGATACCTGAAAGCCACCTTTATTATCACCCAGTTACGAAGTGATGTTTGATGTCCACAAATCATTCCTCCGGTCAATGGGAGTAACACAATCTCATGGTCTAAGGAAACTATACTTGACATATACAAAAGCGGTAGCAATGAAACTATGTGACACGATCAATTGCTATGCTATATCATTGGGTCTGTCCATCACATCGTTCTCCTAGTGACATGATTCCGTTATCAAGTGACTATAACAAGTCCATGATTAGGAAACCTTAACCAACTCTTGACTAACGAACTAATCCAGTAGAGGCTTACTAGGGTCACTTTGTTGTTTATATTCCACACATGTATTATGTTTCCGGGTAACAAAATTATAGCATGGATAATAAACATTTATCATAAACATGAAATATGATGATAAACAACTTTATTATTGCCTCTTGGGCATATTTCTAGAATGCCACTTGCACTAGAGTCAATAATCTAGTTAACATTTGTAGCAATCTAACACCCATGGCCTTTTGGTGCTGATCATGTTTTGCTCGTGGAAAAGGTTTATCAAAAGATCTGACGCTTTAGGTCTATTTGTATCTGCATCTATATGCATTACTCATTCTCCAATGAGTACGCATCACTCATTCTTCAATGAGATGGCTTTGTATATATTTGGTCTGTTGGTGAGACCTTAATTCCTCAGCTCGAATCAATGTCGCCACCATTAAGAAAATGTAGCTTCATAGTACTCGCATTCTTGGAAATTCACCTAGTTCAATAAAGAACTCCTTGACACAAAATACTCTTCTTATTTGTTGTCAACACAACAATATACTTAGCCCTTGTTGTAGTATCCATCACAATACATTTTGAAACTCATTCAAAACTGGCATGGAACTTCCTTCCATCCTATCGTACCACCTTCTATTCAACACATATCTTAATTTTAGATAGAATTATTTGTATATATGACAAGGCCCTTAGTGTAACACTTTACAGTAGTTTGTCATTACTATACATGAAGACTCATCCTTAGTTTTTCTAAAATACTTAAGGATCTTTCCCACTATTGTTTAATTATTATATGAATTATCCTGGTATAACACTTTATAACTTAGGACACATCTGGTTGTGTACACTTCATTAATGTAAAGATTCCAACTTCGTTATGCTTATTTCAACCATTGAAATTTTCATACCTTTCAAACAACTTTCGAATTTTACAAAACTCTTGAACCGTGTCTCATACACGTCCTTGATCAAACTTCCTTGAGAGGAATTTCATTTTTTTTATTCAACTGCATATAAAAATATGTAACTTTTGCTAGACTTATCTGTAAGGACTAAAGTACTACTATGGAAGATCAAAATCTTTCATAGTAAACTCTTTGAACTTTGTCGTAAACATCTTTTCGACAAATCGAACTTTCAATGGATCTGAACATCCATGTCTTGTTGATACTATTGTGGATATAATGGCTTATAGCCAATTTACGAAGTAAGGGCCCATTATCTTCTTCCTTTATAATTTGTAAGTCATTTGTTGTCAAAATAACACTTCATTCTCAAACCACAAGTTGTTCTGGGTACAAAGTTTTTAACGACCTACATGGTTCAGTTTGCAAACTCTTTTCGACGTTTCTACATCACATGTAGCATCTTCTATTTAGTCAAAATAGAAAACTCCGGAACAACTTCCGGTGCTGCGCTACTCTTGACATGATGAAGAGAATTCTCTAATCTCGTCGAGTTGCACTGTCCTCCCACTCACCTATTTCGCAAGAATCACTTTCTCGAGAAATCCTCCTTCCTGACAAACACTTTTTTCCAAGATTCGGTGACAGGAGAAATACCCAACAGTTTTGGGATTACCTTATAAACACGTATTTATCCATTTTGGCTGTAAACATTTTACACATGCCATGCATACCAAAATTTTAGAAAAGACAATTTCGGGTCACTACCCAAACCATGGTGTCAATTACAACGGATCATGATGGTGCTCTTTTAAGTGCAAAGCGGTAGTCTCTAATGCATAAACTACAAAATATAATGGCATTTTATCTATCTTACCATGTCCAACAAGGTTTGATCATGTCTCCTGAACATTCCACACTCCTGTGGGGTTTTTCGGGAAGCATAAGTTGTGGAACAATTCTTCTACTCCTCAGATGTTTTTGCTAAATACGTAACTCAAATTTTATTCTTTATGATCTAATCATAAATACTTGATTTTCTTGTCACGATGTTTTCACTTCATACCAATGATACTTTGAACTAATTCAAAAATATCAAAACTCCTTTCTCTTTAAATAGACATGCTCATATATCTACTGAAAACATTGGTGGTGTGAAGAAAAAATTAATCCACCACACACGGCTACACATAATGGATCATATACATCAATATGTATAATCTCCACTAAATTAGTCATCCATTCAATTTTGGCCTATGAACGGTGTTTTAGTCATCTTTTGGAAAAAGGGCTCACAGGCGTCAATTTATTCGAAATAAAATTAACTCCAAAAATCCATCAACATGGAGTTCCTTCATGTTGTCCTTCCCAATATGAACTAAAAAGTGGTGTCACAATTTAAGTGAAATTCTTTAATTTTTCGTCTTGCGACGTTTAGCATTTATAGATTTTTCCAAGGTGATTTATATTAACTCATCCATCAAATATGGCTCATGGTCATAGTTTGAACAACTGTTTATTCTCACAAACAACCGGAACATAATAAGAATTTATTAAGTTCTTAAAATAAATCTTGAAGTTTTGGTTGGATGCAACGGTGAACAAAATAACAATTTATTTCCATTCTAATCGTGCATCATCACAATATCTTCTACTAGTTATTTAGGCCATAGTATTTCTTGTATTGTATTTGTATGACAATTCATACCAACCAATCCGGTATCAAAATACCCAAGGAATACATAGTTAACTAGTAAACCACATCTATAACTTGTATATCATTTATATACATCTGAGCTGAACTTTTCAGTCTTTTATTTTCTGCCATATATTTTTGTAATTCTTATTTTTAGTATTTCCTATAGACGAATCATTCAACATCAAACAATGCCAGTCGAAACTAGCACATGCTCCTTCACGTGTTAGTCATATACTATCACCTTTGGAGTCACACTTTGAAGTTGATTGCTTTACTCAATATCACCATATCTTTAGCATTCTTCCCGATTCCACTCTTAGCTATCTCCAAGTATACTAAACAATTTTTACCACATACATTTAATACATCCCATCATAACTACTTTGTGATGAAGCTACTATAGCTTGAAGGAAGGAATTTAGAGAATAATATTAGTGTCTTCAAACCCTGCATATATTAAAAATACTAGTTGAATGCCCGTGCGTTGCTACGGCTTATTAAGTTTTTCTATTGTCGCAAATGTAAAATGACCATCACAAATGTCAAGTATTATAAAATTTTAAATTTAAAATATGTTGTTAACATAAATATATAAGAATACTGATTCCAGTAGGTACACGCTGACAATAGGGGATGGTCTACCCATGTGCCTTGTTGGTTGTCATGACAAAGATGCTTCCACTTGAATTTGAATGGCAACATGTTGTCGTCGAAAGGGCAGAGAGGTAAGCGAGAAAGAAACGCCCTCCGCGGCTACGCCCAGCACGAACTCCGGGAAACCCACGGACTACAACTCTACAAGTCTTGTGCCATTCCACAGCTTGTTAGCTGGGTCAATGTTTCTCAACAGTATAACATTGGCAGTTTATCTTCAGATTAAGACAGTGTGGGGGCAGCCCATTAGGATTTAGCAATCTAATATTGCAGCTCGGATGTGAGACACCATAACAAAGTAACTCAAAATCATGATATCCATCTCCTTATTGTTCTTTTACCGGATAATGGTTTTTTGATTGGCCTTTTGCTTTGCTCCTAATTAAGCTGGACAAAGTTATAACTGAATTTATTATGAAATGATGGGCTTAGTACTAAATTATACACCAACTTAAAAAAATGTTTTTGATGTTACGACACATGTCATGCAATAAAGGAACAAAATCCCATCACGGCCACACAGCTCAGTTCGTCTTAATATTCTATCTCCAAATACTTGGTGTGAAAATAATAATGAAGATATGAAATAATATAGAGATCAATCATGTCTAATATTTCAAGTTGACTGCCTTCTATATAAAATTGATTATAGTTCCATAAAAATCACCAACATCACTTGTATTTGGTACCCTGTCTATATGTATCCGCAAAAAATGGAGCAAGAACATGGGCACGAATTAAAGTTGATACATAAACTTCAACAAAACTGTATTGATGCATGTAAAGCCTTTACACAACATGTTCTTTTAATTAATATTTAACAGAAGAAATACCAAAATAATATTCATTTTTCCTCACCAAATTATACATACTGAAATAATACACCATGCAGCTTGCCTAAATTACAATAGGGGAAAACTTTGTCGAGCCGTCTACCAAAATAAAATTCATTTTTCCTCACCAAATTCCAAACATATACATACTGAAATAATAAACCATGCAACTTGCCTAAATTACAATAGGGGGAAACTTTGTCGAGCCGTGAACATTACTGGTTGCTGCAACAAGTGCATCTTTTTGAATCATTAATAGGTGCATGTCCTGAATAAGCAAGAAGCAACAGCGCAACCGACCAGGGATAAGTAGAGCTGTATTACTTTCAACCTTACAGGTTTAGCAAGGAAAACATGTAGAGGCCTTGTAAAAAAATTCGTCATTAGCAGCAACAATGACAAAAAACACAAAATATTTTCGGTCATCTAGAACTATTTATCTTCTTTACAATTAGCGCATAAGCAACAATCATTCTTCACAAATAATTCTTCTACGGCATGTTTTCATATTTTTCATGATATTGACACAAAGCAATCTTGTTAAACTTAAAATCATTAGAAGAAAATTCACAGTTGAGTAGATGAACAATTACCTCCTGAAAAGGAGTTGGCGACGGTGTGGGCACAGTTGTAGGCGTTCGTTGAGCATGTTGTGCAGGAACACGGACACGTCGTCGGGGTTGAGCATGTCGAGGCAGTGGCGCGCTATACTTTCATTTAGAGCTCTGCCTGCCAGTTGACCAAGATAAATAAGCATATCATCTCACAAAAACATGATGATACAACCAATGAATTATCACAAACCAAGCTTCACAAAGTACTTTGAACCTTCACAACACTGCCCAGTGTCATCTTAACATTGCAATGGCTAGCACAAATACATAGAATAGAAATTGTTGTCCGTTCCTCTCTTAACATGTAATGCCCAACCATTCATCCAAAGCGAAGCATATCCACTAAATTACTAATTACATAGACATCTAAAGCGAATTATACACACCGAACTGTGGTTAAACTTGACCTCCCATTAGCCGTTCCATAGCAATCCACTTATGTTCCATGCATATTTGACTCGCCAATCTCCTCTACGGCTCTGAAGTCCGATCAGAACACCCTTACAGCCACCAACCCTGCCATCCTAACCTGATACAGAAATGAGAGGTGGTTCAGTAAAATGGACATTAAGTGTAAATACATGGTAAAAGTGAAATTGGCGCACATCTTGCAGAACATAGTGTTGATACTCTAGAGGTTTGGACCAAGACAGGAATTGAAGAAAAAAGTTTGCCATGACAAAGTGAGAATTAAACAGCTAAGCACTATGTAATCTAATAAACAAAAATGACAAAAGGAAGTCCATTTTGTCAATATGATCCCTTGAACAAAACTGAACAACATCTCCTGTTCAAAGCTTAGGTTTTTCAGTTAAATAGACATACTCTTACTGCAGATCTTAAATTAACTCAAGAAGAACAACCTAGCTGCAGTATGCCATTGCTAAACTGAAAGAGTGGACAGCACCGCTGCACCAAGAGAGGCAGTAGAAATATGCATCAAATAAAATGTCCACTAAGAAGAATTAAATATATGTAGCATTTGAAGAAATAGAAGGTGCCACTGCGTAGATTACATCTACGGATCTACATGACTAAACTAATTCTTTAATCTGACATAGCACTATTATACACGGACAACTCAAAGCAGTACAATGTAAAGGTTCCATGCATTTTTGACTCGCCAATGAAGATGCAGATATTGCGTACAACATTGCTTTACAACTTGAGGCATGTGAAAGACATTATCCATCCGAACCAACTGAGAAGGATGAATATTAATGTTTTGACTCTGGCCGATGTCGTCGCTGCTGTGCTACAGAGCTGGAGGCGGCGGAAAGCTTGATGGGGATGGATCGGCCGCGTACCAGGAGCACGTCGGGGAGGGATCCGAGGCGGCGGAAAGCTTGATGGGGATGGATCGGCCGCGTACCAGGAGCACGTCGGGGAGGGATCCGAGGCGGCGGAAAGCTTGATGGGGATGGATCGGCCGCGTACCAGGAGCACGTCGGGGAGGGATCCGAGGCGGCGGAAAGCTTGATGGGGAGACTATGGATGGGAAGGGTAGGTTCCTATGGCCCGGCGCCGGCGCTGCTGCCCTACAGATCTGGGGCCAGCGCAAAGCTCGACGGGGATGGATGTCGGCCGCAAAGCTCGACGGGGAAGATTGAGGCGGAGCGTTTGGGGAGTGCGGGCGGCGGCGTCAAAGGATGCAGTGGCGGCTCTAATTTTGCGGGGAAGGACGGGATGCGGGCATGCGCGTGTTTTCTTATTGGGCCGGCCCATGTTAGCGAGGGGCGATCGAGCGGGCAGACCATCGAGCAGACCATGGTCTGTCGACGTACGAACTCCCATATTATAGTATAGATAAGCACACATTATCACACTAAAATTATACTCTGTCATGTAGCCACAAACAAGGTTTTGGATATCAATATATCTTTCACTCCATGCTCGTATCCGAAAACAATCCTTTTCAGCTCCCGGATTACCTTGATTCTCAAAACATTCTTTTAAGATCCGGTTTTGTGGAAACAAGCATCACACCAGATACTAAGTTGGAATTATTGCTCTTTAGATCAATCAACTATGAATCATATGGAGCTAGGTAGGTTTTACCGAAAAACTTGTAATAGGAGTCAAATTTAAATTTCACTAACACGGTACCAATCATAATTGATTTGCCAGATCATAACAGTTTTATCTCAATTAACAATCTAAGTGTGAGGTAGTTTGTGGATGCCATTTACTACTACAAATTATGCAAATTCACTTTGATTTATTGTTCATGATAATTGGTTCAAGTTAATCAAATTACTAATGAACTCGCACTAAACTCAACATCTCTCGGGTTGTTTAGTGATACATGATCCAAATCGACTACGCCAACCCCGATCATCACGTGAGATGATGTAGCTTCAATGGTGAACATCACCATGTTGATCACATCATCCATATGACTCATGTTTAACCTTTAGGTTCTGTGTCTCAAGGCCATGTCTGTACATGCTAGGCTCGTCAAGAGAACCGTAGTCTTTCTGCGTGTGTAAATCTGGCTTACACCCGTTGTACGTGAACGTAGAGTCTATCACACCCGATCATCAGGTGGTGCTTCAAAACGATGAAATTTTGCAACGGTGCATACTAGGGAAGAACACATATCTTGATATTAACGTGAGAGATCACCTTATCATGCTACCGTCACGATCAAATCTAAGTAATCAATAAGGTGCATAAAAGGATAAACATCACATGAAATTTAATTTGTGACATGGTATAGCCTTTTTCTTGTGCCTTTGATCTCCATCTCCAAAGCACCGGCATGATCTCCACCATCACCAGCATGACGTCGCCGTCTCATGAGTGCCTCCACCAACTATTGCAAATACAACTTTTGCTACTCTTAGCGATAAAGTAAAGCAATTACATGGTGTTAAAGTGACACGCAGGTCATACAATAATAATGAGACAACCATATAGCTCCTGCCGGTTGCCGTACTCATCGACATGCAAGTCATGAAAATTACAAAACATGATCATTGCATACATTATCACAAATCGCATCTTGGCCATACCATATCACAAAACCCTGCAAAAACAAGTTAGATGTCCTCTACTTTGTTTATGAAATTTTTACGTGGCTTCTATGGGTCATGAGATAGAACCGTTCTAATCTACGCAAAGCCACAATGGTGATATAAAAGTTGCTTATTTTATATCCTTTTTAAAGGCCTTCCGTTGAAGATCGCATCTCACTATAGCAAGAGAAATAGACACCCGCCAGCCACATGTGCAACACAAGTTGCACGTCAAGTGTGGAACCGGTCTCTCGTACGCGGATGAGTAAAGTTGGTCTGGGCCGCTTCAATCCCACCATACCGCAAGATACAAAATTTACGTGGGAAGGTAGCAACAAAAACATCAACACCCAAAACTCCTTGTGTTCTAATCGCACCAACATCTACGAATAGATCTAGGCTCTGATACCACTGAAGGACTGATACGTCTCCGACGTATCCATAATTTTTGATGTTCCATGCTTGATTATATATCAGTGCCACATGTTTTTACAATGTTTTTATATCATTTTGGCAGGATTTATGGAACTAACCTATTAACAAGATGCCCAGTGCCAGTTCTTGTTTTCTGCTATCTTTTTGTGTCAGAAAAGTTGTTCTGGGAAGTTTATCGGATTGCTCTCATAATTTACGGGAATTATTTCCAATATGAAACGAAGACGGAACCCGAAGGACAGCCGGATGGGAGGCACAGGGGCTCCAGACGCCACCTGGCCGCGGCCCCCCCTTGGCCATGTGTGGGGCCCACCTGGGGCCCCTGTCCATTGCCTCGCGTCGCCCCTTCGCCTATATATTCTCCTATGACCTAAAAATAGAGGAGGCGCAATCATAATCTCCAGAATACGTCTGAGGCCGCCGCCATCTCAAACCCTAGTTTGGGAGGGTTCAGAAGCTCTTCCCGGCACCCTGCCGGAGAGGGAAATCGACGCCGGAGGCATCTACACCACCATGCCTGCCTCCGGAGTGATGCGTGAGTAGTCCACCTCAGGACTACGAGTCCATAGCAATAGCTAGATGGTTGTCTCTCCTCCTTGTACTCCATTGTTTAGATCTTGTGAGCTTCCTATCATGATCAAGATCATCTATTTGTAATTGCTACATGATTGTGTTTGCAAGGATCCGATGAATTGTGAAAGTCATTACTTTTGTTCAGTTATGTGCTTCATCTATGATCTTGCATGCTCTCCAATGCTAGTGGTTGCTTTGGACAAGTAATTGTTAGTGTTGTATAAGGGAGTATTTATGCTAGATAGTGGGTTCATGCCTCTCTTTGTCCGAGTTCGGTGACAGAAACTGTTAAGTCTAGAGATGTGATGTTGCCACTAGGGAGAAAATAGCGGTGCGATTTCTTTTTGTTATCTACATTGCTTACATTATGCACTTTGCTTATTGCAATGATCTGTTGCTTGCAACTTAATACTTTTGGGTGACATACTGGATAGCGATCCCAGAGTGGATTATTAGTCATAGATGCAGTTGGATGACGGTCTATGTATTTTGACGTAATGCCCATATTAGATGAAGCGGTGAACTATATTGTTTTACGATAACCATGTTGTGCGCCTACAATTCTATCAATTGCCATGCTGTAATTTGTTTACCCATCATGTATATCTGTTGGAGAGACACCTCTAGTGAACTGTGGACCCCGGTCCTATTTTCCTACATTGCTTACAACTGTTTTCATAACTTTTCATCATCATTTGCTCGCTGGTCATATTTCATCCTCATCATATTTTACATCCACACATTTAATTCTTTGTGTTTGGCAAGCTGGAGAGATTGACAACCTCTCTGTTTTGTTGGGGCAAAGTAGTTTGTTGGTGATTGTGTGTGATACGTCTCAAACGTATCTATAATTTTTGAGTGATCCATGCTAGTTTTGTGATATTGTCACATGTTTTTACTTTCATTTATATCATTTTTATGTATTTTGTCGGACTAACCTATTGACAAGATGCCCAGTGCCAGTTCCCTGTTTTTGTTGTCTTTTTGTTTCAGAAATTTACTTCTTGAAATATTCTCGAAATTGGACGAAAACTTACGAGGAATTTTTACTCGATGGAAGGCACCAGGATACCAAAGGGCAGCCCTGGGGGCCACCCACAGGCCAGGGGCGGCCTGCTGCCGCGGCCTGGGTGCCACCCGCGGGTGGGGCCCGCCCCTGCCCGTGGGGCACCTCCTCGACGCCCTTCGACGCCTATAAATTGCTATCTGACCTAAAAACGTCGAGGCGGCCATTATTTTCCAGAAACTCGACCCCAACGCGCCGTCACCGAAAACCCTAGTTCGGGGTCCAATCTGAAGCTGATCCCGGCACTTTGCCAGAGGGGAGATCGATCCCGGAGGGCTCTTCATCGTCATGCCTTCCTCCGGGATGATTTGTGAGTAGTCTCACATTGGACTACGGGTCCATGGAAGTAGCTAGTTGGTAGTCTCTCTCACTTGTGTTTCATGTCTTATGTTCTTGTGAGCTGCCTAACATGATCAAGATCGATTATTGTAATGCTATGTGATGTGTTTGCTGGGATCTGATGGATTATGAAGTTATGTTCAGATTATGCATGATTCTTATATGAGTAATTTATGTTCTTGCATGCTCTCCGATGTGCGTAGTTACTTTGGCCAAGTGATTGTGTGTATTGCCAAGAGAGGGTATTTATGCTAGATAGTGGGTTCATGCCCCCTTTTGTTCCTGGGCACGAGTGACAGAAACGTCTAACGGCGAGGGTGTGTTGTTGCTACTAAGGGTAAAACAGTGGTGTTAATGTCTCTTTTGATATTAGTATTGCTTACTTCATGCACTTTACTTAATGCAATTGTCTGTTGCTTGCAACTTAATACCGTTGGGTGACAGGCTAGATAGCGATCCCACGGTGGACTTTTTAGAAAAAGACGCAGTTGGACTCAACGGTCTTTGTTCCTTGTCGTGATGCCTCCATAAATATTATCATGTCCTTTTTGTCATAGCTAAATTGGGTTTGTGTCATGATCTTGTCAATTGCCTAGCTGTAATTCGTTCACCCGTCACATGCATATTTTATTTACTTGAGAGACTCCACTAGTGAACCCATGGCCCCCGGTCCATCTTTTTACATTGTTTACAACCTCATTTACTTGCTTTTAATCATCATTACTCCTCTGGTCACTTTTCATATTTCATCATACAATTAACCGCTTTGTTTTCTGCGAGACCGGAAAGATTGACAACCTTTCCGCCGTTGGGGGCAAAGTATTTTGGTTGAGTGTGTGCAGGTCCACGTCTATTGAAGGTCAAGCGCCAGAGATCTTCAACATTCACCTCGTTGTTGATTTCAAAGTCCTATTGGTTCGATAAACCTCGACGTTAAACGAGGGAAAACTGCTACTAGCTGCAATTCCGCCTTCGCTTGGGGCACCACCCAACTTATTTTAATACAGCAGCAAGCTCTTTTCTGGCGCCTGATGAGGGATTAACTCGGCAGTGCCCCTCATTGAGGGACTTGGGTTTACTGAGAACTTCATGACGTGGGTGACACCGGCGGCTAACAAGGAAGACAGGAAACCACCGGAGTTCGGATCCCCGGCGAAATAAAGCGATTTGTATTCTCTTGCTGAATTCTTGCGTGTTACAAGGCTGCCGTAAGGGCTATGGTGGTGATGCAATCTGGAGATCCCTCTACCCGGCGGCTCCTCCCAGCCTTTATAGTAGGCTGGGTCTCGGGTATCCGCATCCGGGTAGGTTTACAAGGTCTAGAGCGTAACCCTAACCCTAACTTGGCCCAACAAGGGACCTTGCGCTGCCCTTTACATGGGCCTGGGCCTTCCTCCAGACATGCTTGCTGACGAGCCTTTCGAGTAATGGCTACCGGGTACCCGAGAGGTGGGACCCGATGATCATAACCATGTCAGTAGCCCCCGAGTCTTCAGGTGATTCGCAGAATCGGGTGGAGACTCTAGTTCGAGTACCCGACCATTACATAATTCTTTAACTGAGAAGCCATTACTCGAGTCCGGAAATAACATCGAAACAAGGAGATTCGTGGGGATATCACTTTAACGAGCCTGGAGAACTTGACAGTTCGAGTCCAGCTAACTGTGCTTAGGCAGAAAACAACGCTAAGCTGCTTCGAGTTCGGGTCCCCGGACCTGAACCCGGAAAGGCAAACGAGGCTAGACTCAAGCTACTTAAGGTCTTGCGAAGTCTCGACTCTTGCATGGAAAATATTTGACCAAGTCTGCCTATAAGTAAGCAGGGCTGAAACCCGAGTCCGGAAAAAATGTCGGAGCAGGTGGATTCAGGGGGATGATACTTAGCGAGCCTAGAACACACGACGGATCGGGCCCAGTTAACTGCACTCGGGCAAAACAGCACTAAGTTACTTCAAGTTCGGGTCCCCGGACCCAAACCCGGAAAAGGCAAGCGTAGCCGGATTTATGCCGCTTGAGGTCTCACAAAATCTCGACTCTTGCAATGTGATGGGTACCCAACGCGTCCGTCAGGGTTTTCTTCGCACCGTAAGCGCGGATATTTACTGGGTACTTCACAGTCTGAGGCGAGTCCCAGGCCAACGGAACGGATCCGTTGGTCTTACCTTCACATCGTAGACGTGGCATCCAGAGATCTGTTGTCGCGGAGGCAATCTGGGAAGATAATAATTTGCCCAGGATGCGATCAACTGGGGCTTACTCGAATGACCGTGAGTATGGTTCGTGGGAAAGGAGCCGGAAGCCTTATGACGTCATGGACGACGTCGCCTCTGGGCACATGACTTGACATAGCTCTGCGATGGTTGCCAGAGCTTGACCACTTTACACGCCAATTCAGTGGCGAATTGATTGCCCAAAATACGGAGCGACAACCTCGATTCCTACGCTCGGCGGCGTAGTGGGGGCGCCGGTTCACTTCCTGACCAACACGTGGACGGCTCGATGCAGGGCTAGAGACGCAACCACACGTCCGACGGCCACGATCGTCGGCTGTGGCCTTGATAAGGGGCGAAATCTCCAACGGAGTTCACTCCGCTGCCATTCTTCTTCTCCTTCCTCGCGTTTTCCAATCTGCTGTTCTCCCGTACTCCTTCGCCATGGGCAAGAAGAGCAAGAGCACCTCCGGCAACATCACCGCGCCCCCGAGGAGACTGAAGGGGGATTGGGAGGTGTCCACCATCGGCGACCGCCATCTCGCCGGTCTGAGGGCTGATGGCCGCTTGCCGCCGGTGGCGAGCGGCAGGGTGTGATGCGCCGGGAACGAGGTAACTCCTTCTCCTCGCGCCGGCGAGCGCGCCGTCTTCATGGACTTCCTGATGCGGGGCCTATCTTTTCCCCTCCACGATTTTGTCCGAGGCTTCCTGTATGCCTACGGCGTGCAACTGCACGACCTTACTCCAAACGGCGTCCTCCACATTGCCTGTTTCATCGTGCTTTGCGAATGTTTCCTGGGCGTGCATCCCCATTGGGGACTGTGGCGCCGGATCTTCTTCGTGAAGAAGCACACGGTTGCCCGACGTAGCTTGGCGACTGGAGGTTTCGGAATTCAGACTCGCAACGATGTCCCATACTTCGACATCAAGCTGAGCGAGTCCGTGCAAGGATGGAGGAAGCGCTGGTTCTACTTTGCTGTCGAAGGAGAAACACAAGTACCCGACTTCTCCCTCGAGGCTCAAGTGAAATCCAAGAGGACCTGGAGGCATGACCTGAGTCCCACGGAAGAAGCAGAGGCTAATGACCTCTTATCCTGAGTTACCTCTCTTCGTTCCGCACCTGGCAAGGAATTGACTAGGATGCAGCTTATCTGTACTTTTCTGAAACGACGCATTCAACCACTTCAGGCGAGGGTCCATGGTATGTGGGAGTACTCCGGACTTCAGGACCCGACAAGAACGTCACCCGAAGAGATTTCGGGTGAAGAGCTGGAGATGCAAGTGCGCCAGATTACCAACCTTAAGAGGGATGACCCATTTGATGAGGCGACTGCTGCGACCTCTTTCAGTGGAGAGAACCCCCTTCCTAAGGTGACCCAAGTTTCAACTTCCTTTGTACATTCTTCTACAATTTCCACCCTTGTGCGCTCATAAACTTCTGTTGTTTTCAGGAGCATGTTGTCTTGACTTGCTACCCTCATGTCTCTTCGAGTAAAGCCCCAGCGGAGATAGATGACTTTGATGTTGCCTCCGAAACGGATAACCCCGTCGAGGAGATTTCCGGCGATGAAGAAGAAACTAACTCTCCCCACAAGGTGGACGAGGAGTACACCCGAAAAAGACACCGCGAGTCCGCGGACGAGAGTGAAAGCACGGGGAGGGAAGCTCCCTCCAGCGTACCTTTTGTTCTCATGGGTGGTTCAAGTACAACTCGTGCCTCAAGCTCTTCCACTCTTGAAGGTATGGAAGTGCTGAACGTGGCTCCCCTAGCGTTTAAGCCACCTCCTCCCGAGGCTAAGAAACCCCGGGTGTCGACACGCTGGAACGTCCTCAAGACTTCTGCTGGCGGCGCGGCTCCTCCCAGATCTTCTTCGCACCCGGAGAAAACACCTGATCCGGAGCCACAAAAAACGACCACTTCAACTCCTCCTGCAACTTCTGCTGTGCCTCCAGAGACTCAGCCTATCAGTGCTTCATCAGACTTGCTCCGAAGGCGCGAAGGACATGTTAGTTGCTTTCCCACTCGAACTAATTTTGCGAAATCAACGGATTCCACCTTCAGTATCCCTCGAGTCTGGGTGCAATTGCATGCAATTGGGCGCGGAGTCTTAACTTTTCTTATCTAACCTCTTCTGTGATTCGTACTGTAGCCCTTTGTGCACAAGATGCTGGATCTGGCTACCGAGTTTGTCCACGTGGAGACCGAGAAGAATAGCCTTAAAGACAAACTGGAAGAAACCCAGGGTGAGTTTTTCTTATCTCCTTGTGCCAGTTAGTATGCAAGCTGTTTGACTGAGTCTCATATAAATTTTTGTATTGCTGCTTAGGGGCTCTGAACCGTGCTAATAGTGAAAACCAGAACCTTGCTCGTCATGCCAATGATCTGGAAACTCGAGTTGCTATACTCGAAAAAGAGCTGGCAACGCTGAAGAAACAGCGCGAAGAAGAGTCCCAAGAAGTCGCCAAGCGAGATGAAGGACTGACTTCGCAGGCCAATTCCTAAGCCACCTCTCTATCGGGTAATAATTGTTGTCATTTTTTGTAACGATAGCCTGTCGATGCCACTTTCTCACTTGAACTCCATGCAGATGCTTTGGGCTTGACGCTTGATACTGCTGGCCGCGAGCGTGTTGATTGCCTTTCTGACGCCGTATGTTTGGCGAAGGACTATAGCATTCGCGCTTGTGGTCTTATGGGGAAGCTACGAGTGTGCTTTCTTCAATCCGGAGAAGCATGTACCCAGATGAAGAGGGCACACTCGGGACTTTCAGCCAATTGGTGGAAGCGTTCAGCACAGAAGACGATCCTCTTGGCGAGTACAGTCGTGAGCAAACTCTTTGTGGTGCGGAGACTGTTCTGACCCTGGCCATGGGACATGGGGTGCAGGGTGATCTAAATAAAGTTACCTCAGAGTTTCCAAAGGGACCCGATGGCGTGGAGGTAGATCTTCGACTCCTTCACCCTCGTGCGAGAGCTCTTGCCGAGCAACTGTCGCGAATGCTGGAGCGGCATGCTTGCCCAGTAGATATGCCTGCTGCTCCTTGAACTTAGTCTCTGTGACATTAAAATGCTTGATTTTGTAATATGCCTTATGCTACCAGACTGCTATGTAATCTTGAGGATTCGGGCTGCACTCGAAATTTGAACTTGATTTGCTTCTACGTTCATGCTTGCATTATCGGTTGGCGGGTTGTCGCGTGCGAGTGTATTGTTGTGTCCCTTGGGAGCAGCAACTAACTCGGGCTTTACCAGGCCAAATGGGAGATTTAACATTTTTGCTTGGCTTTGCTCTACTTGTTCGTCAGGCTGGCGGTTCCAACTCTTCATCTGTTCCGCCAGGTTGTGATAAGCGGCCGCGCGTCCTCTCTAGTTCTGTTCCGTCAGAAGAAGAATCCTTTCGGGTTAACCGCCTGCGGGTACGGACCGAAGAGGCCGAACGCCGGATTTGAGTGGTCGAGGCAAATCTGGCTGTGCTGAAGTCGAAGCAGTCCGCTATGGTTGAATGGGAGAATTTTCTCCTTTCCGAGTTGCGGCAGCTGAGCGACCATCTCCTTTGTAAGTTTTGTCTCTGCTTGTTCTCTGAGCAGCTTTGCTGAAATCTTGTGTAACTGTGATTCTCGGACAGGTGCCCGGCTTGATTCCGGCGAAGAGGTCAGGCGAGTCAGGCTTAAGCTTAATGTGGTCGCGGACCTTGTTGCTCGTGGTGCTCCCAACTTCTGGTCAGACCGAGATAGGGGGCACATACTTGCCACTTTGCAGGATCGGGTCGATCAAGTTGAGTCCTTCGTTGAGTCTTGCCGATCCGCCTTGGAATTGGTTTACAAGGCCTTGTTTCCTCTTAACCTGGCGCCTCATAGTTTGGCTGACTTGATGAGGAAATTTCGACATGGTGAAGCTATTGAAGGATTTGTGCGGGAGCAACTTGAAGCGGGTGCCCGTTTTGCTTTTGCACTTGTTCTTATCCACCATCCACATTTGGATTTGGGAGAGATTTCAAGAGGACCGCCTGCTGGTTTTGACTGGGAGAATACAACTCTAGATCCGTTTTACGCGACTGCTGATGGACCCGCCAGAAACGTGGTTGCTCTTCTTGAAAGAGAAACTGCTGCAACTCCCCGTCGACAACATGCTGATCTGTAGCTCGAGTTGTCTCTTGTAAATTCCATGTACCTTTGTGTAGTTATGATGATTTATGTAATTCTCCTTGTCTTCTGTACGGCGACTCAACGCATGATTTGTGTCCTTTGTCGAGCATCGGGTGCGACACAAGCTAAGTCGTGCGGGAGGAGAGTTAGGTGAACTTTTCGAGTAGCTTGTGGGGCGCAGCTCTCGAGCGTCGGGTGCGGCCCAAGCTAGGTCGACTCTTAGTAGAGCTAAGTGAATTTTTCAAGTAGCTTGTGGGGCGCAGCCCCCGAGCGTCGGGTTCGGCCCAAGCTAGGTCGACTCTTAGTAGAGCTAAGTGAATTTTTCGAGTAGCTTGTGGGGCGCAGCCCCCGAGTGTCGGGTGCGGCCCAAGCTAGGTCGACTCTTAGTAGAGCTAAATGAATTTTTCAAGTAGCTTGGGGGGCGCAGCCCCCGAGCGTCGGGTGCGGCCCAAGCTAGGTCGACTCTTAGTAGAGCTAAGTGAATTTTTCGAGTAGCTTGTGGCACGCAGCCCCCGAGTGTCGGGTGCGGCCCAAGCTAGGTCGACTCTTAGTAGAGCTAAATGAATTTTTCGAGTAGCTTGTGGGGTGCAGCCCCCGAGCGTCGGGTGCGGCCCAAGCTAGGTCGACTCTTAGTAGATCTAAATGAATTTTTCGAGTAGCTTGTGGGGCGCAGCACCCGAGCGTCGGGTGCGGCCCAAGCTGATGGGGTCGCAGCATAGAAAACAAAAAAATTCCTATGCAACAAGCGGAATAAACCCCAAGGATCTAGATCTACTAGATGGAGGTAGCGAAGATGAGATCCAATCTCTTACCCTCGAAGAACATTAAAAGCGTTTTGTCGATGCAGGGGTTGGTCTGTCGATCCCCGCAACTAGACTCATCTAGTCGCGAGGAGATGTATTTCCTCGAAGATCCAATCCGACGAAGTGCCATAACAGGCAGCACCTCCGCGGTATCCACGCGTACGGCTCGATGTAGACGTCCACTCCTTGATCCCGCAAGCGAGGAGGACGTGGCTAGATGGATCTCGGCACCACGACGGTTGTGGTGGCGCTGATGGTGTAGATCTCTACGAGCATGGCTTCACCAAGCCAAGCAAGGGGAGAGGGAGAGGAGGAGGCGCAGCAGCAGCCCTACATCTAGGGGAGGTGTGGCAGCTTTTGTGGAGAGGATGGCGGCAGCCCTACGGGGAGGGATGGCGCACTAGGGTTAGGGCAAAGGGGAGGCGGCGGCTAGGGCAAGGGGGGTGCGGCTGGGCAAGCCTGGATCAGGGTGTGCTGCACCCCACCCTCCCCTTATATAGGCGGCGGCCAGGGGGAAACCCTAGGCCGGCCGGCCTAGGGCTTTCTTGCCCCTCAAGTTGGAGCGCCCCCCTCTTGGGCCCCTTGGCCCTTTGCTTGGCCGGCTAGGCCCATGTGGGCCTTTGGGTGGTGCGCACCCCATATGGTTGCTGCACCCCCTTTGGTCCATGTGGGTCCATACGATATGGTCCCCACTTCTAGACTCTTCTAGAACCTTCCGGAACCTTTCGGTACCCTGCTGAAATATTCTGGAACTTTTCCGATACCTCCGGAAACCACTTTCCTTATATGAATCTTATTCTCCGGACCACTCCGGAACTCCTCGTGACGTCCGGGATCCTATCCGAGACTCCGAATCAACATTCGTTCATACCATCAAATATCTCATCACTAACCCTAGCTACATCGGAGCGTTAAGTGTGTGACCCTACGGGTTCGAGAACATGCAGACATGATCATATCAATAATCAATAGCGGGACCGGGATGCCATATTGACTCCTACATATTCAACGAAGTTCTTTATCAATTGAACCACGATGCCGGAGATTCTTAATCTCGTATATGATTCCCTTTGTCTCACCGATATTTAATTTGCCCGAGATTTGATCGTCGATATCTCCATATCTAGTTCTATCTCGTTACCTAACAAATTCTCTTTACTCGTCCATAATATAGGATCTCCGTGATTAACACTTAATCACATGGTTGCAACCTTTCTGATGCTATATTACCGAGAGGGCCCGAGATCTTTTCCGTCACAAGGAAGGACAAATCCCAATCTTGATTCATGTCACCCAACAAATACCATCGGAGATACCTGAAAGACACCTTTATAATCACCCAGTTACGAAGTGACGTTTGATGTCCACAAAGCATTCCTCCGGTAAACGGGAGTGACATAATCTCATGGTCTAAGGAAACTATACTTGGCATACTAAAAGTGTTGGCAATGAAAACTGTGTGACACGGTCAATTGCAACTCTTTATTATTGGGTCTTGTCCATCACATCATTACTCCTAATGATATGATTCCGTTATCAAGTGACTATAACAAGTCCATGGTTAGGAAACTCTAACCATCTCTTTACTAACGAACTAGTCCGGTAGAGGCTTACTAGGGACACCTGTTTGTTTATATTCCACACATGTATTATGTTTCCGGTTAATACAATTATAGCATGGAGAATAAACTATTATCATAAACATGAATATGCTAATAAACCATTTTATTATTGCCTCTAGGGCATATTCCCAACAGTCTCCCACTTGCACTAGAGTCAATAATCTAGTTTACATTTTCTCGATCCAACACTCATGGTGTCTAACACTCATGGAGTCTCAGTGCTGATTATGTCTGTTTCTGTACTATACAGTTCTTTATGTTCTTTGCAAAACGTCAATGTCACCTAATTTGACATTACTTTATCATCTCATGATAAACCTCATATCATCACATGATAAATCTCATCATCATATGGCGAATATAATATATTTGGTTATAGAGTGAGATTTTCGTTTCCCTTTCATGCCTACATGACGTATGATCAGTCAAGAGGACTTTCACATATCATGTGCACCCGGAACTCACTCAGTCTTGAAATAAAATTTCTCAAACCAAAATATTATATCTTTTAATCCTTCAATTAATCATATACTCTTATATGTTGTAGACTCACAAACTGACAGTGCACCCATGTCACTTCGATATTTCCGATCATGCTTTCGCTGCGCTTCTGCTATTATGAGATTTCCAATCTAGTTTGGTTTTATGACTTCAACCAAGTCTACCGATCTCTAGATTCTATTATCTCAACTCCATGAAAAATGACTCCTCATTTACCATGTTCCCCTAACCAAGAACTTGGGTCACATATCGTCAAATACAAACACATGGTTCTTATATGTTTTAGACCTATGAACAATTCATAGCGAATTCTAACATATCCTCCAACCATCATTTTGTACTGAGTTATCAACTCAATGTTTCACCTATTTTTCACAAGCAGATGAACCTTTCTTCTCTTGTTTTATTTTGAACTCCTTCAAAATCTTACTTAGGTTAAACATCCTGACATAATGTTTATCAAACATATCTATCCTCCATAGATACATCCATCTCCATGGATATTTGACTAACTTCATAAGTTATACTTTGGTTCCTGACTTATTTACAACATTTATGAAATCTCCATTTCACACAAACAAGATGTTGTAAACTCCCACTCAAATATACACCATACACATATTAAATTGTGAAACCACTTTGGCTCCCATTCAGAAATATGTTATCCTTATATTTGACCATGAACTAGCTCCCACTCAAACATATGTCTCCACATATTTTGATCATGGAAAATAGTTTCTGCTCTAACTTAATATATGTCACCACATATTTTAATTAGATCACACTCGTGTATTTTCTCGATATTTTGGACACCTCCAAAATTCTTAATTAACTATTAATATCGAGAACTCATATACGAAACGCTAGTACTTTACTAGCTTTAAGTTTTATTTATTCTCTGCAAAACCCCTTTTGAGGAATAAATATGTGAAACATCACTTTCACAAAATCAAGCAACAATTACCTTGTGATTTAAACTTAACATCGAATGACTCTTAGTCACTTTCGTATTTAAGGCTTCTATCTCTTTGTAGCTTCGTAGGTATGTCTTGTTTCTCAAACATGACAAGTAAATCATGAATATTATTTTGTAACCTGACAAAATTTAATATTCTTGAATCCTACTTTTTTTTAGACAAGCTAAACCGAAATTCAATGATCACCATCATTAATTCCTTTATGTGTCAAGTTTTAACCAACATAGCACTTTACATATGTGCCACTTGATACATAAACAAACAAGGTTTTAGCTTTTTCATTTTATTCCATCAATTCTTTTATCCATGAAACCTTTTCACGATAAAAACACTAAAACACTTAGCACAACCAACAAATTGGTTTGCCCCTTTTAGTCTCATATTGTGGAATCACATTCATAGTCATACTTATGAATATACTACAACATTATTCGCAATAGTCTCTAATTATCTCATAATTAATGAAACCACTTTTTCTCATAACTCATATGAAAAATACATGCGAATCATACATAGACCCTTATCTATTATATACTAAAGGTACATGATGGGCTCACCAGAAAAAAGAGAAATCCGTTAGAAATTCCCACAAAAATCAGAAACATCTGACCGTTGATTCGATAGACTGAACATCTTTAACCATTAGATTACACAAAAGTGAACAAATTACCCACCATTGCCATTACAACACATATAGGATCGGATATCCCCTGACCGTTCTCTTCTATTTTCCTTTTTCTCCATGACATGGCCGCCGCATGGAGGATCGATCGAGACGTCCTTGATGCCGATCGATAACTACCGTCCACCTCTGAAACCCAAGAGTAAATTGCCAAAGGAAAGGAAGAATTCTCCCAATCCGAACACTGCTGCCTGAATCGCCTCGGTGCCGTCTTCTGGGAACTCTTCTGCCTTAATCGCCGGTTGTTTCGTTGCCGTCTTCTGGATCATTTTTTTTTCTCCACATGGCCGATCCTCAACGTCGGATCATTCGTCTAAGCTGGGACGACACTAGCTGATGCATTGCCATGTGTAAGGGATCGAATAGTCTTGTATATATTATCCGTGCTGGAATTCCAATCTATGCGGTGCTCAGGTATCAGGTCAGATTCGTTACTCTTGAAGACAGTAGATGGTTATTTTGAATTATTATCATGTAAAAGAAGATCCTGGAATTCTTATAGGCCCCAACGGAGGAAAACATGGATACATCCCTTGCCAAAACAGAAGGAAAATACATCCATGCATTGCTCGCGGGCACACGGCCGACGCCGAGACTTCCGATCGACTGGACATGATGCTGATCTATCGAATTTACAGATTCTTTGCTTGTGCATGCATCCCGATGTGTGCAGCACGCAAGCACGCCGCAGCGCGATGTACTCCGTACATAACTACCACGCAAAAGCACAGACACGGGCACATGACATCTAGGTGCAGCTGGTATGCCCTCTCGATTGTCTGGTCGTCTCCCAGTTTTATTTGTCTCCGTATACTGCCCTTGGATAAAATTAATTAACAAGATATTACTTGAAGGCAAGTACACACTCCAAGCTAACATGGCCGGAGGTACCTGCCGGCAACTCGCAGAGTCGCAGGTGGCTTGCCGGTCAGCCTACAGACGTCAGCAGCAACTTGCAGCGTAGGCAGGTGTTTAATCGATTCTCTTGGTAAGTCTATCTGTTCCTTGCATGTACACATGTTATTTTATTATATTATTCATTCATTAATCCTCTGGACACGTGGAAAAAGGTTCATATGCAGTACGATAGACTCCAATCACAAGCGTTCAGACTTTTTTTTTGGAAAGAGTATCTACAATGCATATATTTATAGAAATTTTTACAGCTAGAAGTTATGTACAAACACAGAAAAAGAACTACCTATCCTAATTAAAAAATCTATAATAAAACGATGCCATGAATTAATCTAAAATATCTTAATGTTAGGTGTCGGATCAAGGCTTGAAAGTTAATTATGTCTGTAGACCAGCATGTACGTTGATGTTGTTTATAAGTACCAATCGTTTACTTTTATTGTTCTTTTTAACTTGGGTGTAATAACTTATGGTTGACATGGTTCAGTAGGTATGGCGGACATACTCAAACTTATTAATTTATGATGGTGTTTTTTGCGTCCCAGTATAACCTCTTAATAATCAAATCAGATCGCAATCTAATTGATCATGATCTCGATCATAAGGTTTTGAATCAAAGTGGTAAAAAATATTGTCCAAATTGCAAGTGCCCTTCGAACATCAATTAGTCGGCTATCCTCGAAACGTCACCATATTTCGAAGTACTTTTCAACATCAGCTTTATCCTTTATGTAGCGACCACGAACGTCAAATCTTTTCGACACGTCTCCAACGAAACATCTAGCAATTACCATCTACTAAAATCAAATAGTTTATCCATATTCATTGTTTATCAGGTTGATGCATATTAAATGGATCGTTGATGCATATTAAATGGATTGTTGATGCTTCAATTACTTCTAACTAATGTTGCAGTAATACATCAGTTGTTAATTGATTAATTATTTATCAAATCGATGCAATCAATCAATGATACTTCAAACACTTCCAATCGGTTCAACGTACCTCTGTTACTACTTGGCGTAATTAAATCATTTGCATGCCACCAACTTCTTACTCTATTTATTAATATGTCTATTTTTTAAGCAGAAACATATAAGGAATCTACATGTCTCATTGCTTTGACTAGAAGAAGGGAGACATGGATCACAGTCAAGGCAAAGATTTTCAGGCTTTGGGGTGTAAATAATTTATAGAGTAATGAAATTATAAGCACTGATATGATTGAATACCATGGCATTACATGGGAACAAATTGGTGAAAAACTTTAAGCTAGAATTTAAAACGGACTCCAGCGATGTAAATAATATCTTCAAAGTATGCATTGTGCAATATTCTGATTATCGAACAGATGTATGAAAATCTATTTCCTTTTGAGACAAATAGTGCAGGAAGTTGGCGAAGAAGAATCAGATTTCCTGGACTCTTACTTACAAATAGTAGTATCTTAGAGAGTAGAACAAACATTGATAAACAGTTCGCACAAATGTGGATTATCCCTAATAAACAATTAACATTAATAACTATGTTTTTGTGTAGACCTCATGAACTTCTAACCCTGATGAACCAGCAAAGCAAGTACTAGCCAAGGAAACAAGCCTGGAGTGATCTTCAGTGGTGCACACGACTGAAGTCCTTTTGCTGGAGTAAATAAATATGTACGGAACATTATCAAGAGTCACACGTTGACCACTGTCAACTATGATTCTGCAAAGATAACAATGAGGTGAATAATATACGGTGCACAAATGGATTTTCGAAGGGTACGTCGAAAATATACCTTTTGCTACAATGCTTCAAACTGGTAATTACTATGATATTACAAATTATTGATTGTGTAATTATCGGTGGTTGTATAATAGACAATAAACAATGCCAAAGCCATGTGATGTATTCAAGGGTTTTTATATCCATTCTTGTAGTCATAGATCATGATTACTATATGTACCAACTATATTTTAGGCACTGATCGTGAAATTTATATGAACTAGAATGACATATGTTATGTCTTCATGTTTAATTTATTTATTTTGCTTTCGAACAAGAAGGCTATTTATAACTACTGAGATGACATCTTTAATGTATTGATAGGAAAAGGGTTAGAAATGTATGTACGTGTGCCATTTAGCATCCCCTACCACTTTTTCAAATAAAATTTCGAAGCTACATGCTACAAACACAAAATATGATACAAACCTGGATAGCTTGATGGAACTGATCATAAAAGAATTCAATCAATTACAACCCGGAAAATAATAAGTAAAGGCTTAATGCATCAAATATGAATAAGTAAGACAACATGCCAAATTTAAACTATATTAATTTACAAAATTATAATAGTGAAAGTGCAAATTGAATATATTTTGAGGATATGATATGATTAATTTAAATGCCAATACATTTCATAATTAATTTTAGGATGCATGTGTCAAATTGAATATATTTGTAAAGTTGGTTAACATTCGAAGATAAATATAATGATATGGAAAAGTTTACGTGTATGCTTATTAGGCCATACCAAACATAATATCTGAATCATAATAAACACAGAGAAGATGGTCATGATTGCATAATATGGTCACGATATGTTCAATATTCTGGAAATAAGCCAACCTATTAAATGGGCAAGGGCAAAATAGATTACATACTGTGTATTCTGAGAACCATTCAATATTGCATAATATGTGATTTAGAAAAGAAAAAAAGATGTTGCCCGCGCATGTGCGCGGGCCACTTTTCTAGTTTCTAAAACAGAGTGTTTATCAAATAAATCTAAATGCTATTATTAAACCCCGAAATAAAAACCCTTCTTTGAGACCACACAATATCGAATAGTGCATGATTACAATATCTTAGGATATATCAAACGCCTTTGAAATATTCTAAACATTGTAATTTGTGATAACACTTCTCACAAGTCCACATACTAACATATAACTCAAATATTTTGTCTCTTTTGATCAAATCATAAAGACTCAATTTTCTTGTTAACTTAATATCCTAAACTCCAGAATTTTATTTGATCTCATCAAATATCATAACTTGAATAAATACACCTATTTAATCATTTCACTTATGATGGAGCGCACAAAATAATGACATCTCACATTTGCTGAAAATACAACCAACACTTGTGTTTATCTTCGGCAACTCATGACACACTTCCAAAGGGTGGCATTTTTAGTCATACTCCTTCAACAAGGTGCATTGATAAAACATCAAAATGTTTATTCAATCTTTAGCACGACTAAAACAATTTGTCATTATTAAGTTTTGGATATCTTTAGTATGTCTCTTATTTATAAATGTTCAACTAATTTATCATCTAGATCATAATAAGAATAATACACTTATAATCGAAACTTGTGATTTCCAAAAAAGGATCACTCATGAAAATAGAACAACCATTGTCTTTAACATGAATAACCGTCTCACATAAGCAAGACACACTGATCAAAATCACACTTAATTCGATTACAAAACTTATTCAAATACTCTAATCAAAACGATAAATGTAGAGACAGATCGTTGCCAGCATCAACTCCTTGATTGCCACCATTCCGCAACGTCTTCCCATATCCTTTATGCAAATCTCAAGCAGCAGGTTCTGTTTTCATAAAACAGAATGAATATCAAATACTTATTGAAACCGCCACAATTGCAATTTGGACTTAAACACTTATAACTTGTATATCACTATATACTTTCTGCATTGTCAACTTCTCTTGCTATGGGTTCCACTTTGTCATGACGCAACCGAGACACAAACTCATAGAAAGTGATCAAATCCCTTCCAATGACATGGTCTCCGGCTTAATTCTTGAAGCTGGGGAGAAGCTAGCGTATCACCCCATCTATCGCGAAACCGTCATTTATCTCGTGGTTCCAAACAAGCACTAGACTATGATGTATCTCATGCATTATCCTCAGGTGTTGTTCCAAGCAAGTGTTCTCTTCCATCTTGAGTGAAAGAAAACTGTTCAGACATTCGAACCTTACAATTCTAACTTGTGCTAAAAAACTATTTTTCAGCTCACCAACAATCTCCATTGCAGTCAAGTTCTTGAATTGTCTACTTAGGTCAGAATTCATGAAGGTGCACATCATCCACTTGACTTTCAAGTAGGTGGTTCAAAACCACTCCATGTACTCTTCATAGCTTGCAGAATATTTGGGTTTATCTCCTATTGGTTTTTCTAACACGTAGAGCTAGTCATTGGTGTGTAGGACTTCACAAAAAAAACAGGTACCACTCGATAAAGTTTGACCCATCTAGACGCAGTTTTGCAGCAACGAACAGACTACCGTAGTCGGCCATGATCTACAAGAATTTTTGCAAATACATTTGGACTTTTGATTTATGATAATTTTAGTTCATCTTAATGAACTCCCACTAAACTCAACATCTCTCTGGTTGTTTAGTGACACACGATCCAAATCCACTACACCACAACCGATCATCACGTGAGATGATGTAGCTTCAATGGTGAACATCACCATGTTGATCATATCATCCATATGACTCGTGTTTAACCTTTCGGTTCTTGTGTTCCGAGGCCATGTCTGTACATGCTAGGCTCGTCAAGTAAACCGTAGTATTTTCGCTTGTGTAAACTGGCTTACACCAGTTGTATGTGAACGTAGAATCTATCACACCCGATCATCACGTGGTGCTTCGAAACGAAGAACTTTGGCAACGGTGCATACTAGGGAAGAACACATCTTGATATTAACGTGAGAGATCACCTTATCATGCTACTGTCGCGATCACATCTAAGCATAACAATAAGGTGCATAAAAGGATTAACATCACATGCAATTCATAATTGTGATATGATATGGCCTTTCTTCTTGTGCCTTTGATCTCCATATCCAAAGCACCGGCATGATCTCCATCATTGTGGCGCCATCACCATGGTTGTCCACCAACTATTGCAACTACAACTAATGCTACTCTTAGCAATAAAGTAAAGCAATTACATGGTGATTCAATGACACGCAGGTCACATAAAATAATAGACAACCATATGGCTCCTGCCGGTTGCCATACTCATCAACATGCAAGTCGTGAAAGACTACAAACATGATCATTGCATACATTATCACAAATCACACATTGGCAATACCACATCACATTACCCCCTCTGCAAAAAACAAGTTAGACGTCCTCTACTTTGTTTATGCAATTTTTACGTGGCTTGGGTCAACGAGATAGAACCGTTCTAATCTACGCAAAACCACAACGGTGATATAGTAGTTGCTTATTTACTCATCCTTTTGAAAGGCATTCCATTGAAAATTGCATCTTCACTAGAGCAAGAGAAACAGACACCCACCAGCCACTTATGCAATACAAGTTGCATGTCTGTCGTGGAACCGGTCTCTCGTGCGTGGATGAGTAAGGTTGGTCTAGGCCGCTTCAATATCACAATACCACAAAGACTCAAAGTGCACGCGAGAAGGTAGCAACATAAAATATCAACGCCCACAACACTTGTGTTCTAATCGCACCAACATCTACGAATAGATCTAGGCTCTGATACCACTGATGGGGTCGCAGCATAGAAAACAAAAAAAATTCCTACGCAACAAGCGGAATAAACCCCAAGGATCTAGATCTACTAGATGGAGGTAGCGAAGATGAGATCCAATCTCTTACCCTCGAAGAATGTTCAAAGCGTTTTGTCGATGCAGGGGTTGGTCTGTCAATCCCCGCAACTAGACTCATCTAGTCGCGAGGAGATGTATTTCCTCGAAGATCCAATCCGATGAAGTGCCACAACAGGCAGCACCTCTGCGGTATCCACACGTACGGCTCGATGTAGACGTCCACTCCTTGATCCCGCAAGCGAGGAGGACGTGGCTAGATGGATCTCGGCACCACGACAGTTGTGGTGGCGCTGATGGTGTAGATCTCTACGAGCATGGCTTCACCAAGCCAAGCAAGGGGAGAGGGAGAGGAGGAGGCGCAGCAGCAGCCCTACATCTAGGGGTGGTGCGGCAGCTTTTGTGGAGAGGATGGCGGCAGCCCTACGGGGAGGGGTGGCGCACTAGGGTTAGGGCAAAGGGGAGGCGGCGGCTAGGGAAAGGGGGGTGCGGCTAGGGCAAGCCTGGATCAGGGTGTGCCGCACCCCACCCTCCCCTTATATAGGCGGCGGCCAGGAGGAAACCCTAGGCCGGCCGGCCTAGGGCTTTCTTGCCCCTCAAGTTGGAGCGCCCCCCTCTTGGGCCCCTTGGCCCTTTGCTTGGCCGGCTAGGCCCATGTGGGCCTTTGGGTGGTGCGCACCCCATATGGTTGCTGCACCCCCTTTGGTCCATGTGGGTCCATATGATATGGGCCCCACTTCTAGACTCTTCTAGAACCTTCCGGAACCTTCCGGTACCCTGCTGAAATATTCTGGAACTTTTCCGATACCTCCGGAAACCACTTTCCTTATATGAATCTTATTCTCCGGACCACTCCGGAACTCCTCGTGACGTCCGGGATCCTATCCGAGACTCCGAATCAACATTCGTTCATACCATCAAATATCTCATCACTAACCCTAGCTACATCGGAGCGTTAAGTGTGTGACCCTACGGGTTCGAGAACATGCAGACATGTTCATATCAATAATCAATAGCGGGACCGGGATGCCCATATTGACTCCTACATATTCAACGAAGTTCTTTATCGATTGAACCACGATGCCGGAGATTCTTAATCTCGTATACGATTCCCTTTGTCTCACCGATATTTAATTTGCCCGAGATTTGATCGTCGATATCTCCATATCTAGTTCTATCTCGTTACCTGACAAATTCTCTTTACTCGTTCATAATATAAGATCTCCGTGATTAACACTTAATCACATGGTTGCAACCTTTCTGATGCTATATTACCGAGAGGGCCAGAGATATCTTTTCCGTCACAAGGAAGGACAAATCCCAATCTTGATTCATGTCACTCAACAAATACCATCAGAGATACCTGAAAGACACCTTTATAATCACCCAGTTACGAAGTGACGTTTGATGTCCACAAAGCATTCCTCCGGTAAACGGGAGTGACATAATCTCATGGTCTAAGGAAACTATACTTGGCATACTAAAAGTGTTGGCAATGAAAACTGTGTGACACGATCAATTGCTTTATTATCGGGTCTTGTCCATCACATCATTACTCCTAATGACATGACTCCGTTATCAAGTGACTATAACAAGTCCATGGTTAGGAAACTCTAACCATCTCTTGACTAACGAACTAGTCCGGTAGAGGCTTACTAGGGACACTTGTTTGTTTATATTCCACACATATATTATGTTTCCGGTTAATACAATTATAGCATGGAGAATAAACTATTATTATAAACATGAATATGCTAATAAACCATTTTATTATTGCCTCTAGGGCATATTCCCAACACAAGCTAGGTCAACTCTTATTAGAGCTAAATGAATTTTTTGAGTAGCTTGTGGGACGCAGCCCCCGAGCGTCGGGTGCGGCCCAAGCTAGGTCAGCTCTTAGTAGAGTTAAATGAATTTTTCGAGTAGCTTGTGGGGCGCAGCCCCCGAGTGTCGGGTGCGGCCCAAGCTAGGTCGACTCTTAGTAGAGCTAAATGAATTTTTTGAGTAGCTTGTGGGGCGCAGCCCCCGAGTGTCGGGTGCGGCCCAAGCTAGGTCGACTCTTAGTAGAGCTAAGTGAATTTTTCGAGTAGCTTGTGGGGCGCAGCCCCCGAGTTTCGGGTGCAGCCCAAGCTAGGTCGACTCTTAATAGAGGTTCAACTGGTTTGAAGTCTGAACATATGCGCGTACCCACTTTATTGATGCCTGTTGGCGGAAAAAGGTTGCACGATGGCCAATGGGCCTTATTTCACAAGATGTGGTGAACAAAAAAGAGGTGACAGCTAGGGGTAGAAACATCGTAGATGCGCCACGTTCCACGGGTTGGATTAAACGATGCCTGTTGCCGAGTCCATTAGCCTGTATGCTCCTTTGCCAATGACCTCGACGATGACGTATGGTCCTTCCCAGGGAGGTGATAGCTTGTGGCCTTTTTTTGTTTCAGCCGCAATACCAAATTGCCTACGGCAAAGGATCTATCGCGCACTCGTCGGCTGTGGTAATTGCGCAAGCTCTGCTGGTAGACCGCCGATCTCGAGAGTGCGATGTCACGTGCCTCATCAACTTCGTCTATGCCATCTTTGAGTGCCGTGTTCGACCCAGCTTCTGTATAGGCTGCAACTCGAGGCGAGTTGTGGCGGACCTCGGCAGGCAGTACTGCTTCGGCCCCGTGTATCAGGAAGAAGGGGGGAACCCTGTTGAACATTTTGGCGTTGTGCGTAGGCCCCATAGTACTGATGGTAACTCTTCGACCCATGCACCAGCAGCTCTCTCCAAGGGCGCGAGAAGCCGTTTCTTGAGAGCGGTACTGACGAGCCCGTTGGCACTGTTCGTTTGCGGGTGCGCAATGGAGGCAAAATTGAGCTTTATCCCCAGCTCCTCGCAGTATGTCTGGACTTCGTCAGCGATGAAGTTGGACCCATTATCCGTGATGATGCTATGGGGCACTCCGAAGCGGAAGACGATGGACTTGACAAAATTTAGTGTTGCCGTTGCACCCGCATTGGTGACCGGTTTGGCCTCGATCCATTTGGAGAATTTGTCTACTGCCACCAGAAGGAAAGTGTGTCCCCCGGGAGAAGATTTTCTCAGCGGGCCTACCATGTCGAGTCCCCATTGTGTGAAGGGCCATGCAATTGGTATCATGTTTAGCTCCGTTGCGGGGGCGTGAGGTTTGGTTGCGAACCGTTGGCACCCAGCACATCGGCGGACTATCTCTTTGGCGTCCTGCATGATGGATAACCAATAGAATCCGGCTCGTCGTGTTTTGGCTGCGAGTGCCCGACTACTCGCGTGATGTCCACATATGCCTTCATGGATATCGAGTAAGATTTTTCTCCCTTCTTCTGGTTCGACGCATCGCAGTAGTATCCTGATGTCTACACATGCTTCTATTCTTGTAGACAGTGTTGGGCCTCCAAGAGCAGAGGTTTGTAGAACAGCAGCAAGTTTCCCTTAAGTGAATCACCCAAGGTTTATCGAACTCAGGGAGGTAGAGGTCAAAGGTATCCCTCTCAAGCAACCCTGCAATCACAATACAAAAAGTCTCTTGTGTCCCCAACACACCCAATACACTTGTCAGATGTATAGGTGCACTAGTTCGGCGAAGAGATAGTGAAATACAAGTAATATGGATGATTATAAGTAGTAATTGCAATCTGAAATAAAAATGGCAGCAAGCAAACATGTAGCAGAACTTGTTGTAAACGGTGTTTCAATGCTTAGAAACAAGGCCTAGAGATCATACTTTCACCAGTGGTCACTCTCAACAATGCAATCATAATTGAATATAAATATAAGCACTTCAATATACTACTCCGAAGTATTCTCCGGCTAGATAACGAACACTAATTCATTGTGTAGGAACGCAAAAGCACGCCTCAAACATATATTCCCAAGTACTAATGAATACCCCACACTGGACCATGAGCATTCATAGGAGGTACTAACACACCACAATTTCATAGAGACATCCAACTCAAATAATAAATCAGTGAACAAGTATCTTGTGAAATATAGCCTAAAGACCCACACGGTGCACACACTGTCACCTTTACACACGTGGGACAGGGAGTCTCCGGAGATCACATAAATAAAGCCCACTTGAGTAACATAACAACATCTAGATTGCAAAGCTCATGATCACATATAGATCACATCATGGGAGAGAGAGATATAGACCACATGGCTACCGGTACGGCCCTCAGCCCCGAGGGAGAACTACTCCCTCCTCATCATGGGAGTCAGCAACGGCGATGAAGATGGTGGTGGAGTCGATGGAGATGGCTCCGGGGGCACTTCCCCGTCCCGGCAGGGTGCCGGAACAGAGACTTCTGTCCCCCGAAACTTGTCGGCGATGGCGGCGGCGGCTCGGGTGTTTCTGTCGAATATGGCGTATCCTCCTAGGTTTTATGCGTCGGGGGCAATATATAGGCGAAAGGGCGGCGTCGGAGGGCTCCCGTGGGCCCCACACCACCTGGTGGCGCGGCAGGCATGGGTCCCGCGCCACCCTATGGTGTGGCCGGCCCACGGCCCTCCAGGTCCTCTCCTTCGGGCTCCGTGTAGTCCATTGAATTATAAGACTGCTGCTTTTTGTCCCGTCCAATTCCGAGAATATTTCCTTAAGTACTTTTCTGAAACGGGAAAACAGCAGAAAACAGGAACTGGCACTGTGGCATCTTGTTAATAGGTTAGTTCCAGAAAATGCATAAAAATGCTATAAGATGTAAACAAAACATGTAGCAAATGGTATGAAAACAAGCATGGATCATAAGAAATTATAGATACGTTGGAGACGTATCATATCCCTGATGCGCTTTTCTTGTACAGCTCTCCCTTGACCGTGACGAATGCTTTTGCTGCGCCGAGTGACTCGGCGGGCTTCGACTAGGTCCTCTGGTAACTCTTGGCGTAGAAGATACGCTATGTATGGCTCAGTCCAGGAGGGTTCTACGAGGAAGACCTCATAAGAATTGGTTCCTGTTTCCTCATTCTTTTCTTCGCCTGGTTGCTCGGAGCCGACGGCCGGGGCTGCTGCTGCCGGAGCGTCGGGGTCCTTGTACTCTATGGAGCGCCGTTGCCGGGGACTTTGGAGCTACAGCAAGGGGAGTCTCATACTCTCAATCTCTTTACTTTGTTTTTGTCTTGCTTGCTTTATATCTCGTTTATTTTATTTTCCTGTTTCAAAATTTTAAAAACCCAAAAAAATTAGTGTAGTCTTTATTCCTGTCTTGTTATTTTATCTTATCGTTATGTCTTCTACTGAAAACACCAAGTTGTGTGACTTTACTAGCACTAATAACAATGATTTCATATACTCTCCAATTGCTCCACCCGCTACTAAAGCGGAATCTTATGAAATTAAACTGTAGCGCCCCGACTCCAGAACTATACAATGAAGCTTTGTGCAACCGGTCATGCTACACAATCGAAGGTTACTGGGTTTACCAATCCCAGGCCAAAACCTTTGGCAGGCGTGCTCAGAATGGATCATCGGCACGCAACACCTCGATCATGCCATAAGCTCAGACATAACTATCATGTATAGTAGAGAGATCAAGACTTGTGGAACAACTGGCACATCACAGACTCTACGACACAAAGATTCATATAGCAACTCATATATGAGAAAGATACAAATTACACACAAAAGGGGTCACAGACCCATCACTACATCAAGCGGAAACGAGGTAGTGTTGTCTAACAACAAGATGCAAATATGGCCTAAGAGGCCTACAGATAATACTCCCAGCCAGCTTGTTCCACGGTCCCAAGCTGCCACCTGGGAACCCCGAACTACTCGTTGACATCCACGAAGAACCCACATGTGTGCTCGGTGTCGTCCTCCTCTGAAACAAGTAATAAAGGCAGCAAAGAGAGACTGAGTACGACGTACTCGCAAGTTTAGTAGGGCGATATAGGCCCAATGCTGACGGAGGCTCTAAAGCTGTATGTAGCTAATTTGCATAAAACTAGATTTTCTTTCACAAGATGTAAAAGACCCATGGCATCGACTACTCAGAATATTTTCTGAAAAGGGATAAGAGAGTAACTTTTCCTTCGGTTCTCATCGAACCAAATAGTACCAAGAATCAACACTCGTCACCACCAAGGCACTTCCCCGAATCACCCTCGAGGAAATGAACCTTTTGTCACACGTTGTAATTGCAACCTCTAGCTGCCAAGTTTTAATTAGGTTAAAGTTGTTTATGATCCCATAAATCCATTCCCAAGGCGTCCATAACCGTGGACACGGCATTTCGAAAAGATTAACCCTGCAGGGGTGTACTAATTTACCCATTGGTACCGTCCGACTCACCTGATTGGCCCTCTTCCGGGGAAGGCCGGCGAGTGGGCGCGGTTAAACCTTTACCTCGCGTGAGACTATCCAAGAGTCATCTGTGGCGACAGGGCAAGTTTACCCAGCCTATTTCAGCCCCTGCCCCCATCGCCACGTCCTAAATGCAAATCATCCTCATCAACTTCTTTTCCACTCACACACCCACACGCAAATGGAAAATCGAACTAGAGGACCCTTGGATACGCCCGCACAAGTTATTCAGTTAGTAAGGAGCCCATACCCCCACCAATGGCAGCACGCTCAAACCTTGAGTCCGAAGACAGGAACTCGCACCTAGGGGCAAGAGTGAGGCAAAACACCATCCCCGATGGCAACTCACCGAAGCATTTTAAGCAAATTAATTAAGTACCAACAACAACCACCATGTCCGAACATTCCATCATCATTCATCAATATGGAATTTAATCAACGGACATAAATAGAAAACGACTGAGCATGGCTAAGCATATAACAACAAATATATTTTGTATCCGTCCAACACATCATACCTATGGTTCATAGGAGAGGAAACATGTATTGGTTCGGGGAAAAACATGCATTCATAGGATACTCTAGATCTTGAACAAAAATGGCATTGGAATCACATGCAATATTATGGTAGATAAAATAAGTTTATAAAACAATAGGATTCTAGATGCCAAGAAGGTTAGGTTATCTCTTGCCTTGCTGCCGGGGCGTGTAGTACGGCTCGTCGGGGTAGGTAGGGTTAACCTCCACTCCGGAATCTATCGATACCCAAAATAATCACAAAGGAACAAATAAATAACACGAAGACAAGGTGCAATGCACAATCACATGATGACATGACAAGTTATGCATCACTATCATCATATGATTTAACTAACAATATTAAATGGTGCGCCAAATAATTAGGACAATTATTTGGAAGCAACCCTATATTTACCTTAGTGTCCACCTTGTTTACAAATTATTACATTACTAAGAAGTGGATCAAATATGCATGATCATGACATGATTGGATAGGTTTTGTTCTTGTGATCGTTTTGGTACCTTATTTGTAATTTTCTGAGTTTCGATGAATAAATGGTGAATTAAATAATTATTTGAATTTAATTCGTTTAATCATTTAAAGAATAACATCAAATAAATATTTGTGATCATGAGTTGATATTACCATGATTTGATAGCATTTGAAACACTGATCATTTTGATATTTTATTCATAAATTTTGGTTAAATATTTCACAAGTTATGAATTTTTCCAATTTAGGTATTATTTTACCCATTTTAGGAATTCTTAAATAAACAGCAAGAAATTTGTTTCAAAAGACTACTACAATTATTCTAAATTGTAGAGTTTGTTTTTCTGAACATTTTGGTATTTTATTTGCTATTTTTGATGCGACATTTAAAAAGATATTAATTATTTTAATTCATTTTATTTCCAGAAAGGATAACTAGTTAGCCAGACAGGCCAGCCTCCGAGCCGGCCAGCCCGGGCTCAAGGCCGGGGGGCAACCCGAAGAGGCCAGCCTTGTGGCCGGCCCAGGCTGGGCCCTAGGCTGGGCACTGACCCGAGCCAGCCAGCCTTTGGCCGGCCCAGGCTGGGGGCAAGGCCGGGGTGGCTGTGCCGGCGACTACTGCGGCATGTTGAGCACGAATTCATCCGAAATCGGTGGAATTGGCCACGGGCACTTTCCCTACGAGCTAGAGGAGAAGGAGGGGAGAAGGGGGAGTGGCGGCACGAGCTATATGGTCATCGGAGGTGACCACGGCGGTCACCGCAACGGCGGCGGACGACGACGCTTGGCGGGAGTACGGCACAAGGCGGAAGGGAGAGGGAGGAGACGTCGGGATGGGGCGCCTGCTCACCAGGGGCATGAAGACGCGCACGGAGATGCCAAAGGAGGTCGGACGGTGATGCAGTGGTGCTCGGAGGCGGCGGCACGGAGGCGGAAGGGAACGGCCCGGCAAGGTCAATTGCGGCGACCCCGGGCCGATTCCTGCGGCGGCGAGGTGCAGCTCGGCGAGGCGGAGACGACGGCGGCATCGGCTTGCTCCGGGATGGCCGGAATCGATGGCGGCTGTGAAGGCGGTGAGCGGCGGACAGGGAGCTCCTTCTAGGGTTAGGGTTCGGAGGAGGGAGAGCAGGGGAAAAGAGAGGGCAGGGAGGCACGGCAGCAGGGGGCCTCCTTAACCACAAAGCAGGGGAGAGCGGCCACGAGGGGAGCAGGTGCGCGGCGACGGCATGGCGCCAGGGAGAACCCTGTCGCCACAGGGAAGAGGGAGAGAATAGGGGGCCCACCGTCAGAGGTTTGAACTTTTCCTTTTCTTTTCCCACTTTTCTGTTTCTTTAAAACCAGTAGGGTTTTTGGTATTTTATTGAGCCACTTTAACATTTCTGAAAATTCTGCAAATATTCATGTAGGCTCCCCATGTCATGTAGAAGCTCCACAAAAGTTGTTGTTCCAAAATAAATTGTTTAGATGCCAATTTATTCATGTTGTTGCATTAGGGTCATTTTTGATAAATTGCAAAATGCATTTATTTGAAGCACTTAAACAATTCAATAAATTATGAAAATATTTATGGAGGCTCATATTATATTAATGAAGTTCCCCATAATTTTATTTTGAATTTTTGGAGAGTTTAAATTGGTTTTAAAAATATAATTTGAATTGAACCCAATTGAATTCTCAAATTTATTTATTTGCTTGTTAAGAATTTAGCCTTTGGCAATTATTTATAAAATATATCCTTGAGCTTCCTGGACAATTTGGAGACTCAAGAACAATTGGATTTACCAATTTGAGTAATGTATTTGGTTTAGAAAATTGGGAAGGTTTTTGTTTCCCTAGTTTTTAATTTCTAAGTGTTGCTTTATTTAGAATTAGCAATTTAAATAAGTATGCCATGATGCAATGCAAATCAAAAAGTGAAAAATTGGCCCATATTTTAGGGTACCAAACTGGGGCTGTTACATAAACCTGACTTGCTAAATCTTGTTATGAAAGAGCAATTTTCTGGTGCTAGTACTGATGATGCCGCCTCCCATTTAAATAACTTTGTTGAGTTATGTGATATGCAAAAGTATAAAGAGGTAGAAAGTGACATAAAAAAACTGAAACTTTTCCCTTTCTCTTTGAGAGGAAGAGCAAAAGAATGGTTATTGTCTTTGCCTAAAAATAGCATTGATTCTTGGATTAAATGCAAAGATGCTTTTATTGGAAAATATTATCTACCTGCTAAAATCATACAACTAAGGAGTAACATTATGAACTTTAGACAATTTGATAATGAACATGTTGCTCAAGCTTGGGAGAGAATGAAATCTATGGTTAAGAATTGTCCCACGCATGGATTAACTATGTGGATGGTTATCCAAAAAATTTATGCAGGTTTGAATTTTTCTTCAAGGAACCTTTTGGACTCGGCCGCGGGAGGCACCTTCATGTCCACAACATTAGGTGCAGCAGCTAAACTCTTGGATGAGATGATGACAAATTATTCACAATGGCACACCGAACGAGCTAAACTCTTGGATGAGATGATGAGAAGGTAAATTCTATTGAGGAAATCTCCTCTTTGAGCGATAAGGTTGATATGATTATGTCTATGCTTGATACCAATCAGTCCAATATTGCTCCTAATAATGTTCCACTTGCTTCATTAATTTCCCAAGAAAAGGATCAAGTTGATGTTAATTTTCTTAATAGAAACAACTTCAACAATAATTCTTATCGAAATAATTTTGGTAGTAACAACTATAAGCCTTATCCTCCCAATAATTGCAACTTTTATGGTAATTCCTATGGTAATTCTTATAATCCTAATAATAATGCGTCCTATGATCTTGAAAATGTTTTAAAGGAATTTATCACTTCGCAAAAAGCTTTTAACAAAACTTTTGAAGAGAAGTTGGAAAAACTGGATAGTCTAGTCTCTAAAGTAGACGTTCTTGCTCATGATGTTGAAATTTTGAAAATTAGAACCACTCCAAATCAAGACAAACATACTGAATCTTTAAATTCTATCTCTCTTCAAATTAATGAAAATAAAAGGATGATGGCTCTCTTGAAAGCTAGGTGGGCTAGAGAGGCTGAAGAAGCTAGAATTGCTGAAATAAATAGGAAAACTGTTAAAGTTTATACTATCCAAACCACTAAAGAGGATCCTCCTAGTTTATTTAAAGATGATGAAATTGATTTTGATAATTGCAATCTTACTGAAGTCATTAAGTTCCTACAAAAACTTGCTAAGACACCGGATGCTAGTAAAATAAATCTTGCCTTTACAAAACACATTACCGATGCTCTTATCAAGGCTAGGGAAGAAAAACTAAAGCTTATAACCTCTATCCCTAGGAAGTTAGAAGATGGTTGGGAACCTACTATTAAGATAAAAATAAATGACTTTGATTTCAATGCTTTATGTGATCTTGGTGCAAGTGTTTCTGTTATGCCTAAAAGTTTCTATAATATGCTTGATTTAAATCCTTTGGAAGAGTGCTATTTAAATGTTCATCTTACTGATTCTTCTAAAAAGAAACCTTTGGGTAGAGTTGATGATTTCCTTATTGTTGTTAATGATAATTATGTTCCCATTGATTTTATTGTTATGGATATTGAGTGCAATGTTTCTTCCTATTATTTTGGGAAGACCGTTTTTGAGAACTGTTGGTGCTATTATTGATATGAAAGAGGGAAATATAAAGTTTCAGTTCCCCCTTAAAAAAGGGATGGAACACTTCCCTAGGAAGAGAAATAAGTTTCCTTTTGAATCAATCATAAGGTCAAGCTATGCTCTTTATGTTGCAAAGGCCTCCGAAAAAACTTGATATTTGGCATTGCACCTAGCTAAAAGGCGTTAAAGAAAAGCGCTTGTTGGGAGGCAACCCATCTTTTATTTATAGTTTGCTTTTTAATTTTCTTGAGTCATGAAGTTATTACCTCTGTAGAACTTCATTGTATCTTTTTATTTTGGTTTTTTGTGCCAAGTTTAGCCTCTAATGCATTGAAAGTGCGAGGTATTGTGTTGCTGTCCAAAAACAGATTCTGTGCGCCTGTTACATGAAAATGCTAAAATCTCCAGAATTTTATATATTTCTGATAATTTTTTAGAGCAAGCCTAATGCTTTTATCTATCTTTCGTTAGTTTCAAGTTTTTTTATTTGAGCTGCAGAAGTGCCTCGAAAAATTCGATCTTTAAAGACCGTTCAGATTTTGACAGATTCTGCTTTTATTTTGCATTTGTCTCTTTACCATCGTCATATGTGATACTCTAGGGGTAGAGTGCCACATTGAGGCTTAGTAAACAGTAGCTAATTTTTAATGAAGTTTTTTTGCAATTTTTCATGAGTTGAACACATGTGCATTTTAATTTATGAGCACTAACCCTCTAATCAAATTATGAGAAGTTTTGTGTGAAGGGAGTTTTTAAGTTCCAAAGGAGAGAAATATGAAGAAATCGAGGATGGATCAAAGCTCAAGATTGGGGATGCCCCCATGGCACCCCCTCTGAATATCAAGAACTATCAAGAGTCAAAGCTTGGGGATGCCCAAGGCATCCCCTCATCTTCATCGACTATCATAAGGTCATCTTCGTTGAACTTTGTTTTTATCACTTTACATATTATGCGCTATGCTTGGAGCATCTTTTTACGTTCAGTTTTGTTTGTTTGTTTGCTAGTCATATCTTTGTTGGATCCTAGCTTTATTTGTGTGGGAGAGAGACACGCTCCGCTTTTTCGTTTGAATACTCCTTTGCTTCGCTTATATCTTTTTTATTATTCTTAGCTACTATCTGTTTTCTAGTAAGCTCTTGCTTTTAGCCTTTATCTTCTATAGAGCTGCTGGTAGTTGTTGTTAAACTCTCTTGTTCTTCACTTATACTTGTTGGAGAGTTGTTGTTGAAAAATTGCTTGAATTTTCAATGCGACAAAATGTTGTTTGTGTGATGATAGAATAAAATGAAAAGACTGCATAGTTTTGTAGATCATGGTGTGGATACTTGATGCTTCTCAATTGTTTTGAGATGTTAAGTTGAATGCTTAAACTTGCTGGTTATTTGAGTGGAATTTATTAGTAAAGAAATATGGTTAAAAGCTTGAAATTGTATGGTTTTTCATAGTTGTTAATTCATAGTGCTAATCTTTCCATCAAAAGAATTGTTTGGTCAACAAGGGAGACGGTGTAGAGTTTTTATGGTTATGACCGGTAAATGTCTTATGTTGTTCTTGAAAGAACATTTCCAAACCCCTATGTGTTTTGTGTGTTAGTTAACAACACTAATGACTATCTAATGTGATGCTAAGTGGTGCAGGTTTTGACATAATTTTTACCCCTAGCATCTTGCACCAAAAAGTGAAGAAAGGGCAAGGTTTTGGTTGCTGCAGGAAATTCCTGGCCGGAGTTTCTGGCCTCCCAGGCCGGAGTCTCCGGCCCCTTGTTTTCCTGCTCTCTGGCCAAAGTGTGGGGAGCTTCTGGATACCCCTCCGGAGGAACACCGGAAGGTGCCCGGAGTCTCCGGGATGCCGGAGTATCCGGCCCCAGGTGACCGGAGTCTCCGGCCTGCCCAGCGTCCTCGACAACTCTCCGCCCGGGTGCGGAGTTTCCGGCTCACCCCGGAGTCTCCGGTCCTCCTGACCGGAGTCTCCGGCCCTTCGATCAAGCGTGCATGTGTGGGGAGCTACTGGAGCCTGCCCGGAGGGACCCCGGAAGGAGACCGGAGTCTCCGGCCAAGACCGGAGTCTCCGGCCCTCTTAGGCCGGAGTCTCCGGGTTAAGTGAACCCAAACGGCTAGTTTTTGCAGAGGGGTATAAATACCCCTCCACCTACCTCAAGACAGCTAGCTCGTCCAGCATTTATGAACCCTAGTTTTTGAGAGCTCAAAATCACAAGATCTCCCAACTCCTCCGTCCAAACGCGTTGATCTTCGGAGGATTGAAGGAGAAGACCCGGATCTACATCTTCACCAAGCCGTTCTTCATTTCCCCCTCGTTCTCTCGAGGATTCTTGTTTCTAGGGTTAGCTTTGTGTTACCCTAGATTCTTGTGCTCACTTGTTGTTGTAATTGTAACAGAGTGTTGATTTGGGAGCCCCCAATTAAGTTGTGGGTGTGTGCCCCAAGAACGTTGTAAGGGCTCCGGATTCCGCCTTGAAGGTCTCCGATAGTGGAAGGTGAACCAAGCCTTTGTGGCAAAGTTCATCGGAGAATAGGGTGAGGCCTTTGTGGCGTTGAGTAGGCCTTTGTGGCGAGCTCACACCCCTCCAACGAGACGTACTCCCTTAACAAGGAGGAACTCGGGAATACATCCTTGCCTCCGCGTGCTTCCCTTCGGTTATCTCTTTCCACCCTCCTCGTTCTCGTTTGTGCTACTTGCCTAGTTGTAATTGCTATCTTGTCATATAGGTAAATTCATCGTAGATGCATATCTAGATAATTTACCATTTCGCCAAGCCTAAAATTGAAAAAGAATTAAAAATTGCCGTAGCACCTATTCACCCCCCCCCCTCTAGGTGCCCATACGATCCCTTTCAATTGGTATCAGAGCCTTGTCTCTATATCTAGGCTTCACCGCCTAAGAGAGTATGAGTACCAGCGGTGATGATGCGGATCCTAAACCCGGGGTGACCATGGAGGATCTTGATAACTTGGAAACACGTCTTAGATCCACCATGGACACTCAAATGAAGGAATTGCGTGAGATGATCGCGCAACTCCTTCCTAAGGGAGTAGGACCCACACCACCACCACTAGAGGTAAATTCTTCCGCCGCGCAAGCATCGGAGGTTGAGGGTAGTGATGGAACTAAAGAATCCCCATCTAAAAATGCTAGTGGGAAGGAGAACTATAGTGAGGTTCCTCACATATACTCCCCCGACCCACCTATCCCTCATCCTCATATAAACAATAGGGGTGACCCACCCAAGTTTAATCCATCTTGTTTTTCTAATTGGCAATTTCTTATGAGATCTTATATGAAGAGTGCTTCAATCGAGCTTTGGAGGATCATCGAGGTTGGCTTCAAGGCACACGACCCCAACAACATGACAAGAAGAGAGGTGGTTGATTGTCAACTCAATGAATTGGCTCTCAACATGATCCAAACCGCCGTGGGGGAGAAGCACATGTCCCATATCGAGCTTGCCACCACCGCCAAAGAAGCTTGGGAGACTCTCACCAATGAGTTCATCGGCAATGAGAGCATGAAGAGGAATAGGTTTGAGTCCTTGAGCAACCAAGCCGAGGGCTTTTTCATGTTAGAAGGTGAAGAGCATGAAGACATGTATCGAAGACTCAAGACCCTTGCCACTCAATTCCGGTCACTTGGGGCAACTCATGTGGATGATGCATGGATCAAGAGGAAGTATGTGAGTGCTCTATGGCCCTTTGAGTCAACCGACTTGAAGAGTCTCCAAGGAAGGCACAACTATCACCTTATGTCATCAATGGAAGTCATGCAAGAGATCTCCTCCTTCAAGGTGGCCGCCAAGAACGCCGAAGATGCTCGTGCTAGAGCCATTGGAATGCACAAGAGTTCTCCCCTAGCTTTGAAGGCCAAGATGGTTGCACAAGACAGTGATGATGAAGAACAAGAAGATGTATCTCATTGGAATCCCAAGGAGCTTGAGGACACCCTCAAGGACTACTCGGCTCTCACTTTGTCTCACTCGCACAAGGATTTTTGGAAGAGTCCATCTAAGGCAAGAGAGTTTGTGAACAAGTCAAGTGGAAAGAAGGAGGGTGGTCAAAGGGTGCGTTCATGCTACAATTGCCAAGATCGCTATCACTTCGTAGCCGAATGTCCCTTTGAAAACCGTGAACACCATGGAGGCAAACTTGTCCGTAAGGTTAAGCCCAAGATTCCCAACAAGAAGCCATTCTTCAAGAAGAATCCCACCAACAAGAAACCTCAACGGATGGTGTTGATTGCTCAAGAGGAATACTCATCCGGGGAAGAAGAAGAAGAAGAAGAAGAAGAAACCAAGAGTGAATTGGCCGGGATTGCCATTGCTTCAACCCCTTCTCTCTTTGAATCCCCCAATGAAAATGTCTCAACCTCTTCCGCAAGATGTCTTATGGCCAAGGCCAATGAGGTATCATCTCCTTCAACTCCCAAAGTCATGAGTAATGTAGATGATTCTACTAGTCTTGAAGTTAAGGAGGAACTTGTTGCCTTGGATCATTTTATATCTAACATGCAAGGTGAAACCAAGAAGCATGTTGAGACTCTTATGAGTCAATATGATGATGCTCTTGAAATGCTAGAGGTAAAAGGTAAAATAGAAAGAGATGATGCCATGGAAATTGCTTCTCTAAAAGATAACCTTGAAGAAGAACATGAGCTTAGAGTTTCTCTTGAAGAACAACTAGAATCCATAGAAGAAACTAATAATGAAATTGTTGCTAAGCTCATTAAGGAACGTGATCATGCTAGAGCAAAATATAAAATTTGCAAGAAAGAAAAGGTCGAGCTTGGCGTTGGTCATTCTAGACTAACCGAGGAGTTAGAGAATCTCTCTAAGGCTCACAAGGCTTTGGAGAGTGAGCTCTCCACCCTCAAAGAGTCGTATGAACAACTTCAAGCTCAACCATCTAAAATTGATGTGCCTAGCTCCTCTACTCCTATTACTTGTGATCATGCAAATATTATTGAGGAAAATGCTAGGTTGAAAGTTAACCTTGCTAATGCCATCTCCCGTGGTAAGAGACCGTTTGTCCCTTCCAAGGAGGGGAGAGGTGGTGTTGGTTTCGTTGAGAAGGAGAAGAAGGAGTCCTTCATGAAAGATGCTAGGGCACCCCCTAGTGCTCCTCAAGCTAAGAAGGCCAACATCCCTAGTGCCCCTCAAGCAAAAAGGGTCAACATTGCTAGTGGTAGTGCCACAAGGGGCAAAACTACTAGTGATGACTTTGCGGGAAAGACTAACCCCTATTACATTATCTTTGTTGATTATTATGGGGATGTCTATGCGAAATTCGTTGGTCCTAGAAATGTGCCTATTTACCGCTCTATTTGGGTTCCTAAGACCCTTGTTGCTAACAAAAGAGGACCCATTGAAAAATGGGGACCTAAATCAAAGCAATGATTCCTTGTAGGACTATGCTTCCGGCGGGTCAAAATGGGTGCTTGATAGTGGATGCACTAAACATATGACCGGAAGCAAAGAGATCATGACGGAGTTGAGAACAAGCATAAATGGAGGAACCGTCACATTTGGAGACCGATCAAAGTCTAAGGTAACGGGTTTGGGCAAGGTGGTAGTTGCTAAGGATGTCACCTTAGTAAATGTCATGCTTGTCGAAAGCCTTGGTTACAATTTACTTTCCGTCCATGCTCTTAATAAGATGGGTTTTGCCGTTTTTATTGATGTTGATGTTGTGGTCATCTTGTGGAGCAAGACTCTAAAGGTCGCTTTCGTTGGGTACGTCGAGGATGATTTGTTTGTGGTTGACTTTTCGGGGAAAACCACTACAAATTCGATGTGCCTATTCGGAAAGGCCGACAAGGGTTGGTTGTGGCATCGCCGCCTAGCCCATGTCAACATGAGAACTTTGCAAAGTCTCCACAAGGGTGGCCACATACTCGGACTAAAAGAAGATGTCTCTTTTGCCAAGGACCGTGTTTGTAGGGCATGTGTTGAAGGCAAGATGCATGATTCTCCTCACCCTAGCAAGACAATCATTTCATCCAAGAGGATCTTGGAGCTTCTCCATGTTGATCTTTTTGGTGCCGTGCCCGAAGCAAGTCTTGGTGGGAAGAAATATTGCTTGGTGATTGTCGATGATTATTCAAGATTCACTTGGGTTTATTTCTTCAAGTTGAAGAGTGAGACCCAACAAACCTTCATCGACTTCTCCACCGAAATGCAACGACAACACAATGTCCCCATATTGGCTATTAGGAGTGATAATGGCTCCGAGTTCAAGAACTACACCCTCAATGAGTTTCTTAGTGAAGAGGGTATTCGTCATCAATATTCCGCCGCATATACCCCTCAACAAAATGGTGTAGCCGAGAGGAAGAACCGGACTCTTATGGATATGGCAAGGTCCATGCTTGCGGAGTTTAAGACTCCGTTAAGTTTTTGGGCGGAGGCTATATCCACGGCATGTCACTCATCCAACCGGCTCTACTTCCGCAAAGGTTTGAACAAGACTCCGTATGAGATCCTCACCGGCAACAAGCCTAACATCTCCTACTTCCGTGTCTTCGGTTGTAAGTGTTTCTATTTGATCAAAGGTTGTCGCCTTACTAAATTCGCATCTAAATCTCTAGAGGGTATTTTTGTTGGTTACGGTGGCGAATCCCACACTTATAGAATCTATGATAAAGCTTCACGGCGCATCATAGAATCTTGTAGTGTGGTGTTCGAAGAAAATGACGGCTCCCAAGTGGCGCAATTTCATGTTTCCGATGTAGATGATGTAATACCTCAAGAAGCCATAAGAAGAATGGGTGTGGGATTCTTCCGCCCCATTGAGGAACCCCTTGTGGTGGATCGAGAAGGACAATGCTCTACTCATGTGGAGCCTTCATCTACACAAGAAACCGTTGCCCAAGAAGAGCAAGTTGCACCAACCCAAGAACAAGTTGAAGACCCTCAACCCGTTGATCAAGTTGCTATGCAAGATTCAAACTCTCCATCTCATGACGCTAGCCAAGATCAAGACCTTGCTCAACCATCTTCTTCAAATGTTGAAGCCGAGCCCATNGTGGATCGAGAAGGACAATGCTCTACTCAAGTGGAGCCTTCATCTACACAAGAAACCGTTGCCCAAGAAGAGCAAGTTGCACCAACCCAAGAACAAGTTGAAGACCCTCAACCCGTTGATCATGTTGCTATGCAAGATTCAAACTCTCCATCTCATGATGCTAGCCAAGATCAAGACCTTGCTCAACCATCTTCTTCAAATGTTGAAGCCGAGCCCATTGATGATCAAGGTCAACCTTCCGGTCAAGACGGGGACTCAAATGATCAAGATGATCAAGTGATACCTCCAAGATGCAATGAGGATATCGAAGCCCGTCGTCAAGCTCGAGTTGCAAGAACCATGGAACTTCGTGAACATTTCCTTGATAAGGTTATTGGTGATGTGAGAGGCAAGGTGTCCACCCGGAGGCAATTGGCAAATTTTAGTGATCATCAAGCTCATATTGCCATGTTTGAACCAAAGAAGGTTGCCGAAGCTCTTGAAGATCCGGATTGGTTGCTAGCAATGCATGAAGAACTCAACAATTTCGAGCGCAACAAAGTTTGGAAGTTAGTTTAGAAGCCAAAGGAGTGCCGCAATGTTATAGGCACAAAGTGGATTTTCAAGAACAAGCAAGATGAGCATGGCATGGTGGTGAGGAACAAGGCTCGTTTGGTGGCTCAAGGGTACTCTCAAGTTGAAGGCATTGATTTTGGAGAGACCTATGCTCCCGTGGCTCGCCTTGAGTCCATCCGTATCCTCCTTGCTTATGCTTCTTGCTATAACTTCAAATTGCAACAAATGGATGTTAAAAGTGCTTTTCTTAATGGTCCTTTAAAAGAGTTGGTATTCGTTAAGCAACCCCCGGGATTTGAGGACCCCAACTTCCCTAACCATGTCTACAAGCTCGATAAGGCGCTCTATGGACTTAAGCAAGCACCACGTGCGTGGTATGAGCATCTTAGAGAGTTATTATCAGACCGTGGGTTTGAAGTTGGGCAAATCGATCCCACTCTTTTTACTAAGAGGGTTAAAGGGGAGCTTTTCGTATGCCAACTATATGTTGATGATATTATCTTTGGCTCATCTAACAAAGCTTTTAATGATGAATTTGCAAAGCTTATGACCGATAGGTTTGAGATGTCTATGATGGGCGAGTTGAAGTTCTTCCTTGGATTTGAGATCAAGCAATTGAGAGGAGGGACTTTTATTAGCCAAGCAAAGTATATCCAAGACATGCTCAAGAGGTTCAATATGGTGGACGCTAAGGAGAAGAAGACTCCTATGGATACCAAGTGCCATCTACAACTTAACCCAAAGGGTATAGATGTGGATCAAAAGCTCTACCGCTCCATGATAGGTTCGTTGCTTTACCTTTGTGCATCTAGACCCGATATTGTGTTGAGTGTAGGTGTGTGTGCAAGGTATCAAGCGGCTCCTAAAGAAAGCCACATGTTGGCGGTCAAAAGAATCCTACGATATTTAATTCATACCCCAAGGTTTGGTTTATGGTATCCAAGGGATTCATCTTTCACTCTTCGGGGCTTCACGGATTCGGATTGGGCCGGTGATCAAGATGATAGGAAATCAACTTCCGGGGCTTGCCAATTTCTCGGCGGGTCTTTGGTGAGTTGGTCTTCTAAGAAGCAAAATTGCATTTCCCTCTCCACCGCCGAAGCCGAGTATGTTGCCGCCGCAAGTGCTTGCACTCAATTGTTATGGATGAGGCAAACTTTGAAGGAGTACGGTGTCACTTGTGACAAAGTGCCTCTTTTGTGTGACAATGAGAGTGCTATCAAGATCGCCTATAACCCGGTGCAACATTCAAGAACCAAGCACATTGAGATTCGTCATCATTTCATTCGAGATCATGTTGCCCGTGGAGACATTGAGCTTGCTTATGTGCCAACCAAGGACCAACTTGCCGATATATTCACGAAGCCACTTGATGAAGCAAGATTCACTTATTTGAGGAATGAACTAAATATCGTGGATTCGAGGAGCTTGACTTGACCATCTTGCATACACACCTATAGGTCAATTCTCTATTTGGGTTTAGGTGTAGGCATGGACATAGGGGGAGTGTTGTCCTAACTATTGGGCTCTCCCTCCCCTCATTATGCCTAGATTAATGCATTCATTGTTCTACTCTATATTCAATTCATGAATTATGAGCTTAAATGATGAGTCGTGAGTGAGAACCCAAGATACATCTTCGCGGTGTCTCACTCCTTCATACTCATATATGGTGGTTTCGGCCACCGACCTCCTCGTGTGAGGAGTTGGATCTTATTTGGTGTTCATTTGGAGTTTCTAGACCTATATGTGTCACTATGTGTGTGCGATGGAAAAACACTCATGTTTGGCTCTTCGGTGTCGCATCTTGCAAACGTGAGTGTAATACCATTCTATGACAGGTTGAGCTCTCATCCCAAGCCCAAACTCTTCCCTAAAAACCGTTCCGTATCTAATCTCTAAATTCTCTCTAAAACATGCACTAGTTTTCTGACTAGGAGCGGAACTACCGGTACCTTGACCGGTACTTCCGGCCTCTCGGAATTTTCAGCGGATTTATCCACAGGCTGAAAATCCCGAGCGGGCGGAAGTACCGGCCAAGGCAGCGGTACTTCCGGTCCGGCGGAAATTTTCAGCCTGAAAATTTCCGCGCGGGCGGAAGTACCGGCCTTATGACCGGTACTTCCGGTGGCCCGGGCTGGAGCGAGATAGATGCTGGGACGGGGGGAAGAAGGAACATAACTCCTTCTTCTTCCCCACGCCCCATCTACTCTCTCTCTCCAACCCTAGCCACCGGCCACCTTGGGAGCTCGTTGCCGCTCCTCCGGTGCTCCCCCGTCAGATCTGGTCCGAGGGAAACGTTCCCCTCGTCATCCTCCTCCATGGCATCCGGTATTTGTCCTCTCTCACGCTCCTTCTAGGCTTCATTAATTGAATCTAGATGTGATGTAGGACAAGCCCTAGATGCACGATTGCTTAAGTTCAATCTCGTTTGGAGTATGTTTTGGACCGGTACTAGATGTTGTTAGTTGTCTAGAGTAGGTTTTCATGTAAATCTTGGCGGAATCCTGAGTATCTAGTGAAACCCTAGTTCCTCACCACTCTTGGGCCCTTGTGTTTGGGTGTGATGTGAGGTATCACCGGGGTTCCTCTAGGTACTATTGATGCTCTCAAGATTCACATGGCTTAACTACTCTTGATAACTACGTTGTTTTATTGTGAATTTATTGCCTTTTCTTGTTTCCCTCCTATCTTTGTGCTCACTTATTAGGGTTTATCTCCTCAGCCTCTCGCAAGAAGCAGCGCACCATTGAAGATGAGTATGAAGAAGAAGCTGAAATTATGCCACAAACCAAGTCCGCCCGGCAAATCAACCTTGAGAAGAAGAAGTCCGCTGCGTCTGGAAGTGGTTCTTGCAAGAAGACTGTTGTGAAGAAGCCCAAGACTGTGTCTTTTGCCAAGATGCCTGACCGGGAATACCGTGCCTACCGGAAGACGAACCCTTACCTCATTCCTCGCCAAGACAATGTCACGGATTCTCGTTTCTACACCAATGATCAAGAGCTTGTCTACAATCAGATTTACTCAGGGCAAAGGAATGCCGTGGTCCTTCAACACCGCCTCAACATTGCTCACATGACCTCTCCCAAGTATGCTCCATACTTTGCCGAGGCCTTTAGCATGTGTGAGGAATTTGGACTGTTGCCGATTATGGAGGTTCATCAAGACTACAATGAAGAGCTTGTGGCCCAGTTCTATGCCACTGTGTTCATAGGCACTGAGGCCAATCCTCGTCTGCATTGGATGATCAGGGATGAGCATGTGGATTGTAAGTGGTCTGAGTTCTGTCATCTGCTGGGATACCCGCGTGCTCAAGACAACAATGGTTGGACGGTGCACCACTTGCCCCGCCCGAGTGCTAAGGAGGTGCTTGAGCCCATCACTATGCCTGGTGGTTCTCCAGGTCAGTCCGAGGATCTCATACCCACTTATGAGATCATGTTTCGCATCTTCAGAGAGACCCTTACTCCTAGGGTGGGCAATTGGGATCAAGTGCACAGCTACCTTATCGATTTGCTGCTTCAGTGTTATTTGAGGCGAGGTTCGGGTGAGAAGCTGGATGTCATGGATGTGATTTTTGAGGAGCTTTGGAGTGCTATTGCTGACAAGAGGGTGCCCATCTATGCCCCTTACATCATGAAGCTCATTTGTGGTAAGTGGGCTCTCCTTCACCGTGAGAGGATTGACACGTCCGGTATTTCTTTGGTGCCTCATCTTGAGAAGAAGCTACGCAAGAAGAACCATGTGCTTCCCAAGGACCGGACAGTTGGAAAGGGAAAGAAAGTGGATAATGCTCCTTTGTCGGAACCGGGTTGGTTCCAAAGGGTGAGGACAAGGCTCCGTGAGTCCTTTTGCTTGGTGAGCAAGCGCCAATATGCAGCCCATGTGCAAGAAAAGAAGAGTCGCTCCCGCCAGAAGCAGATCATGCGCAAGTTAGAGATTGAAGTGTCTGACGGTTCTGAGGAAGATATCACCCCCGAGGACGTGTGGCTCGCCAATGGTGGTGTTGTTTGGTCCGACATTGAAGATGGTGATGATGATGGGGGTGCGGAGGCGCCTAATGAGGAGTGATCTTTCTTGGGGCGTGTAGTTTCGCTCCTTCCTTTTTGGTGTCTTGACGCCAAAGGGGGAGAAGTGTAGGCATAGTTTAGCCATCGGGATTTGCATAGGTGGGACATGATCTTCTTGCTTCTTCATTTGGATCTTTTATCATGTCCCGGTTTCGTTATCTTTCTTAAGACTATGCATGATGTGAGCATGTAAGACTTTGGGGAATTCCTTGTCATCGTTATTTACTTTGCTAGCTATCTATCTCGTTATATCTATTGCTAGCCGTTGTTATATATATCTTGTTGTTTTGCTTGTGCTTGAAATATGCTAGGTTTCCAAGAGATAGGGGGAGCCCCTTAGGGGGAGCTCGTGTGTCTTTTGGAAACAAACTATGCGTATTGGTTGTATTGTCGTCAACACCAAAAAGGGGGAGATTGAAAGAACATTTGCTATCCCCAGGTGTTTTGATGTTGACAACAATACAATCAAGTGCTCTAACTTTGTCCAAGATGTGCAGGAAACCAATCCCAAAAGATTCGTCGCGAAAAGATGAGCAAGTGGTCAGTTTTTACTGTTGGCCGGAAGTACCGGTCCAGGGACCGGTAGTTCCGCTGGGTACTTCCGGCGCCCAGTTCCGGCCCTACTGCCGCTTATTTTTTAAGGTACTGGAACCTCTGGACGCCTTCGAACTGCGCACCGGAAGTAGCCCCGGAAGTACCGGGCCACCGGAAGTACCGGCGGCCCGAGCGGTACTTCCGCTCGCTACTTCCGGTGGGAAGTTCCGGAGCCCGTTCCGCTTATTTTTCTGGGTACTGGACTCCCCGGGTTCCCCCGATTTTTTGCACCGGAAGTAGCACCAGTAGTACCGGACCACCGGAAGTACCGGTGGCCACAGCGGTACTTCCGCTACTACTTCCGGTGGAAAGTTCCGGAGGAACTTCCGCTTATTTTTTCAGGTACTGGATCTCTCGGGGTCTCACAACGTTTGGACCGGAAGTAGGTCCGGAACTACCGGCCCACCGGAAGTACCGGCCGCCGCAGCGGTACTTCCGGTCATGCGGGATTGATGATTTCTCTGAGAAGGTCGTTCAAGGAAAAGGGAAGGGCAGGCCGGAAGTACCGGCCCTCCTGGCGGTACTTCCGGTGCTGCGGGTTTTGAGCTGCTGCCAAGGCCTCCAACGGCCAGTTTTTGTGAAGGGGTTTAAATACCCCTTCACCTACCTTTGGAGGGCAGGCTTTGCACACTCTCTCACCTCCATTAATGCATCAAGCTCAAAGCTCAAAGCCCAAATTCGCAAGATCTCTCAATCCTTCCACCCAAATCCGTTGATTCTTGGAGGATTGAAGGAGAAGACCCGGATCTACAACTCCACCGAGCAGTTTTTCATTTCCCCTTCATTCATTTGAAGGATCTCATTTCTAGGGTTAGCTTTGTGTTGACCTAGCTTGTTGTTCTTATCACTTGTTGTAATTGCTACAGATTTGTGTTTTGGGAGCCCCCAATTAAGTTGTGGGTGTGTGCCCCAAGACCGTTGTAAAGGCTCCGGAATCCGCCTCGAAGGGCTCCGATAGTGGAAGGTGGACTAGGCCTTTGTGGCGAGGTTCATCGGAGAATAGGGTGAGGCCTTCGTGGCGTTGAGTAGGCCTTTGTGGCGAACTCACACCCCTCCAACGAGACGTACTCCCTTAACAAGGAGGAACTCGGGAATACACCCTTGTCTCCGCGTGCTTCCTCTCTCGGTTATCTCTTTCCTTTACTTGTTTCGTTAATTGCCTAGTTGTTTAGTTTGCTTGTCATATAGATAAATTCACCGTAGTTGCATTTCTAGAGAATTTATCTTTTGTGTCAAGCCTAAATTGAAAAAGAATTAAAAATTGGGTAGCACCTATTCACCCCCCCCCCCCTCTAGGTGCTCATACGATCCCCTTTCAAACGTGTCGAATCCCGAGTGACGTGTAAGTCAGTATTGTTGCTCCTTGGTGCTATGAATGCACTTCCTGCTACTCGAGCATTGTTCTGATGCCATGTGTCCTGGAGCTTACATGGTGGATGCATTGTAGATCTTTATGTAGGAGCAGAAGAGGTCTTTCTAGGAGGCCTTGCAGTAGATGAAGATGTTGTTGAAGTTGTTGGTGCAGGTGTAGGTGTTGGTGCAGGTGTAGTACCAGTAACACTGTCATCTGAAGTTCTATTGTCCTGAAAAATAGCAAAATAGAAGCATTAGGTGAGAAAGACAACATGACACATGAATATTAAGTAGTGCTAGTTACCTCATGTTGATTATTTCTTACTTGGAGAGATGCAGTAAGGTTGACTGCAATTACTGTACCTATGCCCAGCTAATTTGCAGTTGTTGCATATAATTGTGCCCATTCTAGAAGAAACCTTTGGTTGTGGCGCTTCAAACTTCCCCTTTCTCCTCGTGTATTGTTTTTAGCCCTTACCAATTCTGAAAACAGGAGGGTCAATGTCTGGAGTGGCAGCCTTTGTCCATAAATCTTCACCAGGCACATGGTATACAACTAGGTTGTAGGACTCCAAATACATAGGATTCTTGAAGCAATCATGCAAAACATCTTTGGATGCTGCTTGAACTTGTATATTGTAGATATGGCATGGCTGCAGGGAATGCCAGTCATGTCCCATCTTCTACCGCCACATGTATTGTTCTCCAAGTGAACAACATATGCTCTTTTCTCGGAGCTGCTGATTTTCCACAGATCACCTGATGCCTTCTTTGCTTTGCAAGGTCTAAAGTATTTCATAACTTCTTCTAGTTTCTTAGGGTGTGTTTGGTAGCCCGGCTACCCTGAGAAAATCTCCACCCACCCCGTTTTTTCTGTTTGGTAGCCCGTGTCGGGCCTCCGCGCCCCTGCTCACCACGCCCCGAAATGGCTCTCAGCCCTGCCGAGGAGAGAAGCTCAGATCGAGCTTCTCAACTCAGCCCTGCCCGCCTCGTACCGAAAATCCCACGCGTGGGGCCCAGGCTCGCGTCCAGCCTCCCACCCCGACCCGCATTTCCCCCCGCATCCTCTCTCTCTTTCCCCTTGCTCCCGTCACCATCCTCCCACCCCGGCCGACCCGCCCCGCCGGCCAGCTCCGCCGCCTTGCTCCCGTCGATGTCCGCCCACCCCGTCGCGCAGCGCCGCCCGAGACTTGCCTCCAGCGTCCTCCCGGCGGGTGCGGAGCCCATCGCCCTTCTTGGTCGGCGACGTCCAGGACGCGGAGCTCTTCCTCGACGCGGAGCCATCCTCGATGTCGGGCTCGGCCTCCTCCTGACGGCGCACAGCAGCGGCGCCTGGAGGCGGCGCGTGGCGGAGACGGTGGGCGCTCGCCGGCGCCGATGCCGGTGCTGATGCTAGAGCCCGAGCCCAAGTCAACAGGGACCTGATTGCTTTTTATTTTTGTAGTCGGGGACCTGATTGCTTTTTATTTTTATGTGGCATGGCTCACTTCGTACAGGGTACCAAACAAGGTCTCAATTGAGCTCAGTTCAGCTCATACAACCTACCAAACAGAACAAATAAAACACACATGTATGAGATGGGCATAGCTAGACTCAGCTTGTATGGGCTGAGAAAGGCCACCCGGGCTACCAAACACCCCCTTAGTGTATGTGAGGGGTGATGACACTACTAGGAAACAGGCTATTAGTGGCGCACCTTTTCACAATTCTGTGGCGCATCCCTGGAAATAGTGGATGCGCCACTAAATCCTCGCCACTAAAATATATTTCTGTGGCGCACGCCGGTGGTGCGCCACAGAAATGCCAAATTCTGTGGCGCATCCCAGCACCGTGCGCCACAGAAATATTTTAGTGGCGCATCCCACCTTGGTGCGCCACAGAATTTTTTTTGAATTTCAAAAAAAAGGGCGGCCAGATCTAGATCCAGATCTGGATCTAGATCTGGCCGCCGGAATTTCGCCGGAATTTCGTCGGAGCTCGTCGGAGACCGTGTTGCCGTGGGTGGAGGAAGGGGTCGTCGGAGGTCGTCGGAGGTCGCCGGATGAGGTCGCCGGAGTGGAGGAGGAGGTCGCCGGAGTGGAGGCCGAGGTCACCGGATCGTGGAGGAGGAGGTTGCCGGTGGTGGAGGAACTCGCCGGAGGTGGAGGAGGAGGTCACCGAAGGTGGAGGTCGTCGGGGTTGTGGAGGTGGTCGCCGGGGTGGTGACGAGGTCGCCGGAGTTGTGGAGGAGGTCGCCGGAGGTGGAGGTGGAGGTGGAGGAGGAGTAGGGGAGAAGAGATGGAGGAGGGAGGAGAAGAGATGGAGGAGTAGAGGAGAAGAGATGGAGGAGGGAGGAGAAGGGGAGAGAAGTGTAGAGGAGAAGGGAAGAGGAGAAAGAAAGAGGAGAAGTGGAGAGAGAAGTGGAGGGAGAAAAGGGGAAAAGAGAGGGAGATGAGGGGCGCCGGCGGGATTCAAATTTTGAATCTCACAATTCTGTGGCGCATGGGCTAGACATGCGCCACAGAATTTTTTTTCCTTTTTTTGAATTTTTTTTGATTTTGCTGGGAAAATTCTTCTGCTGGCCATAACTTTTTTTTCGTTTGGAATTTTGAGAATCTAAAAAAAGGCTAACCGGGTAAACCAATTTTCTCTAGTTTTTTTTAAGGTATTATACGCATTTTTTCGACGTCGTATGCAAAAGTTATGGCCAATTTAATATTTCTTCACCTACTATTGGAAAAAAGGTCAAAATGTGTATTTCAAATTTTTCCTACAAACTAGACCCTAAACCTTCCATATATCTAAAAGGATTTTATTTTTTGAATTTTTTATCATTTTGTTTCACTCCGTGCAAAACTAAAAAGGCGATCCACGGGGGGGGGGGGGGGGGGTGGTGGGATCTGAAATCCGGGCACAATTCTGTGGCGCATGGGGCCACATGCGCCACAGAAAGTAACAATTTTGTGGCGCATGTGGCCCCATGCGCCACAGAAAGGGCACCCACCTAATCATTGGTGCCGGGGCCACCATATTTCTGTGGCGCATGCGTCTAGATGCGCCACAGAAATATGTCTTTCTGTGGCGCATGTGGCCCCATGCGCCACAGAAAGACATATTTCTGTGGCGCATCTAGACGCATGCGCCACAGAAAGACATATTTCTGTGGCGCATGCCAAGTGGTGCGCCACAAAAAAACAATTTAGTGGCGCATGGAATAATGGTGCGCCACAAATAGCATTCCACCTATAGCTAGTTTCCTAGTAGTGTGAGCCACCTAGCTTCTGATGCACTAGTTCTTTTAGTCTAATGCTTAACCATAATCTTAGTTCTGATCCCCTCAAACACTATCCTCACATGGTTGCCTCTAACATCTAGGACCATTCTATTAAAAACTTCACTCATAATATTTACAACTAAGTCAGTTTTGCAATTATCATCCTTTGCATGCCTAGCCCAACATTCTACAGGTATTTTGTAGAGCCACTGATATGCTTCCTCACTTTCTTCTCGCATCAAAACCATAGCTGCATCAAATACATGCTTTTTGTATGAATAGATAGTTGCATCCATGTATTTCTTCAGTGGCAAGGCACGGCCGAATCATCTCTTGTTTGGCCTCGTGTTCGAGGTTCAGTCTTCCTTATTTTTTGAAGAAGCAGCCTAGCACACGTTTCTGTACAGAGAGGATGACAGCAGAGACCCACCAGCTTCAGGTGTAGCGAGGATGCTTGCAGAGCATCATTTGGGGCTCTGCGGTTCATCACCACTAAAACCAGCAGCTTGTAAGTTTGCATAGATATGCCTAAGGCAATATCTTTGTGGGCAATTGGAAAAAACTTAATTAATTGCATTAAGAAATCCATGTTCATTCCAATGCAAATATAAAATCTGTAAATATGTAGAAATTATTCTAACATTTCTACTAGCTTATGAAAATATGTAGTAATTATTCTAGCATTTATTGGGGATTTTTACTAGCTTCTAAAAATATGCAGAAGTTATTCTAGAATTCTTCCAAGGATTTTTACTAGCTTCAAAAAATAATTATAAATCACTCTAAAAAAATATGTAGAAATTACTCTAGAACTTCTTGGGATTTCTTTTACTAGCTTCTAAAAATATGTAAAAATCACTCTACCATTTTTGGGGGTTTTTACTTGTGTATAAAAATATGTACAAATTACTCGAGCATTTTCGGGGATTTTTACTAGCTTATAAGAATATGTACAAATTACTCTAGAAATTTTTGGGATTTACTGGCTTCTAAAATTATGTAAAAAGTACTCTAACATTGTTTTGGGGATTTTACTAGCTTCTAAAATTATGTGGAAATTACTCTGGCATTTTTTCTGGTATTTTTTCTTGCTTCTAAAAATATGTAAGAATTAGTCTAGCATTTTTTGGGGATTTTTACTACTCCCTCCGTTCACTAATATAATACCTTTTAACTTTTTCAAAAATGCATTTATCTAGACGGGTTTTAGTGTGTAGATTTTCTCATTTTTGTCTGTATCTAGTCCACATTGAAACATTTAAAAGGCCTTATAGTTGTGAATGGAGGGAGTATCTTCTAAAAATAAAAAATACTTTAGCATTTGTTGTGATTTTTACTAGGTTCTAACATGATGCAAAAATTACTCTAGCATTTTTTTGGGATATTTACTTGCTTCTAAAAATATGTACAAATACTCTAGGAAACATACCTTCTGCCTACCTGAGACGATTATGTTATTTCCGAACATTCCTGACTCCACTGTTTTACACATGAAGAAGACATGAAATCTAGGATTTTTGCTAGGATGCTCTGCTATCATCTTTGTTGTTACAATGCATCTACTCCTAGGGTTTGTATCAATTATTATCTGATGATAATCCCTTAGCCTCTTGTACTACTGAAAATGATCACCAAGAACCACCCTCAACACATCATTCTTAGCCATGTAGGCCATAGACCTTGGCACTGGAACTCCATATTTCATCTTTCCATTTTCTACGAGAGTTTCAATTTTGGTTGATGGATTAGTTCTTATAGTGTTCTCACATGTTTTAGCAAACCAAATTTAGCATTGATTTTGCATCCTTCCTCTGATGATACACAAGTGCGCTCCAAGTGCATATTCCTCAAGTAGAAAGTACTTTCAACAGCAATTAAAGAACTGGTCATAAAAAATGGGAAACCCTCTTTTGTACACTTGGCTATCATTCTTTCCTTGCAATTTTTATGTAATCAGTAAATCCTCATATGTGCTATGTGCAACTACCAAAGAGCGCCCTTCTAAAAATTGTAAAAGAAAAGAAGAGTACACATCAACATAGCGCATTTTCAAACACATTTTTTCTTCAAGCTGCTGACTTTTCTCATCATACCATTTCATAGGATCTTTCTTTTTTGCTCTACTCTTAATTCCCTTTGGCGGCACAAAAGCAAGAACTTCAAACTGATCATCATCACCATCTGATCCCAGATCTCAATATCCACATGTGTCTTCCTATGATTCATTGTCTGAAACATAGTATGTTCTTCTTCAGATCAGTAATCCTTTGACTTGGATTATCTCAATCTATTGGAATTAATGAAATATTGCTCTATTGTGTGAGCACATAATCCTCTATTGCACTTTCTTGACTTTTAAATAGAACTCCTTCAATATAAACTGAATAAATAGCAGGAATTCCTATCTCTGCTCTACGAATATGTTCTTCAGCATCTTTTGTATTAATGCCTGCACCCATACTAGCTTTACCCTTAATAACAATGATTGAAACACACTTCCGATCCTCATACTTGGTAAGCATTTCTTGGGCTTTTTTCATGCCATCAATTAGTGCCATTCCATCCCTTCATGTACCCTCCTCTTTCACATAATACATATTATCACCGAAGCCATAACCCTTGGTCTCTATTAGTGCTAAAAGATTCAGATAGGTTACGCCAAATCCCCTAACTTCCTTTCTAGATTGTCTTTGCCATCTAAGTGGAATCTAACCTCCCATGTATCCTCATCCAATCTACAAAGATAAGCAAAAATTAAATTACTTTCCTACTTTCCCTAATTTGGAGACCTAGGCAGTAAATCGAGATGCACATTCTGTGAAAGTGCTAATGATGGGATAGGGAGTGAAGATTTACTCAATGCCGCAGAGAGAGGAGGTCTAGTGATGGCTTTCCATCGATCTAGCCTTCTAGATCTTAGTCGCCGTCGCCGGCGGGAACAACACATTGTTTGGTGTGAGAGGGTTGGATCTATCACAGATATCGCCGTCGTCCAGACCAAAGCCCCCCAGTCTGGTGACACCACTGCAACCGCCACCTCCTCGCTCTCCGCCGCCACCACCGGGATTGGAAGTCGCCATTGGGGAGGGAGAGAGAGGCCGCACGGGAGTGTTTCTGTAAAAACCCGTTCAAAGAAGTTAGGGTTAGGACAAAGACGGGGCCGTTAACGGCTGACTGAGCCAGTCGTCCCCGCATCGGCCACGTCACTCTTGATAGTGGGTCATGCCGTGAGACATGGCTAGAACAGAGCATCAGTGCTGCTTGAAAAGAACCAACACAATCCTGGTAGATTTTTGAAAAAAGTTATGTATCCGGTTGATTTGCGAACTTCGTGCGTAATTGTGGTGGTCTTTTTAGAATTTTCTCTGAATAATGTTTAGGGAGACATGCTACTAGCTGATTGAATAGTCAATGAGTCATATGAAAAAAAATATACTTAGGCGAAGAAGACTCCTCTTATAGGCCTCTCCCAAATGATAATCTCTCTTTTATGAGCGCATGCAGCTTTCTCTTTTCTCTCTATTCTTTTCATCTGTGCATGCACCATGGTCCCGCCTCCTTTTTTTATTTTCTTTTTCTCGCTATACTTGCTACACAGCTGACAGCTCTTAACGATCAGCGTAGTCTGCATGCTAGCTCTGCTGCCGCGCAATCCCTCCATTCCCTTTTCTTTTATTCTTCCTTCATTTCATTTTTTCTCCTACGCAGCGTATACACATTATTTTCTTTAATAAACTGTACACGAAAAATATGTGCGTAGGTTTCATTTCCGTGTTCGGTTTCGAGTTTCGTCGACTGTAACTACTCAATTTCGAACCAACCTACAGAACTTTTGTAGACAATTTTTTCGAAATTCATCACACTTGGTTGAGTTTTTAAAATATCTTTTTACGAGTAGGTTCATCTCTATGTTTCACACAACCTTCATGTGGCAATTTTTCCGTTTCGGTGGTCTTATAGGAGTATAGTTTGTACTGAGCTATGTATGTGTTTAGAATCTCACTTGTGTACATTGTGTTATTCAACCACTGTCGATGTTGTGAACTGCGCCGTCGGGGTCCCAGAACGACCAGCACACGTACCGGAGCAACAACGCCAAGAGAAGAAGGCTCTCCCCCCCCCCCCCAAGTCTCAGGGTGCAGGCGGAGGCGGATGTCCGCTCGTCCGCTTCGTCTGCGCCGCCTAAAAAACCTAAACGGCCAGACGGACAGGCTGCATAATCTAAACGGACCTTACTTCGTCCGCTAGGAGGAGAATTCCTCGCATCAGCCTCGTAGGAGGCCCAGCACATAAGAATCAAGATTGTCACCGCCGCCCAGTGTGCTCCCGACCGTTAACCGGTTCCCTGCTCGTCGCCGCCGCCCAGCGCGCCGCTGACCGGTTCCCGCTCGTCGCCGCCGACTGGTTCCCTACTCGTCGCCGCCGCCCGACGGGCCACCGAACGTTGACCGGTTCCCCGCTCATTGCCGCTGCGCCCCTCTGAGGGCCCCGCGCCACCTCGGTCTTGATTCCTCGACGCTTGCGGACCTATCGAGACTCCAGAGCGCGGTGAAAATTGGAGGCGAGAGGTTTCTTCATCTTGTTGCGGATTTTTTTCGCCTTTGGCTACCAGTAAGAGCTAGCATCGTGTCACATGAACTGTGCTAGCGGACTGTTCGCGTTTGTCTGCCGAACGTAGCGAATCAAACACTTAATGAACACGGGTGCCGTAATCACACGATTTAGTGTTTGCGGACGAGCTGGACGGTGATACGTCTCCGACGTATCTGTGCCACATGTTTTTATAATGTTTTTATATCATTTTGGCATGATTTATGGAACTAACCTATTAACAAGATGCCCAGTGCCAGTTCCTGTTTTCTACTGTCTTTTTGTTTTAGAAAAGTTGTTCTGGGAAGTTTCTCGGATTGCGCTGAAAATTTACGGGAATTATTTCCAATATGAAACGAAGACGGAGCCAGAAGGGGGCCTGCAGGGGGGCCCCACAGCCTCCAGGTGGCACCTGGCCGCGGCCCCACCCTTGGCCGCGCGGGGGTCCCACCTGGAGCCCTCGTCCACCGCCTCGCGTCGCCTCTTCGCCTATAAATTCACTCCTGACCTAAAAACCGAGGATAGACGACCATATTCTCCAAAAGACGTCCGAGGCCGCCGCCATCTCAAACCCTAGTTCGGGAGGGTTCTGCAGCTCTTCCCGGCACCCTGCCGGAGAGGGGAATCGACACCGGAGGCATCTACACCACCATGCCTGCCTTCGGAGTGATGCGTGAGTAGTCCACCACGGGACTACGGGTCCATAGCAGTAGCTAGATGGTTGTCTCTCCTCCTTGTACTCCATTGCTTAGATCTTGTGAGCTGCCTATCATGATCAAGATCATCCTATTTATAACTGCTACATGATTGTGTTTGCATGCATCTGATGAATTGTGGAAGTTATTACTTTTGTTCAGTTATGTGTTATGTTTTATCTATGATCTTGCATGCTCTCCGATGCTAGTGGATGCTTTGGCCAAGTAATTATTAGTGTTGTATGAGGGAGTATTTATGGTAGATAGTGGGTTCATGCCTCTCTTTGTCTAAGTTCGGTGACAGGAACGGTTAAGTCTAGAGATGTGCTGTTGCCACTAGGGAGAAAACAACGGTGTGATTTCTTCGTGTTATCTACATTGCTTACATTACGCACTTTTCTTATTGCAATGATCTGTTGCTTGCAACTTAATACTTTTGGGTGACTTACTGGATAGCGATCCCGGAGTGGATTATTAGTCATAGATGTAGTTGGATAACGGTCTATGTATTTTGACGTAATGCCCATATTAGATGAAATGGTGAATTATATTGTTTTATGATAGCATTGCTATGCGCCCACAATTCTGTCAATTGCCATGCTGTAATTTGTTTACCCGTCATGTATATCTTTTGGAGAGACACCTCTAGTGAACTATGGACCCCGGTCCTATTTTCCTACATTGCTTACAACCGTTTTAATAGCTTTTCATCATCATTTGCTTGCTGGTCCTATTTCACTCTTTTCATATTTTACACTTGCACATTTAATTCTTTGTGTTCGGCAAGCCGGAGAGATTAACAACCTCTCTGTTTTCGCTGGGACAAAGTACTTGTTTGTGATTGTGTGCAGGTCCACGTCAATTGTGGTTAACGGCACCATTGACACCTCGCTAAGCCTTCTCCAAGTCCTACTGGTTCGATAACCATGGTTTTGTAATCAAGGGAAAATTGCCGCTTTGCTGCATCATACCTTCCTCTTGGGGTCTCCCAGCGAACGTGTGATCCACGCCATCAGACGGCGGTGGACGAGCCTCGGACTAGTCCGCCTGCACCCCTACCCGAGTCCCCGAGCGACGAGGGGGACGAAGCATGCAAGACAGAGTCATTTCCGGAGGTTCCCCGAGAACGTAGTCCCAGTCTTACTAGTTCTTTTCTCATCGATACCTTGTATGCTACAGTCTTGATAATAAATTTTTAGTATCCCCTTTTGATACCTTGTTGGCTATGCGACTGGTAGAATCTTACAAGTCCTTGCTCATCGATAACTTGTATGTTAGAGTCTTGGTAATAAATGTTTAGTATCCCCACCTGATAACTTTTTTGTCATGCGTTTGGTAACATCTTAATAGTTTTTTCTCATTGATAAGTTGTATGCTAGTGTGTTGGTAATAAATTTTAAGTATCCCTCACGTGGTAACTTGGTTGATATGTGACTGGTAATATCTTAATTGCCCCCCGTTCGATAACTTCTATGTTAGAGTATTGATAATAATTTTTAGTATCCCCCTATTGATAACTTGTTTGCTATGTGACTGATAACATCTTACTAGTTTTTTCTCATCGATAACTTGTATGATACAGTCTTGGTAATAACTTTTCAATAACCCTACCTGATAAGTTTTTGTCTATGCGACTGGCAACGTCTTACTAGTGTTTTCCTGATCGGTAACTTGTATGCCAGTGTATTGGTAATAAACTTTTAGTATCGCCCACCCGATAACTTGTTTGATATGTGACTAATATCTTAATAGGTCCCCTCATCGGTAACTTGTATGCTAGAGTCTTGGTAATAATTTTTAGTATCCCCTCAACCGGATAACTTGTTTGTTATGCGGCTGGTAACATCTTACGAGTTCTTTTTTTATCGATAACTTGTATGCTAGAGTCTTGGTAATAGATTTTTAGTATCCCCTCCTGATAACTTGCTTGCTATGCAACTGGTAACATATTACAAGTTCTTTTTTCATTGATAACTTGTATGTTAAGAGTCTTACTAATAAAATTTTAGTATCCTCCACCTGATAACTTTTTTACTATGCGTTTGGTAACATCTTACTAGTTCTTTTCTCATCGATATGTTGTATGTTGGTGTATTGATAATAAATTTGTATTATCCCCACCTGATAACTTGTTTGATATGTGACTGGTAATATCTTAATTGGTCCCCTACTCGTTAACTTGTATGTTAGAGTCTTGATAATAATTTTAAGTAACCCCCACTTGATAACTTGTTTGCTATGCGACTGGTAGCATCTTACTAGTTTTTTTCTCATCGGTAACTTGTATGCTATAGTCTCGATAATGAATTTTTACTATCCTCCACTTGATAACTTGTCTGCTATGTGGCTGGTAACATCTTACTAGTTCTTTTCTCATCGATAACTTCTATGCTAGAGTCTTGGTAATATTTTTCTGTATGCCCCACCTGATAGCTTATTTGCTATGCTACTGGTAACATCTTACTAGTTCTCTCTCATCGATAACTTGTATGCCCCCTCATTTTTCCTCTCCTCCAAACAGCCTTCTCTCCGCCTTATAAATAAAGCCATAGGCCCGAACCGATACATAGTGATGAGGAAACCCTTTTAAGAAGGAGGTCAAAGATAAACAACAACAAAAGGAGTAGCCACACCCCGAGAAAACACTCTAGACTACTGACTAGAAGGATCTCCACGCCGCCTTGCGAAACCACTAGACGTAGTCACACCACCTCCACCAAGTTGTTACCAGAGAGGGTCGCCTACCCTCTCGCTCCGGGCCGTGGAGCGCCGATCCTGCCAGCGGACAACGAGGACGGAGAAAGGTGAAGACAAAGTCACGTGTATAAGATAAGGGGAAACCAAAAATGCTCCATTCCAGCGCCAAAGGTCCCTTGGCGCGGGATCCGAAATTGCCCACCGATGGCACCGAAACATGACCGAGAGGTAACAGAGCTCCACGATGACGCCCCCAAGAGGGTGACGCGGCCGTACGCCGCTGTCGTCGAGACCTAAATGGGGGGATATCTGTCAAAATTGAATATGGTCAGTGTGCTGATAGTAGGACAAGATTCATATCTGGCTGGGAAGATTTTGCTGCATTTAGTGATCTTAAGCCTGGTGTGCTTGTGTTGATGTTGCTTAACAGTAACGGAACACGATCAGTGAACATAGTGTTCAACGTGCTCTACGAGGTTTTACATCAACGGAGTTCACAAAAACAGAGTGCATTTGTCGTATTTGTTTCTTATGATCACAAACTTGAGAAACTTAGATTTTTTTACTTTTGTTCAAATATTTTTTGTACTATTAGGAATTGCAACTATTATTTGTTTAAAAAAAATTGTACTTCCAAGTGCAGCTATTATTTTTGTACTAGTTGGAAGTGGAATTTTTTGATCTCCCACCTATTTTATTTTACCTTAAAATATCACTAGCCCAAAAAGAGAATTAATTTTTGTTGGCAGGGTTTTTTTCTAGTAAAAATGTGCCAAAAAAAGGGAATAGTTTAGATACAGTGTTCAAAAAATTAGTGCCAGATTTTTTGGGCAAAAACAACAGCCGCGTAAATAGCGTGGCGCGCAAAAGGGAATAGATCATCCTGACAGTCTGCTAGCAGCACGAAGAAAGGGAATAGCAAACCAAACGCGTAAATGTCAGCGTAGCAGAATCGGTCATGAGCGCGCGAACGAAACTTACCTTAATTTTTGTTGGCAGGGTTTTTTTCTATTAAAAATGTGTCAAAAAAACGGAATAGTTTAGTTTCAGTGTTCAAAAAATTAGTGTCAGATTTTTGGCGCAAAAACAACAGCCGTGTAAATAGCGTGGCGCGCAAAAGGGAATAGATCATCCTGACCGAAACTTACCTTTAATCGGCCAAAGCGCTTTGTCGGAACGGAAAAGACTTGCTACCCCCATGGGTAGCTACATACTCTAAGTTTGACTGAAATATATATGCAACGCTAAAATGAGATTACTCAAATAGATAAGGGGATGTCACTAGTTGAGTTGATAGAATTATTAAAAAGTATTTTGAAATTTTTTCGATTTTTTCTCCATCCGCTGTGATTTTTTTAGTAAAGTTTGACCCAAAAGTCAGCACAAAAGTCAACTATGAAAAAAAAAGCTAAAAATGACGACCAAAAAATATTTTTTTAAAAATTTCGAAACCAGTTTTGTACACCAAATATCCGTGTTTTACTAAAAAAACAACCTAAAACGGATACATATGGCTTGCATCTCCGTATAACGCATGGGTGTGTAGCTACCCATGCGGGTAGCAAATTGTCTCTCTTTCTCGGAAACCGATCGATGGAAACGATTCCATCGCGCGCGCAAGCTAGCCTTGCCCCTCCCAAATTATGTTACTTACGTTAATGTCTCTGCTACCCATTTGGAGCCTCCGAGCGGCAACCAATTTATAGACCATTTCCTGGGAATATTCCATGGGCAGTCTAGAAGGTATTGGGACTGATCGAGAGCACCACCCCGAGCCTCCATGCCAATTACGAGCACTTATACCGGAACAAACATCACATAAATTTTAGCGTCTTTATAATTTGGTGTAGACATTGGTCTCATCTCATTGAACTCGTGTTAATAGTATGACTTTCCATGTGGTTCATACATAGAGAAAAATGGAGAAATTTGGTAGTATTTTCTTCTTCTTCTTTTCGCTTGGGAGGTCTCCAACCACCTTTCCTTCGTTTCCACGGGACTAAACAGATGTTCATATAACTCGTAAATATTAGCAGTCCTCAAACCACTTGTTATTTGCCAAGCAAAGATGTCCTTCCACGGCAAATATTGCGGTCTTCAATGGCGCCAACCAGGCCAAAGTGCCATTCTGAAGTGGATCAACTAACCACCTTGAGGCGAGACCGTGTAGAGGTAACCGATTGTACCTCATCCGTAGGGTTGGTCCCTCCCTCTTGTTCACTTTAGTTTCACCTTTTTTTTCTTTCCCGGAAAATATACATATAAAGCTACCTAAGAGAGGTACTCGTCAGTAAAGTATCGATACTCTGCATCTGAGGCCAAAATTAACAAGTATTCCAACATCTAGCGTCGGCTACGTACGTCGTATCAGCACTTCAGTAGCTTCGCTTGTTTGATCATACGTGCACTACACCACGGTAGCAACTTACCAACACACATCTGTAGGAAAAGGTGTGACTATACCGACAGAACTTGTGTCGGCATATCTTCTGAGCTATACCGACACATGATTTGTGGGCATAGATAAAGATATAGTTACTAGGCTTCTGTCGGCACAAACTTTAGCTACAAATAATCTGTCGGCATGTATATTACAACTACTTATCTGTCAGNCATTTCTCCCTTTTTGCATATTTCCTGTTGATACTAGAGAGTATGTTAAATACTTCCAAGTGTTGTAATCAAACGTCAAAACAAGATTATCGGACAATGTCCTTTCAATGACCGCATCCAAGCCCACTTGCGACCAAGCCTTCACCAAAAGGACATCCTCAACCTCCGTGTAGTTCGCCGTGCGAATTGGCCTTCGAGCACCACCTCCCGCTTCAAACATTTCCTCTCCGATCTCGGTGACATCTTCATCTTCATCTTCCTCCTCCTCTTCCTCCTCTTCCTCCTCCTCCTCCTCCTCCTCCTCCTCCTCCTCCTCCACACCGGCCTCCTCAACCGCCGGCTCCTCAACATGGTAGTCGAAGGAATCAAGTGGAGGATCCCCGATGTTCACCTCCGCGTCGTTGAGCAATGCACTAAATGACACGGTTGGGGCGGACATTTCATCGAGCACGTCGGTGGCGGTGGCGGTTGGCGGCGTTGGAGCGGGTGTGCTCGTCGGTGGCGGTGGAGGTGGCCGGTCCGCCCCCTTCTTCCTCCTTGCGAGCTGCTTCTCCTTGCGCGCGGGAGCCGGCTTGGGGGCGGGGGAGGGCGCGGACGGTTTCGCCGGCTTCCCGGCCGGTTTGGCCTTCTTGGGGGGGGGGACGGGGGCGGGCGGCGCAGAGGGGGTCGCCGGTAGGAGGTGGGTGCCCGCCCGCCTCCGTTTTTGCCCGACGTGGGTCTCGGCGACCATCGCCGCCACCGCGGCATTGGTCGAGGCGCGGGGCGGGGCCGGGGGGCGGGGGCGGGCGCGGGCGCGTTGGGGGCGGGGGACGGCGGCGGGCGGCGCGGAGAGGGTCGCCGGGGGCTGGCCGGCCTCCATGGCCGGCGGCGGGGACGGCGGCGGGCGCCGGCGGCGCGGACGGAAGGGGGCGGGGGCGGGAGCAGTTGGAAAAAAATCCCTCGCGCGCGTGGGGTTTGACCGGATGAGGGCTCGACCTGGAAATTTGCTACGAACCCTCACTGCTGCAGGTTGGGGTCCAAATTGAGGGTTCGGCTTGCAAATTTTTTTGAGGGTTTACAGTTTTGAGGGCTCTGATCTGCGCCGTTTTTTTTGCCTCAACCCTCAAACTGGCAGTTATTTTGAGGGTTTGACCAGTTTGAGGATTCTGTTAGACATGCTTTTAAGACCGAGCGCATGGTCATGGAGACAGACACTACTACCGGCAAGCTAGACGTGCATGACTTACCCTTTGTTTTCTCTCTCTATCTATAAGATGAGAAATACACTTTGTTACAACTCACGGACATCGTACGCAGGCGTATCACTGCAAGTGCATATACACTTGCGTAAAGAAATCTGTACTCGTGGAACTCAAAAGATAGTCAAATAGTCACACACGACAGAGTGTCTGCGTGTTGTCTACTCATGAATGAAATATATTCTGCAAAACATTTTGGATTCTTTTTTTTATCGAGAATACGTCAAAGCCGTACCTTACGTTTGTGTGCATCAACCCATGGATAGGAGGGGGGATGATAGAAGCATGCTTGAACGGACCCAATGAATAGTATTTCTGGAATTATATAACTCAAACAAGCAAGTGCCAACTTAAGCGGCGTATACAGCAGAATATTCCACAACAACTCGGGAATGTTGACGAGCCTGCGACACATAGTGCGATAGTACGTAGCACACAGGCCAAGGAGGAGCTGTGAAGAAAAGAAGAAGCTTGCCGTTGGGGTCGTTTGTTCCGTAGCGGCCACACGCGAATCTCCCCATATTCCCCCCGATCATCGAATCCGCACCGATAATCCACTGACGGTATAATCAGTCCACCAACCTAGCTAGCTAGCGTCATCCCCCCGCCCCGCCTCCAGCCGTGTGCGTTCATGGTCCCCCGCACGCACGCACGTAGAACGACCACCGCGATTGACCGGGCAGGGAGGGAGGCGACGAAAGAATTAGTGTTCATGGATGGTGTCGGCGAGGCGGCGGCGGCGACCCCATGAGAGAGAGGTGTGTCTCTCCTTCTGCTCTATCCCCGTTGCTGCGGCGTTCTATCCGACGTCATGGTGGAGCAGGGAGGATGTGTCGGCCAGGAGTACGTGCAGACGGTTGTTTGCGCATGTGAGTGCTGAAAGATGGTGTATCCTATATTGGGTTTGTGGATGGAGGCTGACAGTTCTGACTTGCTTCTTCGACGTACTAGTCGTGCGGGGGTGTCAGTTTTAAAGTTCGATGGCGTGTCCGGGGACATGTTGCCCCGGTCTAATTCGTTCAACGACAATGATTTTGCTTCTGGCAAACTACTTTGGAGGTTCGTAAAGCTGATGATCAGCGATGGAGCCGCGTCGAGCTCGGGTGAAGAGGTGATCTGTCTCGCTTCACTTTGGTGGTGTCGAAGGATAGGAATAGGTGTTGGTTTGACACATAGTTTTATCCTATCTTTACAGATCTGTAAGATCGGTGTGTACGTGCTTTGTATCTTGTTCTTTATTTATCAATGAGAAACGTATTAAGGCGACGAGCAAAACGCCCACGGCCGTAGCGTATATGGAAGCACGCACGGTACGGCCGTGACGAGGGAGATCGCGCTTCTGGTCCGAGGGGGCACGTGACGCGCACATATTGTTGGCGATGTCGGGTTGTGTTCGTCTCGCGTGCAAGGGCTTCCTTTTCCACCGGACGGACAACTACGTTTCTCCGCTCTGTAGTTAGGTTTTGGTTTTGCAGTACGTGGTGTGCCGTTGGGGGTGGTGGGAGCGGCTCCCGGACGAATAAATCTGCCTAAGCTCCACTCCCACACTGGCAGTGTCTTTGATGGTAGCGTCTCGGAGTTGATTGCATCGTGTGTTTGTCGATCTTTCGGATTGGCGAACTTAGGGTTCATGGATGGTGTCGGCGAGGCGGCGGCGGCGACCCCATCAGGTGTGTCTCTCCTTCTGCTCTGTCCCCGTTGCTGCGGCGTTCTCTCCGACGTCATGGTGGAGCAGGGAGGATGTGTCGTCTAGGAGTACGTGCAGACGGTTGTCTGCGCATGTGACAGCTGGAAGATGGTGTATCCTGTGTTGGGTTTGTGGATGGAGTCTGACAGTTCTGACTTGCTTCTTCGACGTACTAGTCGTGCGGGGGCGTCAGTTCTAAATTTCAATGGCGTGTCCGGGGACATGTTGCCCCGGTCTGATTCGTTCAACGGCAATGGTTTTGCTTCTGGCAAACTACTTTGGAGGTCCGTAAAGCTGATGATCAGCGATGGAGCCGCGTCGAGGTCGGGTGAAGAGGTGATCTGTCTCGCTTCACTTTGGTGTCTACTTTGGTGGTGTCGAAGGATAGGAATAGGTGTTGGTTTGACACATAGTTTTATCCTATAATTACAGATCTGTAAGATCGGTGTGGACATGCTTTTTATCTTAGGGCCTCTTTGGATTGCAGGATTTTCAAAACGTAGGAATAGGAAAAACATAGGATTGAGATGACATGCATTTCGATTCCTACAGGATTTCAAAACACTGGAATTTTATAAGAGCTGCCTTTGGATGGTACGCAGGAAACAAACACAGGAATTTTACAGGAATGAGGAGAGAGAGTAGAGAGATAGAGTGTAAGTGCATTGGACTTCTCAAAGGAAAAATAAAAATGAGGTTTGAGCTCATGTTGAGATTCCTATGGAATTGGGGGCATAGGAATGGATTCCTTAGGAATTGTAAGGGCTCAATCCTATGAACCAAAGGGATTCCATAGGAAAAGTTCCTATGGATTGAAATCCTCCAAAATTCCTGTAAAATTCCTTCAATCCAAAGAGGGCCTTATTCTTTATTTATCAATAAGAAACATATTACCTTGAAAAAAAGAGGAGAGAGGCGACGAGCAAAACGCCCACGGCCGTAGCGTATATGGAAGCACGTGACGCGCACATATTGTTGGCAATGTCGGGTTATGTTCGTCTCGCGTGCAAGGGCTTCCTTTCCACCGGACGGGCAACTACGTTACCTACTCCCTGCGTGGACTCTTCTCCACAGAGTCGTTCGCGTCGCGTGAATCGGTACTAGTTCCAGGACGTACCCGCAGTTTTTGTTTTTTGTTTTTCAAGTTAATTACAACACTCCCATGCATGCAGATGCCAGTACGAAATGTCCATGCTAACAAATTAAGATTACGACCTGTCAGATAAAGTACACTAGCTACCAGTCTTAGATAGGATGTTCGATAGTGTGATGTTTTGGCACCTGGAAACATTTTCTAATTAAATTCAGAAATTTCAAAAATTATGTCTTCACATAGAACCGACGTTTTTTGTGCCATGTGTAAAAAACATAAAATTCTTTTTTATTAATAAAAGTTTTAGAGGATGCGCGTACATGTGTGCTCCGATTGGTCCATCCCCTTCATCACGTTTGTAGGTGTAGCGAGTTTCTGCTTGGACGGTTGCTTCCGGCTGATCGATGTATGTATCTCTTTGTAAGGCTCCTTGGTTTTGACTTTTGTTTTCTTTTTTATTAACTAGCAAAAATGCCCGTGCGTTGCAACGGGTGAAAAAAATAACGACCAGGTGCACGAAGTGAGTTCTCGTTGGAAACACCATGACGTGTCTCAGAAACCACTCAGATTCAAAGCATCCACGGGACGCTCTATGGTCAGGCACACCACACACTGCCTCCTCCGCGAGACGTTTTAGCCAGACCATACATGCACGACGTGGCATGTGTCTTCATGGCCAACTCACCCTATTCCGCGAAGGCCTTTGGCTCCCCCGGGGTCGCGAAGGGGGTGAGTCAGGATGCCGATGCCTGGTCCTTATTCGATCACCAGCGACGTCGAGGCATTTGCCCACGAATTGCCTACAACTTATTTCTTATCTTGCCTATACAACTTTACGCTGGCCTACCTAGGCCTTGGTTGAGACTATCTGATCAATCGTGTGTCGCCATATAACTGGCCAACGCCTTATCTGCCCCAAAATATTAAGATTAAATTCTGGTAAAATAAACAACAGAGAGAATACATCATAAAGCACACTTATACAATATAAATTGTCATGAGTCAATAATAACTGAATAATTAGTGGGTTCATATTCAGAATATTAGATCAGAATATTAGACCAGGCTTAGAAGACTTTTATGTGCTTGGAAACTTAGATGATGGATTGTACTTTACGAGAGTGGACACACAACGTTTGCTACCATCAACAATCCCAACTGAATTTTTGATCCTAAAAGTAACATCAAGATACACCCTTAGCTGACCAATGTCGATGAATACAGTACATCATGAAAAGCGTTCAAGATCAATCTGCAATACATCGACATGATCAAGAGAGAGAGAGACAGAACTGTTGCAGCAGCGGCAGCTTGTGTTAGACCAGCAGCCGAGGGCCACCTCCGTCCATACTGCTCCTCCGCACACGGCACCGCCTGCGCCGCTGCCGCGTACACAATCGCCTTAACCGTGGATACGTGCGACGACGTTGCCGTCATCGACGGCTCTGCTCACCTGTGGGAGTGGCCTGCTCTGCTCATGTGCTTATGACCGTTGACTTATCTACTCTGCTCGGTTTGGGGCTGCGGTGGAAGACCGGAGCGGGAGCCCGGGGTGCTGCCGGCGTCGGCGAATCCGGTACGGCGCTTGTGTTGTTGCCGGCGGCGAATCCGGGGCGACGCGAGTGTGAAATACGGACTGGATTCTGGAGTGGCATCGTGAGGGTTCTGACGACAGCGAAATTCAGTGAGGGGCGGGAGGATATCGAGTGGCGCTGAGCTTCCCGTTCAGAGATCGTGCTCCGTGCAGACTGTGAAGGGGGGTCGATTAATTGCTCCTGGGCTCCGGCCTACCGGTCTACGCGGGGGAGCCAGTGTGGGATGGATGCAGAGGCCTACGGCAACGGTGGCGGAAGCGCGTGACGGGGAGGCCTGCATCGGCTGTGCTGCTCGTGGAGCTTGGGCGACGCACGGACTGGTGAGGGGGCGGCAGTGGGGTACAAAGAGCGATCCATTGCGGGGGAGCTGGCCTGGGATTCATGCCTGATGCCGGCAGCGCCGTCCCGGGAGACCGGGAGTACCCACGGCCCACGGGCACGGCGAGAGGTGGGCGACGGAGAAAGTCAATAGAAAACGTTTAGAGAGCTCCGCGGACGACCAGTTTGAAGACGTAAAACGACGGAACAAAACGTATTACACGGACGAACGAAAAACGTACGAAATATTGGGAGGAAGAAACATTCCTCCCTTTATTATTAGGTATAGATAAAACGGATGTGTGCATCATTTGGGGAAATATTTTTTCGATGGCAGAAGCATCTACTACTCCCATGTGTCGAAAGAGATTTCTCTATCCTAGCTAGGGCGGCAAGTAGTAAGGCTGGTGCGCACCACGCACTATCGCCCGTGATAGCGCTGCCACGTCAGCTTTTTCTCCCGCTCTCACCCCACTCTCACCACACTCTCACCCCACGGTGCCAGTGCACGGGCTATAGTGCCAGCTCTCACTCCTCTCTCCTCCACATCAGCATTCCTTTTTCAGATTAAATTATTTCACTCGCTTTTCTTTAGACATTTAAAATAATGCAAGAAAATTATTTTATTCAATTAAAAATGTTACCGATTACATAATAATTAATAAAATTGCATAATAAATTGAAAAAATTACATAATAAATTAAAAAAATTACATAATAAATTGAAAAATTTACATAATCTAGGCATTACTTTTTGCCCACACATGCTCAATCAAATCTTGCTGGAGCTGTGTATACATCGGTGAGTCCCTCATTTCGGTGTCCATCTGAATCCTGGCTGCTAGGCTTGGCGGTGCATTATTGTGTATCGCCGGGCCGACATTGGAATCAACTGTCTCATAGATGTGGTTCAAATTGGTACCACGCTCATCGTCGATGATCATGTTGTGCAGAATGACACATGCACGCATGATCAACCCAAGAGTACGCTTCGAGTACGAGCGCCCGGGAACTGCTATAATGTTGAACCTAGACTTGAGCACTCCAAAGGCACACTCGACATCTTTGCGCCAAGCTGATTGAGCTTTTGTGAATAGCCGATGCTCGTCACTTTGTGGAAGAGTAACACCTTTCATGAACACCGGCCAGGAGGGGTAGATACCGTCGGCAAGGTAGTAACCCCTGTTGTACTCGTGTCCATTCACCGTGAAGTTCACTATGGGTGCTTCTCTTCTAAGCACATCAGTGAACAACGGCGACTGATTGAGTACATTGATGTCGTTGTTGGACCCGGCCACTCCAAAAAAGGCATGCCAGATCCAACGATCATACGACGCAACGGCTTTTAAGATTATGGTAGGGTGTTTGATGTCTCCCCTTGTGAATTGACCGGCATGCGCAACTGGGCAGTTCCTCCACTGCCAATGCATGCAATCGATGCTCCCTAGCATTCCCGGAAATCCACGCTCCTCGGCTTTCGCTAGGAGACGCTGAGTATCCGCGACATTTGGTCGACGGCAAAACTCATCCCCGTAACAGTGAATGATGCCTTCACAGAATCTCTCTAGACATTCTGCTGAAGTTTGTCTAGCTAGCTTAAGCCACTCATCTATCGTATCTGCAGCGGCTCCATAAGCTAATAAGCGCAGAGCCGCAGTACACTTTTGTAGGGGGGAAAACCCTTGACGGTTGAGAGCATCAACTCTTTGGATGAAATACGGAGAGTATTCACCCAATCTATCCACAATGCATAGAAAAAGGTGTCGCCTTATCCGGTACCTTCGCCGAAAGAAGTTCGGAGGATAAGCACAGTTGTCGGCGAAGTAGTCGTCGTAGAGCCGATCGTGGGCACCCAGACGATCACGCCTGATGTACCCTCGATGGCGTCGCGTCCGGCTTGACTCCGCCTCGAGGTTGAGCATCGCCTCCTCATACTCCGCCTCGAATGCATCGATCATATCACCCTCCATTCCTTCGCTCGAATTGCTGCTGGACGAAGACATGGCGTCGAGAGGAGTGGAAATGGAGAGTGGAAATGGAGATGAAGTGGGGTATAAACTGAGTGAGGGGTGGGGGGGGGGGGGTATTTATAGGGGGTTGGGGATGAAATTTGGAATTTTTTGACATATTTTTCGAATTTTTGGAGGCTGCAACGGATACTTCAACGGCTAGCTGATGTGGACGAATCACAGCTCGCCACGTCAGCTAGCCGTTGCGGCTACCGCCTCCCTACCGCCCGCCTCCCGCCCCCCTCTCGCCCGCCTCCCGCCCGACTCCCGCCCCCTCTCGCCCGCCTCCCGCCCGACTCCCGCCCCGCCATCGCGTCGCCTCCCTACCGCCCCACTCCCGCCGCCCTCTCGCCGCCAACGCGGGCGACAGCGGGGCGGTAGCGCCCGCTACCACCGGGCGATGGAACCATCGCCCCCCGCTGCCGTCCCGCCTCCCGCCCCGACGCGGGCGGTACCGCCCCCACTCCCGCCCGCGTTGGCACCAGCCTAAGGCCTCCTTTGATTCACAGGATTTGTGTAGGAAAAACGTAGGATTTCGTTTCCTATGGGAATTTGTACTGTACACTCGTTTGATTCACAGGAATGCAGCATAGGAAATTTGAAGGAAGATTTCCTTTGCAACCTGATTCCCACGGAAGACACAGGAAATAAAAAATCTAGCCAGACCTCTTTTTTTATTTCCTTTGCAAGGAACGAAGCAAATCAAAGCTAATGCTGCCGTGTGACTTGACTCCGTTGCAGCACAGCCACCCAACTCTGCTGCCATTGCTTGTTCTTTAAGCTAATCAAGTTGATTAAGAAAGCATGTCAAATTCCTCCAGTATTCCTTTCCTGTATTTCAAACATCCACTTAGGAAATGTTCCTGTACTTTTCAATCCTGTGTAGTTTTCCAGTTGCAATCCTACCATATTCCTATTCCTATTCCTATTCCTTTATTTTGGAATCCTATGAATCAAAGGAGGCCTAAAGCATGAAACAAGTGGAGTAGATGAATGCGGTCGGCTCCTTCCTTCCTTCCTATACCAGAACTAGTAGCTAGAATGAATATGTATGCAAAGTGAACTTAGTGAAGTACCCCGCGCATCCGTTCATTTCATAGAAAACAGTACTACTACAACCATTCCGATTGAATCCAAACGAGCTAAGCTAGCCGAGGATCAAAATATTCACCACACCGCTTCGGCGTCGTATCAACTTTCGCTCGCAACGCGACGTACGTAAAGGTGAAAAAGGAGTCCTAGCTCGCTGCTCGTGCATGCATGGGCACGTGGTCTTCAAAAAGGGCCTGAGCTTTTCGGTCCACCCACCATGCGACCCGCACAGGGGAATCCGGCTCCCCGCCAATCGCTGCGGGACAAAACCTAGCTTCGTCTCAGCGAATAAGAAGCACTCCGAAAGCCAGCTCTATCGTTGCAAACCATATAACGAAACCAAACAATGCATATCTGATCTGTTCACAAAAAACGAAAGAACTACATTTGCACAATGCGCGGAAAGAGATGGAGTGGTTGCGAAACAAACGCAGGGTTCGAGTGAAGGTTTTCTTTGAGTGAATTCCACTTTTTACTCTGTAGTTGTGCGTTTGTGACACTTATTACCCCATTTAGTAATGCAAAATCATAAATACACAATGTATCAAAATTTGAATATGATTTTACCCTATTTTTGACATTCTGCATAATTCGTTAGAATATGACGGAATGTTAGGCCTATGTGGTACGTCAAAATTTAAAAAGATCGGAGTGTGTCATCGATGATAATGTCCGGCCTACTCTTCACCCATATGTTCAGTTCCATATCTTTATTTTGACACCTTTACTAACGGACACTTATATTAGATGTGATAACTAGATAGTGTCATAAATGTGTAACTATGGGGTAAAAAGTGGAATTCTCCGGCCGTGCAATTTCGCCACCAAGTCCAGAGGCACGCAACGCAACAGTGATACTCCCTCCGTCCAAAAATAAGTGTCTCAAATTTGACAAAAAGTGGATGTATCTATATATAAAATATGTCTAGATACATTCACTTTTGAGCAAATTTGAGACACTTATTTTTGGACGGAGGAAGTATTTGACAGCGCAGAGGTCTGTGACTCTGTGTGAGAGATCTAGAGAGAGGAGTGAGGAGGGATACCTGACACAGTTCCAGCCAGCTAGGGTTTTCTCTCGGCCGTCTCTGTTGGTGCGTAGCGCCGTGCACCTTTATTCCATCTTTGTAATCATGCTGCTTGTGCGTGTATATATGGATCGACTACTACCTGCTGTGACCTGTAAGTTTGAGCTAGCTAGCTAGCTAGCTTGGAGGAGCGTGCAATGTGTGTGTGTGAGCGCTTTCTTTGCCTGCTCTGTGTCATGCCATCACATCATACGTGAGACTAGCTTATACTAGTAGATGATTTGGGATATGTGCATGGGATGAGAGTAGAGCGAGCGATTAGCTGCTAGGGCACTCTGAGGAGAAGCTGGTTCGAGCTATTTATAGGGGCTGCGTACTGCTAGCTGCCTGCAATTAAGCTGCCGGCTACCCCGTCCTCTTCCAGTCTTCTTCTTCTTCCTCTCACCAACACCACATGCCTCCACGCTCTCTATCTAGACACTTCTCTCTCCTCTCCGTAGACACAATGTTCCTAGATCGTCTGAGTTGTTTTGAGAGTCAGCATTGGTACCTAGGAGGGACGCTGTATGTGTGTGAGTGAGGGATGCTGGAGACGGATGCCGGCCGCCATATGACAATGCAGCTTCCAGAGAGATCGGTGGGTGAAGGTGCGGCCGCAGGAAGAGGTGAAAGCATTGGGATATGCCTGGCTCCCTGTATGCCACTCGCGTAGCTGCCAACGAGGTTCACCTCTCAGCGTTAGCGTTGGCTCTGCCGCGGATGGCGTGCGAGGAGCCAAGCATGACCGTCTCTCTCTCTCTCTCTCTCTCTCTCTCTCTCTCTCTCTCTCTCTCTCTCTCTGTGTGTGAGATTTTTCTTTAGATTATTAAAGTTAATTGCATCATGCACTCATGTGTACGTTGAAGCTAATTAGCACCTGCCTACATTGGTAGGGAGTACTCTTACTTCCTAGATCTACAGTACTTATGTACGTCTGACACACACATCTTGTTATTCAACTGTCCTTGTGAATGTTTCAATGCTATCGAGAAGTACACTAGATTTCATTTCCGGGTAATTAATTAATAACCTGTGTAACTAGTTACTTACTTAGTCAGTACTTAACATCCTTCTCTGCTTAAGTATATATGAAAGTGATACCCCTTGCTACTCAGCAACTGTTCACAACTTCACATGGTTACTAATTGACCTCTTATTTTGTTTCATGATCAACTCTTCCTCTCTCTGTTTTGCTTTGTATTTTTGTGTGACGTATACAGGACTGCAGGCCGGCAGCTATGTACATGCATCATTCGAGCAGTTGCATGGCTTCACATAACAATATCCATCGAGCGGAGATCTTTCATTTCCACTGTACCCATCGGTCGATATCTGATTCAGCTAGCGCACAAGCTACCTACGTGGCTACGTATACAATGCTGCGCATGCGCGTCGACCCGCAGAAAGATAGACATATATAGAGACCTTCAAGGAGCGTATGAGTTCGAGTTAGTTAGTCGTTTGCTCCCGATCCATGAAGCTAGAAATATATGTATCTATACCTTCAGATTCCACATTTTTCTGTATGGAAATGTATTCTTGATGTTCCACGATTCATACGTTCAGAGAATCATGTTCAACAATTGGAATACTGACAGAGTACCATGCCTCCTTTCGAATAAAAATACTGTAGCATTTTCAGATATCCACGGTGTGTTCTTCTGTAAAAAAAGATGTTTTTTTTTTGGAAATTCCACTTTTTACCCCCTAGTTTGGTATTTTTTACACCAATTACCATATTTAGCAATTTTTCATCCTAATTACCCCATTTAGCAAAAGTTGTGTCAAAATTTACCCCCTCTAAAATTTTGCTAGCCATGACCTCTAGTTCTCGAACATCCCATCTGATGTATTGTGTTTGTTGGCCAACAATCAACTGTTCGTTAATGGAATCCAGCAGCCAAGCTCGAAAAATAAAAAACCTTATGGGCTAATCAGGTCCTTCTATGGCGTTCCAAAATGTAAGGGCAAGTTCAGTCCAAATGTCCATGCTAGACTGCATGCTACCTTTGCAGGGAAGGGATTTCAAATTTCTAAAGTTCACGTACATAACACTACAATTATTTAGAATCACTATTTCGGATTCTTCACTGCTAAAATATCCTAACAAGAAAAATATGTTACATAACCTACTAAATACTATGTTTCCTATGATCATTCCGTTTGTACTTTGCTAGTGCTTAAGATGCTGGCCACAAGAAACCTTTAAAATCCAACCCGCATGTACATGCTTGGTAATCACACAACCTGCACCCGTAAAACATCTAGCTCAACACAAAACAAAAAGCTCACAAATTTTAGAGGGGTAAAATTTGGCATAGCTTTTACTAAATGGGATAATTTGGATGAAAATTTGCTAAATAGGGTAATTAGTGTCAAAAAGTTCAAACTCGGAGGTAAAAAGTGGAATTTACTCTTTTTTTGGACATGTAAAAAAGATGTTTTTATCTTCAGGCATTCATATAAGGGTATTACTGCCCAAGCTTAATTTCCGTGCTTGCAATTTCTTGTCGCGGCAAATGTTTGGAGTTTACACGTACAGTACACTACTAGTCTACATGTCGATCAACACATGTCTTAATTAGATGTCCACGCGGTTATGTATGCGCACATCCTATACAAGTCCGCTGTACGTATATGTTCCTGTATGATTCCATATACACACAACAAATAATGATATTGACATGCAACTGTATGTATGTAGATAATACAATGAAAAAATAGGGCACTGCAGGATCGTTCAATTTCACCAGCTGACCGAGACAGAACGTTGAGGTCTGGACTCTGGAGTTGGAGAACATGCATCCTACTGGATTTAATGAGGTCTGCACGGGCTGCGCATGTCAGGTCTACGCGCAGACGAGGCCTTACATCGGCCCGCGGCCCGTGCACATCTACCCGGCCGGCTGGAAGCCCAGCAAACATGGCGCGCGAGCGGTTTTGCGGGTCACCTAAGGCCCCTGCGCTAGATATTTATTCATTGTCGGGTTTGATTATTATGTTTCTTCAAAACTGTGTTACGAATTTAGAGTTGCAATTTTGTGACGTATTAGATATGAGCATTACCTATGCCCAAACTTTTTCCCGCATTTACTGAAAACATTTTAGGCTATCAACTAGGAGTTGGGTGCACCAATTCGTTGGGTGCACGGGATACGTTCTCGCTCAACCAAACCTTCGGTTGCAAAAAAACCAATGCACACTTTCTTGTACAAAGAAACTTGATTCGTAATACCATACCCAAGCGGGTGGCTTCTCTTCAATCGGCAGCCAGCGCTCTACGGAGTTGACAACATAAACCTCGCATCCTGTTGACCCACGGATCCCGTCATTATCACATCACTGGTAGTAGATGTGCACAACTTTAGGTCTTTTGGTATGAACATCATAGCCGAGCCCTAGGCTCCCATAATATTGGTTCATAACAAGTTGGTGCCACACCTTTTGGCCCTCTTTGTGGTCCTGTGAGAGTGCCTCCATCCGCCTGGTTGATGGGTTACACAAGTAGTTAACCTATTTTCTGGAGTCTTGAAGGATGACAAGGCGATGACGCAAAAGTGTGGCGAGGCGAAAGGCACCACCATCCATTGTATCAACGTTGTCGGCAGTGGCGGGGGTGACAGTCTAACTAAGCGGCCCGATTCATTGCCCTATAAGATCGAATGACCCCATAAATCAATTTGTACATATATCTCAAAATTTGACAGGTTTGAAAGAACAAACTATGTCCGAGATGTCGTCTAGAGGGGGTGGTGAATAGGCGATTAACACTTTTTCTATTTAGGGGCTTGATAATTGCAGAATAAAACTATGTGTTTAAATTAACAAGCCAGCAACCTAAATTACTAGGTTTACCTATGTGCACCAACAACCTATGCTAAGCAAGGCAAGCAACAAGGTGATAGCAAGATATAAACTTCAAGCACGATGTCTATCACAAAGTAAATTGCATAAGTAAAAGCTCGGGTATAGAGATAACTGAGGCACGTGGAGACGAGGATGTATTCCCGAGTTTCTCTTTGTTAAGGGAGTACGTCTCGTTGGAGGGGTGTGAGCTCGCCACAAAAGGCCTACTCAAGATGCCACAAAGGCCTCACCCTATTCTCCGATGAACCGTACCCAAAGGTTTGGTTCACCTTCCACTATCGGAATCCTTCGAGGCGGAATCCGGAGCCTTTACACCACTAAACTTGGGGCACGCATCCACAACCAAATTAGAGGCTCCCAAGAATCACCACAACACCGTCTAGGGTCCAATGACCCAAGAGTAACAAGCTCCCAACCTTCAATCCCACGAATCACCGTGGGGAGCACAACCCAATGCACCTATTGCAAAAGGCAAGAACACACCAAGTGGTCAAATCCTTCTCCCCAAAATCCAACCAAAGCAACTAATGCTATGGAGGGATTTAGGAGGAAGAATAAAGGAGAAACAATAAGAACTCCAAAATCTAGATCCAACGAGTTCCCCTCACTTAGAGGAGATTTTGTTTGGTGGAGTAGTGGATCTAGATCTCCTCTCTTGTTTCCCTAAATTTGGGCAAGAATCATCGGAGGGAAGTGGAGGAATCGAGCTCTCAAAGATTGCAACAATGGAGGGGAGAGAGAAAAAGAGCTCTACAGGAAATTTGGGGAAAAAGCCCTTTTTATAGTGGCCCCAAAAATAGAGCCGTTGGGGCAAAAAAAGTGCAGCCCGAGATCCCGGCCTGGGGCCGGCCGGGAATCAAACCATCGTCAACAGGCAGCGAAGGAGTGCTGGCACACCGGCCTGGAACCGGCTTGGCAGCGGCACAAGGCCGGGAAGGCCGCGGAAGGTGCCGGTCAGGGGGCCCGGCCAGGGCCGGCCTGCCAGGCGAGAGAGGCCGGCGAAGCACCCGAAGGTCCCGGCCAGCGGCCCGGCCTGGGCCGGTTTGCGCGCGAGGTGGGCCGGCCGGTCACCCGAGCCTCCCGGCCTGGGGCCGGCCTCGGGCCCGGCCAGGCCGGTCTGCCTGCCCCCTTTTTTTCCTTCTTTTCTCTGTTTTTTAAAAATCTGTCTAAAAACTTTCCGATGATAAAACCGCAATAACTTTCACCCCCAAACTCCGTTTTCGATAATCTTGGACTCGTTGGAATCGTCACATGGAGCACAACAAGAATATGCAGAGAAACGTCATAGTCCAACAAGATATTATAAAAGTAAATGGGGAAAGGTAAAAGCTCCCATTTGCAAATCAGAAATGCGATAACTTTCACCCACGAACTCCGTTTTCGATAATCTTGGACTCGTTGGAATCGTCACAACGAGCACAACAAGATTATGCAGAGAAACATCATAGTCCAAGAAAATATTATAAAAACAAATGGGGAAAGGTTAAACCTCTATTTTGAAAACCGGAAATGCCGAATCTTTTGCAATTGAAGTCCGAATGAAGTAAAACCAATTTTGTTGGAAAGAGGACGACAAATGCAACCTTTGAAAATGGCAAACAAGCAATGGAGATTTTTCAAAGAATTGGAAGAGAGAAATCTTCCGCACGGATGAACCGGCAAAATCTCCAATACCGAAAACGCAATAGGGGACGCATATGAAAACCGTTTTCGGTGAACTTGGCCTTGTCATGACGAGCACGACAAGCACCAAGACCACACCACGATAAGAGACAAATAAGAACCAATAAAGATGATTGCATGGATGCAAAGGTTTGTGCTCTCTACGACGATACGATCACGATACTCGGTCGAGAGCCCCTCTTGATAGTACGGTTATCTATCCTATAATCCGGTCTCTCACTAAACAACATGAGACCGGTAAAATAGAAACCCTATCAAGATCATACCTTTGACTTGCGCATAAAACCACTTGAGGTCGATGAAGACGATCTTCATCTCCTCAAGACGCACCACCTTCCTCGAGTGCGCTTCGGTGAAGATTCACATGATGCTCCCCCATACACCAAGATGGGATACGCACTCTTCGGCATATCTTCACTTGGCCTTTAGTGATGATCAACCCGCACAAAGCCTTGATCAACACAAACTTTTCTTCCCTTAGCTTTGACTCCAACAAATGGAGATTAAGCAATGCAAATGACACACCTATAAATATAGCTCAATACAAACATTAGTCCATAGAGATTATCATTAATTACCAAAACCATGCATGGGGGCAACCATGCACTTTCAATCTCCCCCATTTTGGTAATTGATGACAATCCCTTATTAAGAGGGTTTATATGATGAATAAAGCAACCTTGCAAGACAAACAAGCAAGGATGCAAGCGCATTAAAGGCAAATGCAACAAAAGCATAAACCCAAATTCCCTTAAACCCTCTAAACTTCTCCCCCATTGGCATCGATTGCCGAAATGGGAAGAAAAATTTAGAGAGCCAATATAATATAAGTTCCTCCATAAAGGTGATGACAATCCCTTTTAACGAAAAATTAGAGGAAATCAAACTATATTGAGGATCCAAAGATTGCAAAAAGATGAAATCATTTTAAACATCTCCACAAAGGAGAAAAGCAATCGAAAGATCCAAAGAGAGAGTTCTAAATAAAAACAGAGAAGCTCCCCAATGTTCATGCACTATTGAGGAGTGCACAAATATGGCATCCTCGCTCCCCCCAAAATCATCTAGAACACGCAACAAGTGCAATAGTGGATAATGCAAAAGCAAATCATAGCACTTGCACCAAAGATGTGGTTGAGCCATAATGAGATACCAATTTTCAAAAACTCATCATAAAATAGACCCAACCGAGATAAAAAGATCTTTTAGAGAAATATGTTCACAAGCTTATGGATACCAATTGGAAACTAAAACCAATTGAAAATGCCAAAAGCTAGTGAGATCATTTAACCAATAAAATTCAACATGCTCACCATGGTAAGCATGAAGTCAAAGATCTTCAACAAATACATGAGTGCAAAGATACCAATAAAAATAAGACAAGCACTCATGAGACAAATTTGGAGCCACCAAAGAATTATAGATGAAAACAAGGTAGCTCAAAAGAATTAGGATACCAACTAAAAGGTGACCCCTCTCATATGTATAGGTTTCTAATTGGACAAACCATTGAAGATATACATCCGCAAAGAAACATATACATACGAAATGGTTCGGGAAAAAGAGAACAAGGTATCCAAAAGGAAGTCATAAATATACAAACGAGATTGTTGCTTAGAAGCATAACACATAGCTCAAATTTATCTCATTGTATATGAATGAACTTCAAATATATCAAATGCATCACACATATCACTAAGGGAACAAGAGATAGTGAAGATGCTTTGAGATAGGCAACAAGTATCACAAACAAATAATATCAATTGAATAAAGGTTTTTGCAAATTCATCACAAATATCACATAGATATACCAAGTGAAGAAAATGAGCCAAAACCACAACAATTGCACATAAAGGATTTCATGCCAAGAGGCAACCTACACAAGGTTGAATACTAGAAAAATATGCATGGGATAGATACTTGTTACCGAGATGCATTGACGATGAAGATGATGAGAGTTGGTTTGTCATCAAAGCTTGACTTCGACAATCACACGGTGAGAACACCTTCCTTATGAATGAGGCAAGCATCCAATGCATCTCCATTGTACCTAAAACAAAATTAGAGTACAAAATGGTTCCCAAACTCATTGGGTCCCATAGTAGTTAGATAAACTACAATATATAGGACATACTCCACATAAATATGTGCATATAGATATGAAATTGAATTTCATGCACATCTTAGCCGATTTAGGATTCGATGGAGTATACCCTATATATTGGATCAAGAAAGATAAGCATGCTAAAATAATATGCATTAGTAACCGAGCATGCAAAGGCTTTCTAGAACCGAACGAGACATAACTTGGACGAAAACACCAAGTAAACCAAGAAGGGAGCACACGAAAGTGTGACACAAAAAGGTTGTCCAAATTATATCAAAATCTAAATCAACACATGATTGAGGAAAAATCAAATCAACAAATGATTGATTCCAAAACACATCAACACATGAAGTGTGATATCAAAAGGAATCAAAACAAACAACACATGATTGAAAAGAAACCAATTGAAAATAAGATACCACTAGGAGAAAAGATACCAAGAAGAGGATAATACTTGACCGGAATCAAGTAAAAAAATAAAGCAATAAGGTATCAAAACTCACACAATAAATATCAATTGGAACAAATATCTATGGTGGAGATATTAAATTCCAATTAATACCAATTGAAGGTACCTAGGCAAGGCCAATGAGCATATAAGATAAAAGAAATAGACATGCTCAAAGGATTTTCTCATTCAAGGAGATAAAACACACGGCGAGGAATGAGAAAGCAAACTCCCAAGAGAGAGCAAGGTTACACCAAATAAACCAAACACCCTCTACACCTTTTATGATGGCACAAAGCATCAAAAGAAAAGATTTGTCTTCCATAAACACATAAGATAGAAATTAAATGCCAATTGAAAGGATCGAATATTGATCGATAGGATAGTGTTCTAAATAAAGAGGAATGCTCCCCCAAGATTCATGCATTATCTTTGATGTTTGCATTTGAATACAAAATGCACGCACAGGGATCATTACTCTCCACATTTCATTTACAACACTAAACACTACCAATTGGAAATTAGGATCCATTCAAAGGCAAAGAAGACAAAGGGAGTCATACAACGCAAGAGGCAATATGATGATGGTCTACAAAATCCGCCACAATTACTAGTATCACTTGTCATGGACAAGGAGTAGATGGAAATATTTTTCGGTGGTATATAGGAATGATGTTCAAGACCAACTTCATAACAAACAAGCATATGGCAAGAGATAAGAAATAAAACGCCATATTTTGAAAAAGGTTTGTTGGTAGTTTCACCTATTCGAACCAACCGGCAAAGCCATGGTTAAAATAAGATGAAACAAATGGTTTCTCAACTAATATATGGAAATGCATATTAGAGAAAACCACACCAAGCAAACTCACGCAAACAAGAGCCAAAAGATAAACCAAAATGAAAATTGGAACATTGTTTGAGCCAACATGCCACATAGGAATAAGATAATTTACAATATCAACTCTAAGTGGCAAACCTCAAATGTTCACATTTTTGTGGGATTGTAATATGCACATAGCTTATTACTCCCCCATAATGTGATAAATCATTTTAACTAAGCAAGAGGCAAATAAAACCAACTAGAGAAATTAATGGACATTGTAGAATTTGAATTTCTCATGAATATGACATACCACATAGTAGCTAGATAATATTGAAATATCAATACTAGGTGGTGTGCCTCATGTACACACATTTTTGGTTTGTGAGGTGCGCAAAGCACATCACTCCCCCCAAAATGGGATAGTCCATTAATATCTCAAAGAGCCAAATGAAATCCATATAAGATTTAATAAAGCTCAACACACAAATTACACATACATGATATACAAACTATCATACACAACCTTGAATAACAAGACAAGTAGGAAAGTAGCATATCATATACAAGCACATGCTAGGAACAAAAACTAACACATGCAAGGGAGCAATCAACTTTCAATGTATATATGAATTAAATACTTGTTACTGCAAGGAGGAAGCATTGGATATGAGATAGATATGTGATCCTCCAATTGACTTGGCTTGAGAAATAAAACCATGAAGATCCCTTAATTCTTCAAAAATAGCCAAGTCACCAATGTCCGCCACAATCACCTATTGATCAAGTTGAACCTTGTTGGTCCCCAACCAAGTTGGGTCCTAAGAGGTTAGTCACAATAGACTTGGGAACCCAAATGGTGTTTTTCATGCCACCACTTTGAGCTCCCACATACTTGGCAAAACACATTGCCAACTCTATCCTTTCTAAGAGAATATCAATTATGATAGGAGAGGAAGAGGTACCGTTAGTGCATGAAGAAGCAAAATGACCTTTGCCACGGCAAAGGTAGCAACACCGACTCTTCTTATTCTTAATAGGCTCCTCAACTTGAGGAGCATTGGCTTGAGTATTCTTAGGAGGTGGCCGTTGTTCAACTCGTGGTTGAGCACGAGATTGAACAAGAGGCCGCTTCCCTAGTTGCTTCTCACTAAGAGGCTTCTTCTTCATTGGGCAATCCCGAATATGGTTCCCTTCAACCTTGCACTTGAAGCAAATGGTGTTGGCCGGATTCTTGATTTGAACTTGGCCCTTCTTCTTATCAATCTTGGACTTGTTCTTGTTGTTGGAGTTGAATCCAAATCCACTCTTGTCATTAGGGGATTGTTGCACACTCAACATGTTGACAAGTGCCCTCTTCCCCTCATGACGCTTTTCCAAGCCTTTCTTCAAATAAGTGACTTGGGCCTTGAGCTCTCCTCTTTTCTCTACATGGTTAGTGACAACACAAGTAATATAGGAGGTAGATGCATCATTGTTAGAGCAACAAGGCAAAGCAAGTAATTCATCACAAGATGTGCCAATGTTACAAGTGGATGAACTACTAGGACTAGCACATGGAAATATAGCATTTTTTGTTACGGTTGTGCTATTATCCACATGAGACTCACTAGATGTGAGGAGGGCATTTTGGCTCCCGGGTGCACCTGCACCTGGTATGCCTTTTGAAATTTTAAAAAATATGAAAATGCTTTGAAAAAATCTGAAAAAAAATTGGACACAAACATACATAAATAATGAACACTCGTGAAAAATTTCGACAGAAAATAACAATTTTTCTGCTCTGTGGAAAAAAGACAAATTTCTGACCAAAACTGAGATTTTATAAAGTATGTTTTTTTGTCAGAAAATTTTCTTTTTTGCCCAGAGCAGAAAAATTGTTATTTTCTGTCGAAATGTTTCACGAGTGTTCGTTACTTGCGTATGTTTGTGTCCAATGTTTTTTCAGATTTTTTTAAAGCATTTTCATTTTTAAAAAAATAAAAAAGCATACCGGGTGCAGGTGCACCCGGGTGCCAAAGTGAATTTCTCACTAGATGTTACCTTTGAAGTGATGGCCTCATGAGCTAACTTTAGACTAGCATAGGATGCTAGAAGATCATCATTAGAGCTAGATAGCTTTTTATGACTTTCTTCCAACTCCTATACTTGCTAGTTAGCGACTCAAGTTGAGCCCTTAGCTCAACATTCTCCTTTGACATAGATGTTTCACAAGAAATAGAGTTAGTAGCACAAGCATCATTGACATTAGAAATAGAATAAGAAAACTTGTCAAGCTCATCATTTAATCTAGCATTTTCCTTTTTAAACACTTTATATTTAGCATGAGCATGGTCACGTTCTTTAATGATTTTAGCAATCATATCATTATGAGACTCCTCGATAGATTCTAGTTTCTCCTCTAGAGAAGCCCGAGTCTCTTGCTCTTTCTCAAGAGCATATTCTAATGATGCCTTCTCCATAGCATCATCTCTTTCGATCTTACCCTTTTCTTCAAGGCTTGCTTCCAAGGCCTCAATAGTTTCCCCGCGCTCAATTAGCGTTTCCATAATTTCAAAGAGGATAGCTTGAGCATTTTTATTGTTAGGAAGGGCTTTAAGAATTATTAGACCTTTATTTTGAAGGAGAGCATTAACCTTTTCCATATCATCTTCATCATTATTATCATTATCATTATCATTATCATTATTATTATCATCACTACTAGAAGATTTAGCCATAAGGCAATGAGTGATTGATGAAGAAGTACAATTAATTTTTGAACTACTCAAGTTCACATCTTGTTCCATAGTTGATTGGGTTTCCTCTACATTATTTTTCATGCAAAAGTTAGAGGGAACACAAGCATTTTTATCATGGGAATAAGATAAAGCAAGCATATCATCAAGAGATTTATCTAAGCAATTTTTGGATGATATGCAAGGACTATCAACACTAGCATGTATGACATTTGGAGTGCTAGAAGAGTTTAAGCCCAAAGATGAGGCATTGCAACAAGATAGAGATAAAAGATCATCAAAAATGATCTCACTATCAATATTGCAAAACCTATCACTACTCACCATCACATTGGTTTGTGGCTTACCACATTTTGGTGAAGTAGACGAAGACGAGAGCTCATCACGGCCGGAGGTGGAGGGAGAGCAATCCTCCTCAATAGCGTTGGACACTCCATATTTATCTTGAAGCTTGGTCCAAAGCTCATGAGCGTTCCGTAGAGACAAGATTGACTCGAAAACTACCACACTCACAAATTTGCAAAACTCATTAGAAGCTAGAGCATCTAGATATAAGTTTTTATCATCCTCTAAAGTAATACTTTTGTAATCCTTAGGAGGAGAAAAACCTATATCTAAGATACGCTCAATATTGGGGTCCAAGACCCGTAAATGACTAAGCATATGAGTTTTCCAAACATTATAATTTGTGCCATTGAATATAAACATGGAATCGTGTACTAATCCTCTAAACGACATCTTTACTCTCTAGGCAGTAAAGCCAAACAAGAGAGACGAGGCTCTTATACCAATTGAAAGAACAAACTATGTCCGAGATGTCGCCTAGAGGGCGGGGGGGGGGGGGGGGGGGGTGAATAGGCGATTAACACTTTTTCTATTTAGGGGCTTGATAATTGTGGAATAAAACAATATGTTTAAATTAACAAGCCAACAACCTAAATTACTAGTTTTACCTATGTGCATCAACAACATATGCTAAGCAAGGCAAGCAACAAGGTGATAGCAAGATATAAACTTCAAGCACAATGGCTATCACAAAGTAAATTGCATAAGTAAAAGCTCGGGTATACAGATAACCGAGGCACGCGGAGACAAGGATGTATTCCCGAGTTCCTCCTTGTTAAGAGAGTACATCTCGTTGGAGGGGTGTGAGCTCGCCACAAAGGCCTACTCAAGATGCCACAAAGGCCTCACCCTATTCTCCGATGAACCGCACCCAAAGGTTTGGTTCACCTTCCACTATCGGTTCTCAAAAAAAAAAAAAACCTTCCACTATATGACTCCTTCGAGGCGGAATCCGGAGCCTTTACACCACTAAGCTTGGGGCACGCATCCACAACCGAATTGGTGGCTCCCAAGAATCACCACAACACCGTTTAGGATCCAATGACCCAAGAGTAACAAGCTCCCAACCTTCAATCCCACGAATCACCGTGGGGAGCACAACCCAATGCACCTAATGCAAAAGGCAAGAACACACCAAGTGGTCAAATCCTTCACCCCAAAATCCAACCAAAGCAACTAATGCTATGGAGGGATTTAGGCGGAAGAACAAAGTAGAAACACTAAGAACTCCAAAATCTAGATCCAACGAGTTCCCCTCACTTAGAGGAGATTTTGTTTGGTGGAGTAGTGGATCTAGATCTCCTCTCTTGTTTCCCTAAATTTGGGCAAGAATCATCGGAGGGAAGTGGAGGAATCGAGCTCTCAAAGATTGCAACAATGGAGGGGAGAGAGAAAAAGAGCTCTACAGGAAATTTGGGGAAGAAGCCCTTTTTATAGTGGCCCCAAAAATAGAGCCGTTGGGGCAAAAAAAGTGCAGCCCGAGATCCCGGCCTGGGGCCGGCCGGGAATCAACCATCGTCAACAGGCAACGAAGGAGTGCTGGCACACCGGCCTGGAACCGGCCAGGGCCGGCCTGGCAGCGGCAGAAGGCCGGGAAGGCCACAGAAGGTGCCGGCCAGGGCCGGCCTGCCAGGCGAGAGAGGCCGGCAAAGCACCCGAAGGTCCCGGCCAGCGGCCCGGCCTGGGCCGGTTTGCGCGCGAGGTGGGCCGGCCGGTCACCCAAGCCTCCCGGCCTGGGCCAGCCTCGGGCCCGGCCAGGCCGGTCTGCCTGCCCACCCTTTTTTTCCTTCTTTTCTCTGTTTTTTAAAAATCTGAAACTTTCCGATGATAAAACCACAATAACTTTCACCCCCGAACTCCGTTTTCGATAATCTTGGACTCGTTGGAATCGTCACAACGAGCACAACAAAAATATGCAGAGAAATATCATATTCCAACAAGATATTATAAAAGTAAATGGGGAAAGGTAAAAGCTCCCATTTGCAAATCGGAAATGCGATAACTTTCACCCACGAACTCCGTTTTCGATAATCTTGGACTCGTTGGAATCGTCAAAACGAGCACAACAATATTATGCAGAGAAACTTCAAAGTCCAAGAAAATATTATAAAAACAAATGGGGAAAGTTTAAACTTCTATTTTGAAAACTAGAAATGCCGAATCTTTTGCAATGAAGTCCGAATGAAGTAAAACCAATTTTGTTGGAAAGAGGACGAAAAATGCAACCTTTGAAAATGGCAAACAAGCAATGGAGATTTTTCAAAGAATTGGAAGAGATAAATCTTCCGCACGGATGAACCGGCAAAATCTCCAATACCGAAAACGCAATAGGGGATGCATATGAAAACCGTTTTCGGTGAACTTGGCCTTGTCATGACGAGCACGACAAGCACCAAGACCACACCACGATAAGAGACAAATAAGAACCAATAAAGATGATTGCATGGATGCAAAGGTTTGTGCTCTCTACAACGATACGATCACGATACTCGGTCGAGAGCCCCTCTTGATAGTACGGTTATCTATCCTATAATCCGGTCTCTCACTAAACAACATGAGACCGGTAAAATAGAAACCCTATCAAGATCATACCTTTGCCTTGCGCATAAAACCACTTGAGGTCGATGAAGACGATCTTCATCTCCTCAAGACGCACCACCTTCCTCGATTGCGCTTCGGTGAAGATTCACATGATGCTCCCCCATACACCAAGATGGGAGACGCACTCTTCGGCATATCTTCACTTGGCCTTCAGTGATGATCAACTCGCACAAAGCCTTGATCAACACAAACTTTTCTTCCCTTAGCTTTGACTCCAACAAATGGAGATCAAGCAACGCAAATGGACACACCTATAAATATAGCTCAATACAAACATTAGTCCATAGAGATTGTAATTAATTACCAAAACCATGCATGGGGGCAACCATGCACTTTCAATCTCCCCCATTTTGGTAATTTTCTTCGGAAGAGTGGGCGACTGCGCAAGATGGTCCCTACGGCGTTCCGCTTCTCGTTGGTGTTGCGGAGGGTGTTACTAGTGGTAGCGCATGGGATGTCCATGCGTGATTATGCTCCGGTTGGGTGGTCCTCTAACCATACGATCCGTGGTCCCTTGGGGTACGATTAATGCAAGAAGAAAACCCTAGGGTTGTCGCCACAACTGGCGAGGTGTTGTTAGCGACCCACAAAGTCGTCCGACAAAAGCGTGACCAAACCCTTACACGAAAATAATGCACATAGCTGCGCGCGCCACCGATCCAATTTGGAGCCATTTTCCGGTACTCTGCCGGAGGGTGAATTTATCCCCTCAGCCTTCTACATCATCATTGCCTTTTCCATAATGATGTGTGAGTAGTCCATCCTTGGACTACGGGTCCATATCAGTAGTTATATGGTTATCTCTCTCCCATTTTTTTCAAGGCAAAGGTCTCATGAGCAGCCTAACATGTTTGGGATCCATATGATATAATTGCTTTTGCTATTGTGTTTGTTCGGATATGATGAATTGTCATGTTAATTATGATCAGATCGTACATGTTATCTATTGATGGTATATCTGCTAGCATTGAATTGCTTTATTTTATAGTTTACATATTGTCTGATCTATGTGTTTACTATGGCCAAATATATGTTTGGATATCTAAGGGAGAGTGCGGTGTATGGTTTCAAATTTGCATAGTATTCCGATGAGTGACAGCATACGGATTTTACTTGCAATATGTTGTTGCCAGTTGCCACTACTGATAAGACACCAGTTTCTTTATCACATTGGATAATAGTTTTACCGTTTACATTATGTCATCATGTTTATTGCAGTACTCTTATTTTACATCAATTAAGATATAAAAGCATAGAAGTGATCTTTATGCGGAGCATTAGTTATAGATGCGGTTCACTAACGGTGTATATATCTTGGACGTAATATCTATATGAATATTGCCATGAATAATCTTTATCATAATTGGTTGTTTGCAATTCTGTTAATTGCTCAGCTGTAATTTATTCACCCAACAGTGTTTTCCTCCAGTGAAACTAGGGTTCCCAATCCATCTTTTAATACTGTTAAATCTCCCATTTATTTGCTTTCACTAATACTTTCTCGTTGTCCTTTTATTACTTTTATCAATATCTTCCCTACCATACGTTTAATCTCTTGTAACTAGCAGACAAGAAGCTTGACAACTTTCCAGTGAAGTTACTGTTAACTTGGTTCACATTGTTGTCTTCTCCTGGGTCGATAACTATGGTTCTCATATCAAGGGAAATATTTGTTGTTATGTTGCATCATCCCATCCCACTTGCGAGATTCCCAACAACATCAACGCTGCATTTGAAAGCTGATGTGAAACTGCTCCCCACCTCACAGCCGCCTCCGACGTCGGCCACATCATCGGCCCCGACCGTGTCTCGCCCTCTACGCCGAGGTCGTCGACAACTACCTTGCTCTCTTTGCCACCGCGTCCGACGTCAGCCACATCCTCGGCCCCGGCCGCGTCCTCTCCCTCTACGTCGAGGTTGCCGGCCACTCCCTTTCCCTCGATGCCATGGAAGCCATGGTCTCCCACGACCGCTCTCGCCCTCGATGTTGCCAGTTGCCAACCACATCCTTTTCTTCGGCCTCCATCGCAGCTAGCTACTATCTTAGAGCTCGTTTCTCCTCTCTCTCCTCTTCTCTCTCATCCAACTAAGCACAAATAGATTCTTTAAATCTTTATAGCCTGCTTACATATGTGGCCTTATTGTACTTGCTCTAGGGGGCTTATGGCCCGCCTACATGGTACTTTTGTCTATCATGCAAGAGGGAGATAGAAATAAAGAGAAGAACATTATTAATCTAATAGCCATGTTGTGGCCAACACTATTGTATTAGTGATTTTTAGTGCTAGCTCTTAGTGACATGGCTGTCTCTTGTAGCCAACTGGCTATATTATTAACCATGCTCTTATTGGTGCGGCCAGAAAGAGTTATTTGAGGGAGAGAGAGGGCCATCCAACCATTTTAGGGGTATTAACTACCAAAACAAACACCTTGCACCAGCGTTTGATAAACACTAAACACTAGAACGGAGCTAGTATTATATTCTAATAAGTAGTTTATACTCGCTCTGTTTTAAAAGTAAGACATATATTTTTAAAAGACAAACATCATAATGTTTGATCAAAGTTTTAGAAACATTAATATTTACAATACCAAATCAATGCCATTAGATACACCATGAAAGATATTTGCATATGTTGTTTAGATAGTATTATGATAGGTTGTCTTTTTTAAAAACATTTGATCAAACTTTACATTGGTTGACTTTAGAAAAAATATACGCCTTACTTTTAGGAACATAGGGAGTATTTTCTAAGAGCAAGTCTAACAGACCCCCTAAAACACCAAACCCCGTAAAATAACCGCCGAAATACGGGGTAGGGCTCTACCCGGCCGTCTAGCAGACCCCGTAAATCAGTCTCCCCGTATCGAATTTTTTCAGTTTCGCTATGGGGCGGCTCCTCGCCCCCTACTTGTGCGGGGTGGAAGGCCGAATACAGGGCCAACCCCCCCTTCTCCCCTCCACTGCGCGCGAAGGATTTCAACGAGCCCAACCGCCGCCGCCGGATCTCCTCCGCCCCGCCCTTCCCGGCCACCACGCGGCCCGATCTCGCCGCAATGGATCTCCCGCAAGCCCCCCGACCGCCGGCGGTGCACCACCATCGTCATCGGTGGTCGATGTCCCCGTGGGTGTCATGGGAGGTCAGCCGAGCGACGGCAACGTGGCGGCCACTATCTCCGCCACCTTCCCCGGGAAGAGGAAGCGGATCGCGAAACGCGTCTTCGAAGCCCCGGCGGCTGCTGCGCCGGCTGTGACTCCTGCCGCTGCCAAGATAGGGAGTCGGGTGAAGACAAAGGCGGCGTGGCCGAGGGGTGCCCCGCCGACCAAGGCGAAGAAGCCAGCCAGCCACGTCGGCCTCGCCGCCCCACCGTCCAAGGCCGCGACCCCTCCTCCCTCCGTTCCGTCCGCGCCGACGCCACCCTTCACCGACGCTGACAAGGTGTTCGATGTTGCGTCCACAACATCATACATGGACATGCTCAATGCTTCCTCGGTGGACATGGACACCGGCATTGGTGCGTTCAATGAGGAGCTTAGTGTTGAGGAGAATGAGGATGATGGCGACGAAGAGGAGGGTGAGGGTGACTAAGAGGTCGACGACGACGTGGTTGAGGTCGAGCCGGCTGTTGCGTGCGCGCCGCCGAAGCCACGCACGTCCAACTACGCACGCCCCCCTAGTGGATCCATGCCGGAAGACTATGTAAGTTTTCTAAGTTTGTTGCTGTGCAAACTATGTGTTGTTGATGTGCAAACATCACATTATATTGTTGTTGTGCAGCCCAAGTATGCTCAACTACGGTAAAAGACATGGCCCGGCTCCAAGCATAAGGAATTTCAGTTCCAACATTGCTTTGCATTGCTTCAACATCTTCCCAAGTGGCAGTTGAGGGACCAAGAACCAAAGTGCAAGAAGGAGGCAATGCTCAACATGGATGATGAAGAGGAAGACATGAGTGGTAGAAACAAAGGCAAGCCCGAGGGCACCAAGAAAGTGAAGGAGAGGCTGAAGGTAGAAGGCGAGGCAGCTAGCTTCAAGGAGAAGATGGATCAACTCATGAAGTCAAGGGAGACATTAACAATGAAGACATTGGAGACCAAGCTTCTCATCACCGAGAAGAAGAAGGAGGTGAAGCTTGCCAAGGTGGAAGCTAGGCGGGAAGATGCAATGCGCAAGGCCGAGTTGGAAGCGAGGATGTTGGCACTCAAAGAAACCAAGGCGATGAAGGAGCTCTTGGACGAGGAGAAGGAGATCATGATGATGAATACCAAGGACATGGACGAGGATCAGCTGGCATGGTGGAAGGAGACCAAGGCAGACATCATGGCGAGGAAGTTGCTCGCGCGTCAAGCTCGTGGGGCAAGCGACGTTGGTGCCTCGACTCCTCGAGGTGACTCTCCGATGAGTGGTGGTGGTGTTGGCGATGAACTCGTTGATGGTTCATCGCGTTGATCGTGTTGGAGGTGGCAACATTTTGGGAACCTCCATGGCTAGAACATTGCCTATGATCGAGTTGTGATGCAAAAACTATGAATTATGCATCACATGTTTTGTATTTGCCATGTTTGATCAGAAATAGTTGTGTAAAACCCTGTTTTTACGGGCCGAAAACTCGTCCAACCTAGCAGACCCCGTATCCCCACCCCGTAAAACAGAAGGGATACGGGGTCTGCTAGGTTGGACGAGTTTTCGGCCGGTCGAAAGCGAATACAGGGCCCTGTACTCGCGTTATACGGGGCAGAAATTTAGGGGGTCTGTTAGAGCAAGTCTAACAGAACCCCTAAATAGCCGGCGCCCTGTATTTTTCCGGCGAGATACGGGGTGAGGGCCAAAAAGGCCGCCTAACAGGCCCCGTATCAGGCCTGGCCCGTATCGGAAAAATACAGGGCCCGTCAAACCGACCCCGCCGCCCCCTACAAATACAGGGTGCAGGTGCGAGTGGGGGTCCAAACCCCCACTTGCAAACCTAGCTCGCCGTGCGCCGCCACCCTCTCCGACGAGAAATTAGTGCATGCTCGCTTCACCATTTCCACTCGCGCCGCCATGAGCAGCTCGCGCCGCCATTCCCGTTCGCATGCCGGAGGATCGGGAGGAAGCGGTGGCGGGAGGCGCTCCCGCGAGCCGGAGGATGCAGAGGCGGCTTGGCGGCTGCAGTTCTCCTGCTCCGTTGGCGGGAAGCGCCGGGCCGCCAAGAAGTATTGGGGCTGGGAGGGCGTCGCGGCGGTTCCGGCGAAGCTGGTGGACTACTCGCCAGGTGGCCGGTACTACCGCGCGCAGCCGCCCATGCCGCGCATGCTGGAGTCGTTCGCGCGGGAGTGGGCGCGGGAGCAAGCGGAGAAGGCCGCGTGGGAGGCAGCGCGCGGAGGAGGAGCGTTCGGCCGCGCGCTCTTCGCGGGCGAGGGGAGCTCGAGCGGAGGAGTAGCGGCGCCGACCGGCGAGGACGAGGAGGAGGAGGAGGAGGAGGAGGAGGAGGACCCCGACTTCTTGGAGGCCGTGGCCGCGTCCAAAGCGGACTACGCCGACAAGCAGGAGGCGGAGCGGCAGGGCGAGGCGCACGCCATCGCCCTCGTGGAGGAGTTCAAGGCGCGGGAGGCGGCGCGCACCTTCGGCGGGGTGATCATCCTCGACGACTAGAGGCGGCGGCAGATCGGCAGCGGCGGCAGTGTATAGTTCGTAGAAGTCGCGATCCGTAGTATGATCGCGCAATTTTGTATGCTGATGATGAACATCTATGAATGAAATGGTAGAATTTGTCCCGCGTTTAATCAATTTTAAAAATACGGGGTGAATTACGGGGTCTGCTAAATGGAACTCTGAAATCGCAGCAAAAAATGTTTTACAGGGCCTGTATTCGCTCGATACGGACATGCTCTAACCACGCCATGGTTATCTGTAAGAAAAGAGGGCATGGAAAGTATCATTTGGATTCATGTGACAAAGGAGGAAAACAGAAATAAAATTCTCCTGTGAACTGAAAACAAGTGCTCATATCAAGAATCTCATTCGAAGCTGCAACCGATCGCTGCAGAGAAATCGTGACAGGGTAGCACCTTCAACCATTTTCGACCCTCCCTGGCAGCGAACAGCAGCGCATGTGCAGTTCCTTGCTCCTCGTCTCCTGACATGGACATGACATCCGAAACTCCCATCTACTACCTCAGTTTTTTTAATATAAGACGTTTTGGGAGTGTAATTTGAACTACCCAAACGTCTTATATTTGTAAACGGAGGAAAGCATGATAGTGCCATGAACCACCCAGATCTTCGGTTTTGCTGCTGCGCGTTTTCTTACGAAGTCTGATGTTGTTTCTTCCGCGACGGAGCCGCACGGCCCGATGTGCAGATTGTGCGGCCGGTGCATAGTACTGGATAGTACTGGATAGAAGTGCAAATCATTCCGGTGCCCACCATTCCTAGCTACTTGGTATATTCAGTACACACCCTGACACGCAATTGCGCTATTCTCTAACTTGTGAACGGCTTGGCGTCTTTTCTTGTCTAGTACCGTGTAGAAACACATAGAAGCTACAAATATATGGTGCGTGGGGGCTTGGAGACGACCATATGCAGTGTGATTATTTGTATGGATATTGATAAATACCAGGGATAGTACTCTCAAGCATTTGTACTCTCAAGCATTTGTGGGCACGAACGTCATCCTTTTTGTACTAGTTATTTTGGTACATAGCATCTGGGTGTGGACATTTCTGGTTGTATCACTTGATGAAAAGGTTAAAATCTAATAAAACACCCTTTATCAAAAAAATTTGGTACAGAGCGTCATGGTGGGTGCTATCTCCTTGAGTTATATACTAACACCTCCTTTGTGTGACCTCATCTTTGGAAATAATTCCCAACCGATCTGGCTGCTAATGTTGATGCTCACTTATTAGTTTGCTAAACGTTATGTAACTATGGCTATTTTTCAGTACTCCCTCCGATCCATATTAACTATCACGCCAGATCGTATGTATCCAACACTAAAACATGTCTAGATACATCCAATTTAGCGACAATTAATATGGATCGGAGTGAGTTCCTCTTATTTGTAGTTATTTATGGATGAATAGGTGAGAAATGGGTCCGTGAACATTTGATTTGCGATGGTAGATCTGTTCATGACTAGATATAGCAACTGGATTCATTTGAAGGCAAAAATTTGAGAAAGGTGTTTTTTATTGACTCAAATGAAGCATCAAGCGAACATAAACACAATGATCACATATCCGGTCTCTACATATCTAGGATGTATACGATCTACACTACATACACACATAAAAACACGCCGGCAGATAGCGGAATCATATAAGACCAAAGTTATGCCTAAGCGAGGAAAAAGAAAAAACCATGAAGCAAACAAAACAACAATCTATAAACTACAACAACAACCATATCCACACCAACCATCTCTAGACACCACAAGGACAATGAGGTTCTTCAAGATTAACACCAAATGCAACCAAATGGAACCAAATGCAGAATTGCAGATCGGTAATTGCATTTGAAGCAGAAAGAGAACCCACACAGTTCCTCGCTCCTCGGCTTCTTTCATGGATACCCGAAACTTTGCGCGTCTATGGGAGTAGCATTGAGCAAGTAGCGCCGAGACCCACAAGTTTGCTTCTGTGCATTACGGTCCGAAGCCTGATGTTGTTGTTGCCTCTGTGAGGGAGATTTACAGCAAGACGTGCAGATTGTGCGGTCGATGGAGAGCATTTGAACGTAGTGCAAGTCATTCCGGTGCCTTCCATTCCTAACTGTTGCTACTACTAAACCTATCACGAGTTTACATAATTTTTAAGAACTTCTAAACGGCATGTCGTCTTGCACAGTGTAGAAAAGCCTAGAAGCTACAAATATATAGGGGCAGGCGGCCTGAAGATCACAAGGACACCGGCGTTTTGGTTGGTTGTGTGCATGTGATTAATTATCGGGAATTGTACTCTTGAACGTTTGAGGATACAACTATATATCTACTGGGAGTTTTTGGGAGTTTTTTAATTTCTCGAAGTAGAGTTTTTTATAGTATATTTATTTCAATGCACAGGGCTACGGTGGATGCTAGCTAGCTACTTCGAGTTATACCAACATCTCCTTTTGTCAGATCACCAAGCACGCATGCTCGTCTATATATATACATGGTAGTCACTCAATTTCACCTTACTTCTTAGCTCGTATTCATTTAAATAATACACACATTCCACGTTAATAGAGAACTAAAACCCGGGCACGAAGCGCACCGTCAGCTTGGACGTTATCAACTCACTCTCACATAGGGCCATGTCGCCCAATTCATTGACACAAAACAATAATACAGAAGGTCTTTCATATCACCGCTTCTTGTGATTACTGAATGTGCAAAATGAATTATCAAGTGTTTGACAACTGATTGGTTTGTCCAATATACAAGTGGGCGCTCCATGATAATTTTTCAAAACAGAGCAATAGATTGACCTCATCGATTAGTTTTGATTTTAAAAGAGGATAAGTACCGACCACTGTATCGACAGAAGCACACAAAAATATATTATCAAAGGCTTGCAAAACCAAACATCCATCAATCTCAAACTATCTTCCTGACCACAACACCATCAAAACCTACCACAAGCCGTAAGAGAAAAGCCACAAGCCCTAAGAGAAAAGATTGGGAGAAAATCACACGGCTCATAGTCAAATTCTTCAAGAAAGGTTCGCACGTGTGTCGACGACGGCGAGTCTAACCCATGTCCAACACGGGATTGTCATCTATAACCCTAAGTCAAGCCATCACCTTCAACAATGATACAACACACACACACATGATGACTTTGTCAGATCATGCATAAATCTTGTGTTTTCACCGGAGTGAGTGCATACTCGTTTTTTGGACCAATCATTGCCATCAACCTTGCTGGATCGCTCCCGATTGACTGTCGCCACACCCTGAAGATCGTCGATGGGGGGTGGTCATGTCTTCGGATCCGTGTGTCCTCCAAAAATCGTGTGCAATACATCGCATACTCCTTTTTCTTTCTCAACCATGTGCGATTGACTACTCATCACACATCATTTTGTAACTGTGTGCGATGAATCAATTGCATGTGCGATGAATGTATTACATACAAAGAGTATAAGATGGGGGTGTATCTACCTTGTTAAAGGCATCATCATAGATGTATTCGTCTTCTCTCTCAGGCTGCTCCGAGAAAACCTTAGATCTAAGTCTTCTTGACCGGACGATGGTGGCGCTTGTTCTCCCTCACGGAGGCATCCTCTTGGAGCAGGTGCTTGCTGGAGGTGCCAGGATGTGGAACTCCGTCGAATGTACCGCATTGACTACGACTAGTCCGAGCGGCATGGCACAATGGGTCCTCGATGGACGCGAGATGGTAGACACGCACCAGGCGGTGGCACTGAATCTCCGGCGGCATCGATGACAGGCTAAATGCGTTGATCCCTGTCCTAAAGTTGGGTCGACCAAAGACGGTGGTGACGACTTCTTGAGAGTGTGCATGCGATGCGCTCTAATGGTCATTTGAACTGGTTTTTGCTCCTGGCCCGCCGTGGGGGAGACTTGTGTGAGGCTTGCAGTGATGGTGAGCATCGATGTGAGGTCAGGCCACATGGCCGCGAGCATGGCTGCCTCTGTCATCAAGCTTGTAGGTGTAGCGACATAGGTTGTCGGGAAGTTGGCTTTGGGTTCATTGATGTATTCATCTTGTTAGGCTTTGCTGAATATTAGACTACTTCCAATCCATATTAATTGTCTCTGAATCAGATGTATCTAAAACTAAAATATGTCTAGATCAACGATTTGTCTACCGAAATGAGGGGGGGGGGGGGGGGGGCGATGTCTGGTAGGTAACTGTGGTTACCGGAAAATTATTGGTCGGTTACCGGACTACATTCTTAGATTTTTTTTGGAATTCAAAAATTAAATGTTAAAAAAAGTCAAACATAGATTTAGGAAAGAAGAATCTGGGTAAAATACAAAGGCCTAGGAATCTTTGACCGGTAAACTTATTTACCGAGAGGGGGGCGAGAATTCGGTTACCGGTTGGTAAGCATGATATTTCCACCAAATCTCTGGTCTAGTTATATGTATCATATTATCCTATTCAACGGCAATTAATATAGATTAGAGTGAGTAACAAAAAATATTGTGTAGATTTTTTGATTCTAAGGCCGGGGTTTTCATATTATCCTACTCCATTTCAAAAAATAAGGTATGTTTGGCTGAACTTCCGATTATGAATAATTGTTGACAGAAAATAATTAGCAAATTGAAGTTTTAGACTTGCACCATGCGCTTAAATGTTGTCGTTTCTCTCCTTTGTTGGACACAATAGTTCTTACTTTGCACAAACTTTTCATCTTGCCAGTACAGAAGTAACGACTAGTATTTCTCAGTAGCTTACAATATTTTTGCAACAATGTCATGATTGCCAATAAAGATAGGACATCAGTACATCACGAAGTAGCACTCAGATTCTAGTATGAAATGAAAGGAGAGAAATAAAATTCTCCGGTCAAGTGACACCAAATGTACAGATCGGTAACCGTATTTTCAAGCTGAAAGAGAACGCACACAAATGAATGAACCTCAAATATCATGATGGGGTAGCACCTTGGGCCATTTTCGAGCCTGCATTTTTTTTGAACAGGCGTGCATTATCCCCACAAGCAATCCATGCATGTAGTCCCTCCGATCCGGATTAAGTATAGTAAAAACAAAGCTAATCATGTACAATTTGTAAGCACGCTCATGGCAGATATTCGGATCAGAGGGACCATGTACACCAGTAGTCCAGTACAGTTCCTCGTTACTCAGCTTCTGCCCTCTAATGGACACTGGAAACTTTCCACGGCTATGATAGTGCAAGGCGAAAGTGGGGGCCCAGACCTATAGGGTTACATATGTGCTTTTCCTTGAAAACGCTGATGTTGTTGTTGCTTCTGGGCCGAAGCTTGACCACCAGACGCGAGGCCAAAGCAACCAAATTAACCCTTAGACCGTCGTTTAAACCAAAATAAATTACATCCATTTTTTTGAACCTGATCTGACCTATTTCTCTACCGCTCAACTTGCCGGCGGTTCGGTGTACTAGGGTACTGCCGGGCATATGGCGGTACAGACCACTATTGCTAAAGTAAGCGTTGGAGGTCATAGTGGCTAGTTGCCTGGTCCTCAAGTCAGGGGTTTTGTGTTCTTAACCTTATTCATACCAATGTCCATTTTATATACTCCGGCGCAACAAAAATACCTACCTACTAACCTACCCCAACATAAAAACCTAGCTTTATACCTTATAAGGCCCTAACTCGACCCTATGTAGAGCAGTAATATTGTTCGTCTTACATACACATGCATGCTCCTGTCTTCGCTCCACGGCTCCATTTTCATCTTGCCTGTATGAAAGAACATCTCTTAGTTTTGGTGATTTAATGACAACACATATTATGGGCTAATCATATTTGGTTAAGTGTGTTGACAGGTTTTTTAGGTGGTTAGACCCAATTGGTGAAAAGATCGAAGTAAAGATCAACGTCGAAGAAGAGGAATGGGTTTCTGTTGTTTCAGGACCGGAAGTTCCGGCCTACGGGCGGAAGTTCCGGCCCAGAGCGAAATTGACTAAGTCCTTTTGGGATCCCTCTCTGGAGGGGTCCCGGAACTTCTCCCCGGAAGTTCCCCCGGAAATTTCCGGTGGGGCGGAAATTCCGGCCTACGGCCGGAAGTTCTGGCCCATGGAAATTTCGGGTGAAAAAACGACTAAGTCATATTTGGGATCCCTCTCTAGAGGGGTCCCGGAACTTCCCTCCGGAAGTTCCCCCGGAAATTTCCGGTGGGGCGGAAATTCCGGCCTCCAGGCCGGAAGTTCCGGCCCGTGGAAATTTCGGGCGGAAATATGGCTAAGTCATTTTTGGGATCCCTCTCTGGAGGGGTCCCGGAACTTTAATCCGGAAGTTCCCCCCGGAAATTTCCGGAGGGGCGGAAATTCCGGCCTGCTGGCCAGAAGTTCCGGCCCCCTGGAATTTTCCGTGGGATTTCGACTAAGTCATTTCGGGGAACCCTCTCTGGAGGGGTCCCGGAGGTTGTAGGCGGAAATTCTCCCCGGAGATTTCCGGCCCACCGGAAGTTCCGGCCCCCGGCCGGAATTTCCGGCCCTTTAACCCGGAATTTCCGGTCTCCCGATTCCTGTAACGGCTAGAAATCCTGGAGGGGTATAAATACCCCTCCACCTACCTTCAGCTCCTTAGCTCTTGCACTCTCTCTCTTCATTAAACGCAAAAGCTCATAATTGCAAGATCTCTCAACTCCTCCAACCAAATGCTTTGATTCTTGGAGGATTGAAGGAGGAGGCCCCGATCTACATCTTCACCGAGCAGTTTTTCATTTCCCCCTCTCTCACTTGAGGGATTTATCTTCTAGGGTTACTTTTGTGTTACCCTAGATTCTTGTGCTCATTTCTTGTTGTAATTGTGAAAGATTCGTGGATTTGGAGCCCCCAATTAAGTTGTGGGTGTGTGCCCCAAAAACATTGTAAAGGCTCCGGTTTCCGCCTCGAAGGACTCCGATAGTGGAAGGTGAACCAAGCCTTTGTGGCAAAGTTCATCGGAGAATAGGGTGAGGCCTTCGTGGCGTTGAGTAGGCCTTTGTGGCGAACTCACACCCCTCCAACGAGACGTACTCCCTTAACAAGGAGGAACTCGGGAATACACCCTTGTCTCCGCGTGCTTCCCCTTTCGGTTACCTCTTTCCCTTTGTAGCTTTTACTCGTATCGTTAATTGCCTAGTTGTTTAGTTTGCTCCTCATATAGGTAAATTCATCGTAGTTGCATATCTAGATAATTTACCTTTGTGTTGAGCCTTAATTTGAAAAAGAATTAAAAATTGGTGTAGCACCTATTCACCCCCCCTCTAGGTGCCCCATACGATCCCTTTCACTGTATACAAGGACCAGGGGCGGAGGCAGGATTCAGGTTTAAGGGGGGCCAAAACATGTTGATCATTGATTGGGGGGGGGGGGGCCAAAACATGTTGATCATTGATTAGGGGGGGCCAAAATGATGTTTTCACCCAAAACCAAATCAAAATCAAGCTTATGCCTACAAAAATCTGCCTGTAGCATGGCATAGGGGGGGCCAAGGCCCCTACTGGTCCCCCTAGCTCCACCACTGACAAGGACGACCTTACTGAAATAAAAGCCTATACCTACGACCTATGCTTATGGATGGGAATATGAATGTAAAGCTTTGTGAATGGAAGACGTCGGAAAGTGAAGCTCGGGAAACAACTTTCCCAGCGTGCCTACGTCTAGTAGCTATAGTGCATAATTGCCAGAATCGTCTCATCCGTTGTTTCCTGATGGATCCAACGGTTGGGAAAGCATTATAGAACAATCTGACCACAGTAGGATATGCTTTTCTCATAGTTTAGAATAAGAAGAAGCTTCCAGTTTCCGCTACCAGCGCCACCCCGCCGACACTCAGATTGCGGCTATAGCCCTTGACCTAGCTGGCTTGCGACCTCACCGTAGCGTCCCCGTTCCTCCGACGGCGGAACCCACACCCTCATCCTCATCTATGAAATCTTGTCATTAATAATTATTTAGACTTAACTTGCAAGTTCGATCTATTTATGAGAGATTGTTCGTTGTCAAGGGGATTTAAATTCTAAATTCCACCCGTGGCCAAACCGTAGGTCATTTTCTTTTGTCAATATGCCTAGAGGCTAGAGCATACTAGCAAATATTAAAAAAAAATTGCGATCAAGCAGAGATAGGAACTGCAAGCACGGATTGATATTCTATGTTGGAGCAACTGTTATGTTGCTGGAAGCAGTCTTAAATTTATTATGGGCCAGGTTATTAGGGCGCTGGATTACGGGCGGCTGAGGCCTGAGGCGCCCCAAAGGTTTCGGCGGAGGGCTAAACTGTCGGGCAGCAACAGAAACAGTGTTGGCGGTGAAACGGAGTGGAAGAGAAGACGACTCGTAGGATTCGTATGGAGGCTGGCCGATATTCTAGCGAGCGGGCGCGCGGCTGCAACTACGGGGAATAAAAGAAGAACGACAATGGCATGCATGCCGACTTTTTTTCGCGGGAAATAGCAGGACTCGGTCGGGCCGACTTAATCCGGCTGGCGGACTGATTAAATCGTGGTTTCCCAAACTGTCCTCGAAGCAAATACCTACCTACCCTAGCATAAAGAACCTGGAGTAGTTACATACCTCAGGGCTATAGGTGGTCCCTAAGTAGAGCAGTAATATTATTGTTCGTCTATTTATACCCACATGTACATCCTCACCTTCGTCCCTAACATACACATGCATGCGCTTGTCTTTGCTTCTCAACTCATTTTTCATCATCCCGATAGTCGACCCGACACTGTGAAGTCTGTGATCTATACAAGGACGAACTATGCTTCAGAATGGGAAAATTAGTGTAGAGCTTTATGAATGGAAGACGTCGGAAAGTTAAGCTCAGGAGAGAACTCTCCCGACGTGCCTACGCTCCGTAGCTGCACAGTTGCAAGAATTGTCTCATCCGTTGTTTCCTGATGGATCCAACGGCCGGAAAGGTACTATAGAACAATCTATACCCACAGCAGGGGATTCTTTTCTAGTACTAGTTCGGAACGACGAGAGTCTTGTAGTTCCATCAAGATGAGTTGTACCCTCAGTAAAGACAAAACATGACTAGTAGCAACTTAGATTCAAGAGGGGAATATCGGTTTCTCAACTCTTTCTACTATATACTAGCAAAATACCCGTGCGTTGCCACGGGAGTGAAAAACTAAAACACGACATACATTTTGACAATCACACATTTTCAACTTATTTTGCATTTTTATGTGATATATAACATACACTACATTTGTGTACTCGTCTCAAACTGGGATAAGAGAAAGAAAAAAAAAATTCCATAAGCCACCAAAAGTTGTCGAATAAACCCAAGCATAAGTTTACAACCATGATATACAGATGAATCATGTACAGAAACTCACAAAGGTCTCTACCAATTTACATTGCATACGTTTCGACAATCATAAATTTTTATTTTATTATGCGATTTTGTGTGATATATAACATACACTATATTTGTGTAAGTATCTCAAACTGACATAAGAGAAAAAAAGTATACTTCATAAGCCGCCCAAAGAAGTTATGAAATAAAGCTAAGCATAAGTCTACAACCATGCATATATATACAACAAATACAACGTAATCATACACACAAAGCTCCAGTGCCACCTTACCTAGGCTCTCGATCACTCATAATTTCTAGGGGGTGCTCGTCGTGAGATGATTGAACTTTTTTGTCGTGAGATGATAGCATAAACGTCTCGCTCAGAAGAGGGCATCAGTGTTGCTCCGGCAAAGGCAACGTCGTCGCTAAGCATAAGTCTACAACCATGCATATATATACAACAAATACAACGTAATCATACACACAAAGCTCCAGTGCCACCTTACCTAGGCTCTCGATCACTCATAATTTCTAGGGGGTGCTCGTCGTGAGATGATTGAACTTTTTTGTCGTGAGATGATAGCATAAACGTCTCGCTCAGAAGAGGGCATCAGTGCTGCTCCGGCAAAGGCAACGTCGTCGCCACCGTTTCGACGTCGAGCTTCTCCACAGCTTCATACCGCACATCTGCTTCAACTTGCCCAGATCGAACCTGTCCACAGCCACCAGAAGGTGTTGCGTTACGGCCAACTTCAATATCTTAATCAAAGCAAATAGAAGACGATATCCATGTCATTTTTTAGAGAAACAACATTCAGCTAATGATGTATCAAAATGCAAGCAGTAAGAATAAGTACTATAAAATCTATAAGTGTACATGCATTATCATCATGGCTGTCTATTTAAGAAATGCGGTAATTGTGCTAAAATATCAACAACATCTATCTAGCTAATATGTAGCAGGTCCATGCACATATAAGATAGATGATTTTAGTTCAGGTTCTCATAATCATTTATTTGGTTCAGGTTCTTAGTCTCTTACACAGAATAACACATCATAACACTTAGCTTTTTCTTTCAATAAATATTCAGATTATTATTTTTAAATGCATGTGTCCTGATCTTAACAGAAATGCATCTCTGATTGCCATCTTGCATCGTTGGGAAGAAATGGATCTTGAGTAGAGAATATTTTGATGTAGTGAGAGCGAACCATGTATTGGTTTGATTTGAGCAGAAAAATCCTTTCGCATTTAAGAGTATGCATGGCATCAGCATAATGCCAAGCTGAACAAATAAATTGGACAATATGAATATGAACAATTTGACCCTCCAAATATATATGCATATCGTTTAAGGCATTAACACAAACAGATGGCATGTGTTGAAGTGCGCACAAAGTCTCAGAGATGAAACTAAATTCGGATTTAATTCATACATGCTGCTAACTAATCCCAAGTCAAGAAAGGAAAATAAGAAGCAAATCAAGCTGGGCGAACTAAGTAGTACTCATGGATGGCTGGACATGGACCTAATGAAGGGGAGACACGCACATACCGACACGAAAGGGCACATCCAATTTGAGGTGATGCCCACATGGCCATATGGGGCCTGTGGCCTGAGCAGCAGCAGGCATCGGAAGGATCTCGCCTCCATTGACCGTCTTCCTTTAGCTCCATGGACCGTGGGTGGGGAGGAGCATGGAGGCGATGCTTCATCGACCGCACGAAGAGGAGGTTGGAGGTGTAGTTGAACGCCTCCAACACAGCGCCTAACTGAGCTGCGGGTACGAGCTGCTGGAGTGAGCGGCGGGGACCGGCGACCTGAGAAAGTTAATGCAGATTAAGAAGAGCTGTCAGTTCATTCTACAAAATGATGCATTGCAATCATCTTAAGTCTTCTGAGGTGATAAATTTCTACACAGGGGGACCAGGCCACTCCATCAATTAGTAGCACGCATGACATAACTTCATAGTGAGCTATTATTGCTGACCATATAAACTGCAAACTGTTCCCAAGAACTGGTATTCCATGATTTTGACTACCAACGTGGGGTGCTTAGAGTCTCCGACAGGGAATTATGCCTGAATTTTTCCGTGTTGTTACTCCTCAACCTGCAGCAATATGTTGCAGCAGCTGCGAGCGGATCTCTGCTACTACGGCTGTCAGCTCTCAGCTGCACATACCACTCAACGTCCAAGCAGACCACATAGCTGGATATGCGAGACAGAGAAGAAGAGCTCGCCGTTACCACGTGTAAATGATGGCGGAGACGGAGGTACACCAGCACTCCACATAGCATCCCATGATGGCGAACAGCAACCCAGCGCAGGGAGGTCGCGGCGGCGTGGGAACAGCGGCACTCAAGGGCGACGGCGGCGTCGCGGGGAGCCGTTCCCGGTGGCCAGTAGAGAATGCGGCAGCGTGGGGAGCCGTTCCCGACGGCGAGCAGGGAGCTCGATGATTTCGATGTGGATTCTCCGGGAACTTCCCCGCTGTGGGAGCTCGTCTCTTAGAAGGCATGCGGTCAGGGACCAGCACGCGGAGGGCGAGCTGCCGACGCTGATGATTCTGGGGGTGGCGCTCGTGGCAGTTCCCCTGCCGTTGGAGCTCGTCTTCTGGACGGCACCTCCCCTGCCGCTCGAGCTCGTCTTGTGGATGGCGCCAGAACGCGAGGGCCTGCAAGATTCCTCTACGCGGCATCCACGACGCCCCCCGGCGGCGGTCCAGCAGAAGCTCCGACTTGAGGCCCACCCGCCCGGCGCGGCGTCGCCCTCCTCGGTCATGGGTCGCGCGGGCGAGTAGTGCGGAGGCGGTCCAGTAGGAGCTCCTACTCGAGGCCCAGGCGTCGCCCTCCTCGGTCACGGGTTGCGCGGGCGAGAGGCGAAGCACCCTGGTCGAGCACGCGAAGGCGGAGAAGCGGCGGTGCGGGAGGAGGTCGCGGCAGAAGGGGATTTGGAGAGGGAGGGGGCCTGATGGAGGGGTACGACTTGGACTGTGGGTTTGATTTCCGAGTTTTTTAGGGGCTAAACTGTAAAACAACCACGACGTACCATCACCACCTATTCCAATATTATAGTTTAGATATCAATATAAAACGGGAAATTTGAAGGAGAGAAACAAATTCTCTGGTCAAGTGAAACCAAATGTACATACCGGTAACCACATTTGAAGCTGAAAGAGAACGCACACAAATTACTGAAGAGAACTTTTCGACCCAGGGTCGTACTAATAAGCAATGGCTGCTCGGCCCTCTGGCATAGACACTAGAAACATTCCGCGTCGTCTATGATAAGTGTCAATGAGCAAGTGGGCCCCAGACCCACACGATCGCTATTGTCCATTTCGATTCGAAGCTTGGTGTTGTTGTTGCCTCCGTGACGGAGACTCACGGCCAGACGCGCAGATTGTGCGGCCGACGCAGAGCACCTCTACGTAGTGCAAGTCATTCCGATGCCTTCCATTCCTAACTATTACTACGACTAACGCCAACACGAAATTACAAAAAAAATTAGAACTTCTAAACGACATGTCGTCTTGCACAGTGTAGAAAAGCATAGAAGCTACAAATATATAGGAGTGTGCGGCCTGAAGACCACAAACACAACTGTGTTTTGGTTATTTGTATGCATATGATTAATTACCGGGAATTAATAGTACTCTTGAACGTTTGAGGATACCACTATCTAGATTTTTTAGTGTATTTATTTCAATGCACATCGCGATGGTGGATGCTACCTACTTCGAGTAGTTAGACCATCAACTCCATCTGTCATGACACCAAGCGCACGCATGCTCGTCTATACACATGTAGCCCCTCAGTTCACCGTCGTGTATATAAGACGGGGTATGGACATGCTGAGTCTCATATATGCAATCATTCAATCTCCCCGCCATCATGCACAAGACCCACCAGCCACCATAGCGTAATCGAAGACCCTCTATTGGGATCGCATATGAGCATAAGGAGATAATCAAAACAACCACAAACAGAGTAGGGCATTTACAGGATGATTGTTTCCCGGGGACCAAACTTGTCCAAGTCATCCCTGGAGTGGTACCATCAACTTCTTGACGCGGATTACCTTGGAGAGTGGAGACACAGCATCATTTCATTTGTATTTTATTTGTCAGACAAGTGTGAAGGTATGATGGCCCCAATGTGTCTGTCAACACCACACTGCACACGGTACTCCCCCAATGTGTGTGTCAGCACTCACACTGTACTCCCCCCACCCACCCCCCAATGGGTCTGTCAACACTCACACTGCACACATTACTCCCCTTCAATGATACTCCCATCTATATCGTCAGTATAACTTAATCGCAATTGATTATAGCATGGAAAATACGGGAATTACTCCCTCCCTCCTCAACATAACTGTACTTCAACTTGTCCAAGTCATCCTGGAGTGGTACCATCGGCTTCTTGACGCGGATTACCTTGGAGAGTGGAGACACATCATCATTTCATTTGTATTTTATTTGTCGGACAAGTGTGAAGGTACGGTGGCCCCAATGTGTCTGTCAACACCACACTGCACACGGTACTCCCCCCAATGTGTGTGTCAGCACTCACACCGTACTCCCCCCACCCACCCCCCAAATGGGTCTGTCAACACTCACACTGCACACATTAGTACATTACTCCCCTTCAATGATACTCCCATCTATATCGTCAGTATAACTTAATCACAATTGATTATAGCATGGAAAATACGGGAATTACTCCCTCCCTCCTCACATAAGTGTACTTCTAACCCCTGTCTTATGTCAAATCATTTTTAACTTTGACCGATTTTATAGGGAAACATAACAATATTTATGACACTAAATTAGTATCACTAGATCAGCTTTGAAATGTACTATCATAATATACCATTTTCATATCATATATATGTTGATACTAATATCTGTAAAGTTGGTCAAAGTTAGAAAAAATTAACTTAAGACAAAAGATAGAAATGCACTTATTTGAGTACGGAGGGAGTAAGTGTTTCTCAACCTGCACTAGGCCAATGCTCTCACATTTCTTCTTGACGTGGTCTATAGAGCATCACATGTAGTAGCGAGTTTCATTTTCATGACTACTAAGTCTGGCTAGTTTCATCTTCATGACTCTGCTAATTCTACAGTCTACTAGGTCCACAATGTTGGAAACAAAGACTGGACTATTGCGGAAGTAATTGCAAGACAAGCGATGTGTCTAGGCCTATTGCTAATGATAAGAAGATGATACTGAGTTTTGCATGGAATTATCTTATTCGATTTTCATGTGGATTTTCATGTCAGGAGATTGGCAAGTAGGGAAGTATGACCGAAAAACAACATTGTTTTGTCGACAATGCTTCCTCCGTTCCAAAATATTTTATGCTCTAATTTTTTTCTGAATCAGTTTACCTAGCAGATGTGTTTTAGTGTGTTAGTTCACTCATTTTTCTCCATATATAATCCATATTGAAGTATCAAAACATCAAATATTTTGGAACGAACGTAGAACAACGCTAAATCTAGTGTATTGACTACTAGTACTACATGATTCGTGTATTAATTACTTCCCTCGCCTTACTACTTTTTTTTACGGTAACTAGAAACTATGGATCCTCCATTTTGCCGAAGCCACCATATTAACGGTACTTTTTTAGTTTGTAACCTTACAATAATTAAGAGTTATGGGACACATTTTACACCTATCCCATAACTCTTAATATGTAAAGTGACAATGTTCCCAATCCTCTATTATCATCACGCAACGTGGCTGTCACATTCTCTGGACTTATTTTTCACTTCAACATCACTATCTAATTTAATTGGATTTGTGTCATATATAAAGGTTACCGATACTCTAACCTCCTACCGTTTACGGGAGCTTGCAAACCAACTATTCAAACGTGTCGCTTGTGCCTTTGGCATGTAGTCAAACCAAAACACCAAAATAGTTTTTGTTTAACCAGGCCAAGAGAAATGACGGCACATCCCTATTGCTTCCGAAACTGGTCACCACATAGAGAATGAACAAACTGCTGTTACGAAATGTTATATCCTGTTGTGCACTTTTTTCTTTCCCTTTGCATATGTGTACTATCTGAATTTTTTACATTAAAAATAATATGAATATGGATAGTCTCGAAGTGATTCTACCTCAGGACAATGATCTGTCTATACCTCTCTAGCTACAGGCTCCAGGTAGATACTAGATCACTAGAGCTCGGGAGTCAAAGTATCTTTCCGCTATAGGGTGGAGATTTCGTGCTCCCGACCTCGAGTGATCCCACGATTTTTAAAAATTCAAAAAATATATTTAAAAGTTTCAAAAAAATCTAAAACAATCATGTACGTTCTCAATGATATATACTACAACCGTGCAAATTTTCAATGCAAAATAGTTTGGGGTTTGAGCTAGACAAAAATGACGAATGTACAGATCTGAGTATAGTGAACAGTGTATAGTTTCAAATCTCCAATTTTTGTCATTTTTGTGTAGCTCAAACCCCCATGTATTTTGCATTGAAACTTTGCATGGTTGTAGTATATATCATTGAGAACGTGCATAGTTTTTTTTAGATTTTTTTGAAACTTTTAAATATGTTTTTTGAATTTTTTAAAATTGTGGGATCACTAGAGTTTAGGAGTCAAAGTAACTTTCCGCTATATGCCCGGGGGCACCATGGAGCATCTGTTAATTTACCTATGTATATATACACATGCACACCTGCTGACCTGCACCTTCGCTCCCTGTATACGCATGCACCCTCTCGCCTTAGCTACTCAGCTCAGTTTTTACCTGTCTGTAGTCCACACAACACAATAATACATGAACAACCTTGCCAGTTGCCACAGTATAAGCATAGCCCTATATTTAGGGACTAAAAGATGACGAATGCGTTATGAATGGAAGGCTTCAGGAAGTAAAGATCGGGAAACAATACCTTGGACATGCTTACGTCAGGAAGGTGCAGTTCATGATCAGTGGTCTTTAGAAGCCGGCGCACCTTTGCTCGTGTGCTCCGTATTATGGGCGCAAATAGCCCACTTTGATAGACTATTTCAAGTTGTTGAAGCTCAGTGTTGTTTTCATGATCGATCCAGCTCCTAGAAAACCAACATAAAACAATGTGACCAAGTGAAGGTTCCGTTCTAGCTAAAGAGGATCTTGTCATCAATTTGCAATGGCTTCGCATGAACAATAATTTGGCATTGGCTTTGATGAACAATACTTATAATTGCGCTAAGATCGTGACACTTTTATCCTTAGTTGGTGGACCAATCTGCGCGTAATACTCCATGATTAGATTGATTATTTTCTACTTCCACATAAAGCACGAGCATGACGTCAATTGCTTATTTTTTGAATGCGATAATCAGCTTTGACCTTTAATCAAAAATAACTAGTTGGTAGTCAAATTTATGTGTGACCAGGCCTAGGCCGACAGGTGTGCGGTCCGTGCGGCCGCATAGGCCAATGTTTTTGTGGGCCCCGAATTTTCTAATAGGCCTATATAGTCTTTGTAATCCGTTAGAAATTCACATTGGCTCCCGGGTGCATGTGCTCCTGTTATGTTGTGCAAAATTTAAAAAATATGAAAATACTTTTAAAAAATCTGAAAAAATAGGACACAAACATATACAAGTTTTCAACATGCGTGAATAATTTCGAAAGGAAATGACACTTTCTGTGATCTAAGAAAAAAAGACAAAATTTGTGGCCGAAATGACATGTTAAAATACATTTTTCAAAACCCCGATTTTTTCTTTTTTTACAAGACACAGAAAGTGGCATTTCCTTCCGAAATTATTCACGCATGTTGAAAACTTGTATATGTTTGTTTCCTTTTTTTCAGATTTTTTTAGAAACGTTTTCATATTTTTAAAATTTTAAACAAAATAACAGGAGCATATGCACCCGGGAGCCAAAACGCCTCTCCCGGCAGGCATCACTACCTCTGGGAACTGGATCGTTCAAAGCTGGCCGCGGTCTCACTTGGGCAGCCGCTCACAAGCCACCGATCGATTCTAATACTCCCTCCGATCCATAAAACGTGTCGCTCATTTTGTACTAAGTTAGTACTAAGTGAGCGACACTTTTTATTGATCGGAGGGAGTAGCAAATTGGGGGCTCCTATCTGAGAAATTGGGCAAGAAAAAATTAAATCGTGTGCGTCATGACGAGATCCTGAGTCGTAGCAGAAGAACGACCGAAGAAAAGTTGGTAAACCCAAAACGCTAGCTGTAATTCGTATCAGTGGAGTAATTTCATATTTCTTTATATATACTGTACATTTTTAGGGTATTATAGTCCTAGTGATCCCCATCGATGGACGAAAATAAGGCTAAATGGATTACATTGGAGTGGAGACACAACATCATTTCATTTGTATTTCATTTGTGGGACAAATGTGAAGGTGCGGTGGTTCCAACGTGTCTGTCAACACTCATGATGCACTGCAGATAGTACTCCCAGTCAATGGTACTCCCAGTCCCATCTATATCACCAACTGATAATCTGTGCTATCCACATGAAAAATAAATAAATTAATTGTTTCTCAACCTGCACTAGGCCAATTCTCTCACTGACCGAGCTCCACTGACTTTTACTAACACTGCATACTACTATAAATCAGCATCTCCTCATGTCGGTCAAAAACAATATGCTGCCGTGTACAACATCACGTAGTGGCGAGTTTCATCTTCGTGACTCGGTATACTAAGTCCAAAATGTTGGATAACAAAAAAAAAAAATTGAGGGTATTGTCGACGCAATTGCAAGACAAGCGATGCCCAGAAAATAGCATAGTCCGTATTTTTTTCGATATCTACAGGGGGAGAGTTTCCCCAGTTCTTGTTGCATTTAACTCGAAAGTGACTCAAAGACTGGTGAAAATTCAGGGCTAACATGGGTCGTTGGCCCTGGGATTTTCACCCAGAAGTGCCTCCCGTGCAGATTCGGAACGACCCGGCGTCACCACCTCCAAAGCGAACAAGAGGCCCCTCTATGGGCAGAAGGGCAGCCAACCAGCCCACCATGTCCGGATCTGCCGAAGACCAGCTGCCAGCCTCGCCGCTAGGGACACGAGGCATTGTGCCATCCAGCACCGACACGAGCAGCCGCTGCGAGAAGGGATACCACCCGCACAAGAACGGGGGAGGCCGAGCAGCTCCTCGTAGGAACTGGGTGGGATCCACGACGAAACCGGCCACATTGTCGTCGCCGTGCACCTACGCACAACTACCAGTGAGCACAGTGAGGAGAGGACACCCTCCGTAGAGGGCACGTGAGGAGACGATTCCCCGCCGTCATCGGCTCTGCGTGGGCTTGCCTGGCGGCACCCTCCGGTGGTGGCACGGGGGAGGGGGGCGGGTGGTGGCGGGGTCGGGCGCTAGGGTTCTGCCCGGGCGGCTAGAGAGGAGCAGCACGGGGTCTCACATGAATCTTGTAGTTCATTTTGTTTACCTACTATTTAAGTTGGACCGGTACCTTTTTAGCACGCTAAAATAGAACAGAAGGACTATCTCTTCGATACCTTGAAATCAAGATATCGTTTAAATAAACGGGAAATCTAATCATAGGGCGCCCTATGGTTAGCTTAACTCTAGATGCAACGTGGACCACTCATCCCGATCTCAGCCTGAATCCAACCCCGTGAACTGACCGGCAAACCACCGCGCCGCCCCCCTCGAATCCAACGCGCCGACCCCGATCCATCGCCGCCGTCCTCCCTCCATCACGAGCGCCGCCACGGCTACTCCATCCTCCGTCCGCCTCTCCTCGTCGAACCCCGCCGCCAACCAAGCTCGGCCACGGCCCCGTCCTACTGCTCCTGCCCGTGCTCGATGCCTCCACCACAAGGGCATTCAGCGTGGCTCCCCCTCCGTCTAGCCTCTCCTCCACCATGACCTCCTGCTCGCCGCCCTTCCTCATCCGGCCGTCCGGTGGTGCTCTCCTCCGCCTCGGTCCAAGCGCTGTCCGGCGCCACGGCGCGTGGCCCAGATCCTTGCTCCTGTCCAGCTGCGCGGCCAGCTCCCAGCTCGTGGCCGGTCTGCCCGGCCGGACTGCATTCCTCCATGTCGCCAGCAGCAGCAAGCTGCTTCGCCTCCACCGACAAGGCCTTGAGCCCCGAGCTAGCTCCCGGCCGTCAGCACTCTGCAGCAATAGCAAGTAGCAGCTGGCTGTTCCTTTTGTTTTCGTTCAGTGAAGCAGCATTAAGTTCACTTGATTAAGCTAGATGCACACATCCATCCACCTACCGCACATGCACACATTTGGTACTAGATGCAACCATCCGGTAGTTTGGGTTTCCTTTGTCACTTGTACGAGTGTGTGTGCGCTAGTTGATGTTTACACTTTCGGTCGCCTGCCTCGTCGTGCCTTCCGACTAGCCGGCCGTGCGTCATCGTGCCGGTCCATTCGATCTATCCGACCACCCGCCCGGACGCCTCTCCAATCTTTTGACCAGTCATCGCCTCGCCGATCCGCTTTCGATTGTCTCCGTGCCGTCGTGCACCGACAACAAGATCTCCACCGACTTTTTGAGTTACCACTCCGAACTGAAAGAGTTACCCACCCTATATTGATGGAGTTACCCACCCTAAATTGATAGAGTTACCACCCAGTAATGATGAAGTTACCCATCCTACATTGTAGGAGTTACCCATCCAATACTGAGTTACCAACCTAGTAGTGATAGAGTTGCCCACCCTGGACTGAAGGAGTTACCCACCATAAATTGATGGAGTAATCAATCCTAGACTAATAGAGTTACCCACCCTAAACTGATAGAGTTACTATCCAGTACACTGACGGATTTACCAACCTAGTAGTGATGGAGTTACCCACACTAAACTGATAGAGTTACCAACCATTAGTAATAGAGTTACCCACCCTAAACTGATAAAGTTACCACCCTAAAATGTTAGAGTTACCAGCCAGTAGTGATATAGTTACCCACCCTAGACTGTTAAAGTTACCACCCTGGACTGAAGGAGTTACCCACCATAAATTGATGGATTTACCAACCCTAGACTGATAGAGTTACCCACCCTAAACTGATAGAGTTACCACCTAGTACACTGATGGAGTAACCTGCCTAGTAGTGATGGAGTTACCAACCATTGGTGATGGAGTTACCCATCCTAGACTACCAAAGTTACCCACCCTAGACTACCGAAGTTACCCCCTTCCCCCAGTAGTGATGGAGTTACCCACCCTAAACTAATAGAGTTACCACCCAATAGTGATGGAGTTACCCATTCTAAACTAATAGATTTACCAACCCAATAGTGATGGAGTTACCCATTCAATAATGATGGGGTTACCCATACTAGTCTGATAGAGTTATCACTCTGGTCCGAAGGAGTTACCCTCTCTAAACCGATGGAATTACCCACCCGGCTTAGACTGATAGTTACCACCTACTAGTGATGAAGTTACCCACCCTAGACCGATAGAGTTACCCTCTCTAGACCGACGGAGTTACCACCAGTTGTATAGTAGCGTCCAAAATTAATCGTTGCGTGGGGTGGTAACTTACGTACTACAGCCTGGTAACTCATGTATTAGTGGCTGGTAACTTTTGGGTAAAAAAAAATATCGTCGGAACATATCAACATGGGATCTAGTTTCGAAGATATCGACACGACGAGTCCAACGGTGAAAACAAATCCGAAATCGGACAAACGGTTTGAGCTATAAAACGTTTTAAAATTTTGAATTTTGCATTTAATGCGGGATGATGTCAGCAGTTTCGTCATTTAGTGCATGCATGAGGATTTGCTTGTTGTTGCTCGCTTGGGATAAAAAATCAGTACGGAACGCGTGTGCCACCACCAGGACGTAGTCACATACTAGTGTCTACACTTTTGCCAAATATAGGACGTCCTATACATAGTCGCGTCCTAAATAAAATAAACTACTCGTTTTATCGAGCAGTATTGGTGAATGTGATGCGTTCCACGGAATAAACGGTTCATATTGTCAAGTACCCACGTAAAACATCCCGAAATTGCACGCCCCCCTCTGTCTGGCAGTGAGGTCCACATGGGTCCCTCTTATCGTTTTGCTTCTTGCGTGACGTGTCCACGAAGCTACAACACACGTATTGATCTGACCGAAACCGGAGAAAGAGCTAAGCCACCGTGACATTTGCAATCGTAGTACGTGGACTACTAATACCCAATCCGGTACAGAGAATTCAACGGTTATATTCAAGTATTGGGAGGAAGAAGTGGACACGAAACTGCAGAGATCTCTGATTTCCTGGCCAGCCTTGTCCCTTTTGTAATCTTCCTTCTACTTGTACGTCTTGTACGTCTTGTACGAGTAGTAGTTTCCTCGAGCATGCCAAGCCGAAAAATACTGCCCTGCTTTCCTAACATTCACGTGCTCGGCGGCCAATCCAGGATGTGCACGCTAGGAGAGTACTCTCCTTGGATGAAGCTTCCTGATGCCTTGCATTCCTACAACTCTGGCTAGTTAGTGAAATTTCTAGTGCGATCCTTTTGACTCTATTGACTGCCACGGCAACAAAAAGTGTGTAACTGCTATGCTCCTCAACTTCTTGATAGTTTTTCTGTTTTGTGGTTACTATGCATACAAGTTCCTGCCCCTTATATATGTACCATGTGAAGAAAATAATTAGCGAAGGGAGTGGAGTATATGTAGGCGTAGGATCGTTGCTCATGTGAGGTGTTGCAGATATCGGAGTAGATAAAAATTAATGGAGGCATGTATTACTATGGTTAGGTCGTGGCATGCTAGAGTCGGTGTGAGTTGTGTAAAAGCGCGGTGGGAAATGGGGCTTTCATATTCCGGGAGAACTTGCAGCATTCCTCATAGAGATTTCTTGGCCAATTTATTTAGTTGATCTTCTACCATTCAGACTTCAAACTTGTCGTCATTTATAAAAAAAAACTTGATGGTTTGTTCTTCATGTCAAATTAGTGCAGTACTATATCATATATTCATATGATGGTGAAATTAATAGCCGATAATCTAAAGATAACATCCTTGCCCGTGTTGGGGCTGCTCTCAGCGTTTTGACCCGTACGCCGTTCGATCGCGTCTATCAGCGCATCACAGCCATCCCTTTTTTTCACCGCGCGAGATAAAAGCCGCAGCGCCCGCGGTGGAAAACCCTAGCCGCCACCCCGCTCCCGCGCCCCTTTTTATTCGCGTCATTCGCCTCCACCTCGCTGCCCTCGCGCCGCCGCCGTGCTAGCGCTCTCTCCCTATCTCTCTAGCATCAGTAGAAGGCGATCCCGTGCGTGGTGGTGAGGCTGCACAAGGTGTCGGCACCGGAGCGTCAGACGACTGTGCGGGCGTTGGGGAAGAGGCTGGTGGAGATCTTCTTCCCTGGCTAAATCCTCCTCTGTGCCGCCACGGCTCCTCTGCGCCGCTGCCGGCCGCTCCCGCCGCCGACTCGATAGCCGCCAGTTCCAGCGTTGTGCCCGCCGTAACGTCGTCCACGTCCGATCTGTGCCGGCCTGGAGCGATGGCGCCGTGACGACCCGACGCTGGTTGAGGTAGGCTTTGGTAGGATCCTCCCCAGGTTGTGATTACTTTTACTAAGATGGAGATGGCAGCACATACGGGGTGATATGAGTCAGCATGACGAACGATTTCATGGGGTGCAGCCGTGCAGGTGACCTATGTGTACAGATTGTTTGTTCTTAAGTTTCAGCTGTTGTTGCAGGGATGCATGACTTTTTTTTGGCCTACCGGAGGTCCCAAGCAGAGGCTATGGCTATTGGGGAAGGCGTGAGGAGCGTGGGTCACCTGCTCCGCTGCGTCTGCTAGAGATGATCTACTGGAGAGGATGATGACGGGAGACTCTGGGAAAGATGGCATGGAAGTTATACTTCATCTCCAGATATATAAAGGGAGAGGTGAGTTGCCATTGGTTTATTACTCTCCTGGTAGTTGCCTCTGAACAAGTCTGAATCATGTTAATTTATAGAGCTGAACCACTTGGTTAATCTGTGTGGTTTTCAGGTTTGGTTGCGACTGAAATTTCATCGAGGACTATGTCCACACCAAGACCAAGGTAATAGTAATTTAATCAATCTGTATGTACGCTAGAGCTGTTTGCAGCGACGGCATCCTCGCCTCCTTGGCACCGGTTGCTGCATCAGCTTGCTTTTACTGAAAGAACGAAAACCTTTAGTTTATGTGAATGCATGCTGAATGTTGTACCTAATCAATGAAGAATAATCAGTTGTGTACTTAGGCTACCGTCAAGGAATCTAGCACGAAAAAGACCAATTTCGTTCACAGTAAATAGGTCCGCTTTGCATAGAAACATATGTTTAGGGGGAATTTTCAGACATAAGATTCCATCATGGCCGTGTAAATGAAATACAAGTTCTACGCAGTTTATTATATAAGTTGTAAAATTCTAAGTAATAACACAATTTGTCTCTCTAGATTTGCGATACTTATTTCTTGTCGTGGCAAAGCAACTCTTGCATCTTGTCTGTCCTTAATGGTTGGCAAACAGGAGCACTGAAGGTGTTTATTTTCTCTGGGCAAACAGAAAACACATTGTTGGTGTTTATTGTGTATCAAACTGCTTTCTGTTATATTTTTTATGCAACCCATTGCTAGATAACTTTTATTTGGTTATTTGCAAGTTGCAACTACGGCACTACACTTCTTTTGTTGGAGTTAATCATCTTTAGCTTTACTAATAAATTCTTTTATGTGGGATTGTCAATGTAACATATCATCAGTATTACTGTAAACAAGATGACAACAACATCAAGCTAAAACGCCCCTTTTCTAGGGATTTATCCCAAGTCTAATTAAGCACCTTTATGTATTGCCTCCGTTTTTGGCACTTATTTATGAATTTCTGTATTATGTGCCAGCAATGCAATCTGTTATGTACCTTCGTTTTTACTACTCAATTGTGAAAAAAACATAAATGCACTACAAATTCACTCTGATATCAAACCTTATGTTTTCCTATAACTCATGTGTTTTTTGTTGTGCTATAATTTTAGAGGTCAAAATGTGGGTCGCCTCTGGATTATTTTGTGTTTATATATGAAGTATGATCCAGTACAGTTGAAGCCACGTCTCGACCTCGCTGCGTTTGGCTATCTCTCAGGTACCCTCACTTTTCTCTTTTTCTCCCTCTCTTCGACTTCCCTATCTTCTTTAGACGGTCAGCCACATCAGTTCATGCAAATATGTTTATCTGCTGTACATGGATTTCAACTTCTTTCTTTTTATTTTGATTTGTTCGGATACTTGCACAACATCTTGGTCTGCTCTGGTTTGTCAAATTTAAACATTGGAAATTTGCATTCCTGTTTGTGCAGATTTTTGTGTTGAAGCACATACATGTTCGAGCTTGGCACACATTATCTTAATCTGGTATGTTACTTTGTTAAGCACCTGGGTTCCTTTCTTTCTTTGTCTACCTTGGATTTCTCAGAAGAAATAAACATAAGAATCAATAGTTGTGGTTTTGTAGTGAAATTTGGCAATTGAGGTATTGATTTGGAAGCATCTACTCTGATATATCTGATGCTTTAATTTTCCTTTGGCTTCTTTTGTCCTATAAATGATATAGAAGGCAGTCAGGTTTCATCCTCTGTTTAATATGGTATTAGTGAAAGGACCACATGTACCGTTTTCTACCAAAATTGTGCTCTATTTGGTTCATGCATTTATTTTGTAGGTGGATCGCTATACTATTATGATTTATTGTCTACAAATTGAATGGATTCTTCAATTTTACTAGATGGAATTTTAACCAACTAGGTTTGTTGGTCTATGAGTGTCAGGTGTAATTCAATTCTTCTGATTCCTTGATTAAGTCAAGCTTGCTTATGTTGGTTAAGCAAAATGTGATTGAGCACCTTAACAATGTTGCTAATGTTTTACGTGTTACCAACGAGAAGATAATGCTCGGTTATTATATGCCCATCAGGTATATTTTCAGGGTTGTGCAATTTTTTACTTATTGAGTTGTGATAAATGTTGGAATGATCAATGTTCTCCTATATTGTACTTTTTGGTTTTCAGTTTTAATGTATGATATGCCGCATTAGCTACTGCCTTTGGTAACATATTTTCTTTCTAGAATTATATGACTCCTTTTGGTGCCCCTAATAACTGGGTTGTATATAGATGTGGGATATCTCTACCTACAATTGGCTACAACAGGTTGTTGGGGAATTATCCGTATTATTTTTTGCATCTCTCAGTAGTGGTACTTTTTATGGATAAATCTGGGCACCCAAGTGTTGCCAGGTCGGTTTAGTCGGCTTACACTTACTCATTACTACATCTATAATAAAATATTACTTTTTACCAGGGCATTTGTATGTCATTATCTTTCTATCTATGTTGCTTATATTTCTGCCTGAGGATATTAACTATATTCTTAGTAATCTGTATTAATACATGAGAATTACGGGCAAAATATTTTTAAATTAAATGGTGACGCGCGGCAAGCCGCGCTTTTAAATCTAGTTGTATAACTTTAGTGGTACAAATCTCTAGTTAATCGATAATTATGTGTAAGTTATTTCTATGATAGATTTCTTATGAAACCACATAGTTCTTAAATTTTCTAAGAAAACTTTACATGGTATACTAATTAAAATTAATGTGTCCATGATCATTTGATATTTGATATGATGACCAACTCTATATACGTGTCCACGGTCCACACTCATATTAGAACTTTATTACTCTTCTTTTGTTCCTCAGACATACAAAGGGGATCGATATGCACTCACTTTCTAAATTATAGCTACCACCAAAACCGTTCGGTTTCCATATAACACAACCATTTCAAAAACCAAACAACGTCCTGGCCACCTTGAGAAACCAGAGTAAGGTCAAATTGCAATCTGATTCATAAACCCAAAATTTGTAGAGTTTAAACACTGCAAACACTATTTGTGCGTGCAGCCCTAGATAAGAGCAATTTGTTTTATTTTCGACACTATGAATCATCTTTCATCCTTATAGAGAAACTTATTGATATATGTTACATATTAAGTGTAGAATCATGATGTCTGTAACATGCAAGATTGATGAAGAAGAGGTAGCTGCCAGTGCATATACATTGATTAGCAATGTAGAATATTATCATGGCGACATGAAGGATAGTCTGGTTATTTTCTCACATAATTTTAATGACATAATTGATCAATGTAGTCCATAAAATGGGCTCATATTCTACTTTATGTGTGCGATCAGATGATTTATCATTTAGAGCGCAAGATATTTCAACTACGATCACGTTTGAATATGGAATTTCTCTCCTTTTTATGTCAAACAAATGCAGATTCATGAGAAATAAGAATGAAATTACGAAAATACTAGGAAAACTGCGCCCTCCCTAGAAGGTCGCTTCGCGCGTCCCTCTCTCCCGTATTAGGTTCCTGCTCACCACGTGTCGCTCATTGGTGCGTTTGCTGGTTTAGTGGTTTACGTTGTTTGGTTCTCTTTTCCTTTTTTTTTTTTCTAATCTTAAGACAAAAAATAAAATATCTTGCAAACCGAGTTTTCAAATCACGAACCGTTTTCGGAGATGGGTTAGTCGCGTTGAGATCTTCAAAACTAGATCCCATATTGATATGTTTCGACGAAATTTTTTTGCACGGCCTATTCTGCTTTTTTAGAGTGCGGTGCAAAACCGTTTTTTTTTTTTTTTTGGAGTGCACTGCTTCGGATGGGCCAGTGCACTGTCTTTGTTTTTCTCTTTTTTTAGTGCACTGCCTCGGATGGGACGGTGCACTGTCTGCACTACCTTCGGTTTGCACAGTGCACTGTCTTCGGTTGCACAGTGCACTGACTTTGGTCGGGTAGTGCACTGCCTACACTGCCTTACTGCCTTCAGTTGCGCAGTGCACTGCCTGCATGTGTAAAAACAGCGATCAGGTAGATTGATTGGGTCTACTCGGATAGTTCTACCGAGCCCCTTGTTCGTATATTTATATTAGGCAATGCCGGTTTACAGAGAGAGATTACAGGAGGTTGAGAAGGAGTCCAATACAAGTACATATAGGAAACTATCCTATTTCTAACACCCTCCCTTAATCACAACTTGGACAAGTTGAGATTATGTTTGAACTCCTCAAAGCTGCGCACTGGAAGTGGCTTTGTAAACCCGTCTGCAACTTGATCCTTTGAAGGAACAAAGCGAATTTCCAGTTGTTTCTTCAGAACTCTCTCTCTGACAAAATGAAAATCTATCTCGATGTGTTTGGCTCTAGCATGAAACACTGGATTGGCTGACAAATATGTTGCTCCCAAATTGTCACACCACAGACACGGTGGTTGCTTCAACTTGACACCAAGTTCATCAAGCAAGGACTGTATCCATATTACTTCAGCCGTGGCATTTGCTACTGATTTGTATTCTGCTTCTGTGCTGGACCTAGAAACTGTGGCTTGCTTCTTCGCACTCCAAGATATAAGATTTGATCCAAAGAAGACAGCAAAACCACCAGTTGACCGCCGATCATCTACACAGCCTGCCCAATCAGCATCTGAAAAGGCACTCACTAGCATAGAGTTTGATCTCATGAATGTTAGACCCACACCAATTGTATGCTTAACATATCTCAGAATACGCTTGGCAGCGGTCCAATGTACTGTAGTAGGAGCATGTAAATACTGACAAACTTTGTTAACTGCATAGGAAATATCAGGTCTTGTAAGGGTAAGATACTGTAATGCACCTACCATACTCCTGTACTTGGTGCTATCATCGGGTCCTAACAGATCACCTTCATTGACAGAGATCTTCTCCGATGAAGATAATGGAGTGGTCACACCCTTGCAATTAGTCATCCCAACTCGTGCAATGATTTCTCTAGCATATTTTGCTTGACTGAGCACTATACCACGGTCAACAGCCTGAACTTCAATCCCTAGGAAATAATGGAGATCACCAAGATCCTTTAAGGCAAACTCTTTGCTTAAAGTTTTCAACAATGTATCTGTAGCAGCTTGTGACGAGCTGGCAACTATAATATCATCCACATAGATAAGCATGTAGATAGTAATGCTGGACTGGCGATAGATGAACAAAGACGTGTCAGACTTGGATGCAACAAAACCATATCTTACCAACTGAGAGCTCAACCTGGAGTACCATGCACGAGGCGCCTGTTTCAGCCCATAAAGCGCCTTGTCAAGCTTACAAACATAGTTTGGTCTTCTCCTATCTTCATACCCAGGTGGCTGTCGCATATAGACTTCCTCTTCCAGAACACCATGTAAGAACGCGTTCTTCACATCCAACTGTCGCAAACTCCATCCCTTGGATACTGAAATTGCCAAAACAAGACGAATAGTTGCAATTTTGACAACAGGACTGAACGTGTCTTCATAATCTATTCCATAGCGTTGTTTAAAGCCTTTGGCTACTAGTCGAGCCTTGTATCTATCAATAGAGCCATCAGACTTTCTCTTGATTTTATAAATCCAACGGCAGTCAATCACATTTGAACCATACCGTTCTGGAACCAACCTCCATGTTTTGTTATTCATAAGGGCATCATACTCTTCATCCATCGCTTTTCTCCAATTTGTGTTTGAAAGTGCATCCTCTAAATTTCCAGGTTCCTCTGTAGAACTCAACAAACACCAACGAACAGTACCGTCTGTATAAGTTTTCGGTTGAACAATACCTCGAGTGGATCGAGTTGCTGGCCGAGTCACAACCTGGGACGTAGTTGCAGGAGGCACAGAAGATCCTGGCAGTCCTGTTCCTGCCCTGTCATTGCTGGGCATGTGAGCTGACGCAGTGGGCGCAGAAGATCCTGTGGTCCCTGGTGTGCTGCTCTCTGCGGCTGCAGTGTGGTCTGTAGGCGTGGACTGCACAGAAGATCCGGGAGAGGGAGAAGCAGCGGGGGACAGTGCTGACGCGTCGGGGGACCGGTCACGGGTGGAACGCGCAGGGTGGCCACCGGACCTTGTCGATGCTGCAGACCCCGGTTCTGAGACGCGGTGATCCAATGAAGATTCTCTGGACTGCGACGAAGTTTCTTGCTCGTGTCCTGTGCTTGTGTCGTTTTCTGCTGTTATTTCATGCGTATTTTGGCCACTGTTTTGACGCAAATCTGCAACACTTTGTCCTGGTATTTGTTGACCAACCTGTAGAGGAACACGAGTAGGTCTAGCAGCAGGGTTAGTTGTAGGATCATTAGCCACATGTAAGTCATCAATAATTAAGTCCCCATGTTCAGAATTTAGGAGGGTTTGGTCTAGCAAAAGAATTTCTTTTCGAAGTAGAGCACCAGCATTTGGATGAAGCAACTTAAAGGGAAAGACAGCCTCGTAAAAAACAACATCACGAGATATATACACACGTCCAGTGGACACCTCAAGGCACTTAACTCCCTTATGTCGAGGACTATACCCAAGAAAGACACATTGAGTGGAGCGGAAGGCTAATTTGCGTTTGTTATAAGGACGAAGATTGGGCAAACAAGCACAACCAAAAACGCGAAGGGAGGAATAATCTGGCCGAGTGCCGAGAAGACGATGCACAGGAGTGTCATTACTAATGACTTTACTGGGAAGCATGTTAATGAGGTATGTGGTGGTGAGAAACGCTTCATCCCAAAATTTGAGAGGCATATGGGCATGAGCAAGAAGAGCTAGTCCAACCTCAACTATGTGTCGATGTTTTCTTTCAGCGGAGCCATTTTGCTGATGTGCATGAGGACAAGAAACATGATGAGAAATGCCTTGTTTCTGAAAAAGAGTATTGAGTTTGACATATTCACCTCCCCAGTCAGATTGAACAGTGAGAATTTTCCTATCAAATTTACGTTCAACAAGAGCTTGGAAATTCACAAAAGCAGCATATGCATTAGATTTTCTTTTAAGCAAATAGATCCATGTAAACTTGCTATAATCATCAATAAAGCTTACATAATAGTCATGTCGTCCAACAGAAGTGGGGGCGGGACCCCATACATCAGAAAAGACTAACTGAAGAGGAGCTATAGACACACTAGTGGATATAGGATAGGGAAGCTGGTGGCTTTTAGCTCGTTGACATGAATCACAAATCGATGCTACACTGGAATCTCTAACACACGGAAGTTTATTTTTGCTAAGAATTTGACTAACAATAGCTTGGGATGGGTGACCTAGACGACTATGCCACTTTGCATAAGATGGCTTGGCGGCAATAAAGGCATGCTTCGGCGACTGGGATGACACCATGGTTGAAATAAGAGGATAGAGGCCGCCAACACACCTCCCTCTATGAATTATTTTCCGTGTGACCTGATCCTTGATCAAAAAGAAGAAAGGGTGAAATTCTATAAAGAGGTTGTTATCGTAGGTGAATCGATGAACGGATAGCAAATTTTTAGAAGCAGTGGGAACATGGAGAATATTGCGAAGATGAAAATTCTGAACAGGGTTACGAATTATTGAATGACCAACATGGGAAATATCCATACCTTGCCCATTGGCTGTGTTGACCTTGTCGTAGCCCTGGTAAGTGTCACGTGAGTTCAGGTTATTGGCATCTCCAGTGATGTGGTGGGTGGCACCGGTGTGACGGGGATATACCCTTTGGGTCCCCTATCATTGGTATACCTGGTGCGATCCAATCTACGGCCCACCTGGCAGGCCCAAAGAAGCCCATGAAGCACGACTTGGAGTACAATACAAGAAAACATGTAAACCCTACCGGGCTCCCTTTATAAAGCCAGGCAGGGGACACACAGAGGGGGAGGAGCCCTAGCGAGACCACGTCTCATACCATCGCCCTTTCGGCCACCATGTAACTCCACATCATCATCTATACAGATCAGACAAGCAGGATGTAGGTCTTTACCTCACCATGAGGGGCCGAACCTGGGTAAATCCTTGCTTGTCAGCCGACGGAACTACCAGCGCGCCATCTCTCTCCCCCTCAATCAACCCGGGGTACTCGACCCAGGGATTTGCCGAGCCCTAACCTCGACAATTGGCGCCGTCTGTGGGAAAGAACGCGCGCTGGATTCAACGTTTCGGCGGCTCCATCATCTTCATCAACAACGGCGATCAGATTGCATCTGGCCGGCTCGTCCGCACCGGGGCGATCAGATTCATCACCAACGAGGCGGTCGCTTGCTCCCGACGCACTGGCGAGCACGTCACTCGTAACTCCTGCGCTGTCGCCCGACGGCTCTACTTCGACCTTGCTGCCGTGCACGCACACGGCTGGAGTCGCGATCCAGATCGGATCCCTCGACGTCGTCAGTATCTGAATCGCATCCGGTTCAGCATGGCTGCGGGTGCAGATCATCAACTCAGCTATACATGCATGGATCGATCTTCCCGAGAAAGTTCTAACAGAAAAAAGTGCACAACTCCATGGCCGACGGTTCCTTTATTCAATCTGCTCACTTCCATTAATTTCTAGTCTAATTCCTTTATTGCTAATCTATGCATGCATGTTTTCACCCATCGTTTGGAGTTGCAAATCCACATACGTAGCCTGGATCATCCGTATGACCGCGTACACAGGCAGCCGAACTACAGCTTCGTTCCGACCGAGCTGCAGCAGCCGCGCACCCGGAGAGCAACGCTCTCGCGCAAACAACTTCAAGATCGAATCAAGCCCAAAATCTCTCGGGGCGCCGCATAGACAATACAACCTCGAGTGCCACGGCCAGATCGCTACCGCGGCACTCGAGCGGACCAAGAAAGCCGACGAGTTCCTATCCTATCCACATCACGTTGGATGGCAAAGAAGCAACAAGCACATGCAACGCATAGACTCGATCTCCATCATGGATCGATCCTTATCTTATTCGTTTAATCATTATATTCACTATTTTCTGCTAACAGATTTATCTCTTAAACATGTGTGTGCATGTACACGGGAAACCAAGTCCCAACGATCAATCACAAGACGAAAAGTCGGCTTACAAAAGCTGTACATGTCCGGCTCGACGACGTCGCGACACGGTCAGCGCCGGCGACATGTCAATCGGCTTCGACTGCATGTACCTGATAGAATGGCGGCTCGAAAGATATCGGCGTACACACGCCATCAACAAACTCGACAGCCCCCGTTGTGGGCAAACCTCGACTCCCTCGACATAATCAATCACAGCGACAGCGATCAACGTGTCGACTCGGGTGCCTTCATCGACTCCGCCTCCAACACTCGGGGGCTGGCGGCCCCACCTTTGGCGACTCCGCCTTCGTCGACTCCGCCTCCGACACTCGGGGGCTGGCGGCCCCACCTTCGTCGACTCCGCCTTCGGCGACTCCGCCTTCGTCGACTCCGCCTCCAACACTCGGGGGCTGGCGGCCTCGCCTTCGTCGACTCCGCCTCCATCGGCTCCGTCTCCGACACTCGGAGGCTGGCGCTTCACCTTCATCACTTCCGTCGCGTCGACTCCGGTCCGCTGCGTCGACTACTTCCGCCGCGTCGACTCCGGTCCGCTGCGTCGGCTACTTCCGCCGCGTCGACTCCGGTCCGCCGCGTTGACTACCTCCGCCGCGTCGACTCCGGTCCGCTGCGTCGACTACTTCCGCCGCGTCGACTCCGGTCCGCCGTGTTGACTACTTTCGCCGCGTCGACTCCGGTCCGCTGTGTCGGCTACTTCCGCCGCGTCGACTCTGGTCCGCCGCGTTGACTACCTCCGCCGCGTCGACTCCGGTCCGCTGCGTCGACTACTTCCGCCGCGTCGACTCCGGTCCGCCGCGTTGACTACCTCCGCCGCGTCGACTCCGGTCCGCTGCGTCGACTACTTCCGCCGCGTCGACTCCGGTCCGCTGCGTCGACTACTTCCGCCGCGTCGACTCCGGTCCGCCGCGTTGACTACTTCCGCCGAGTCGACTCCGGTCCGCCGCGCTGACTACCTCTGCCGAGTCGACTCCGGTCCGCTGCGTCGGCTACTTCCGCCGCGTCGACTCCGGTCCGCCGCGTTGACTATTTCCGCCGCGTCGACTCCGGTCCGCTGCGTCGGCTACTTCCGCCGCGTCGACTCCGGTCCGCCGCGTTGACTACTTCCGCCGCGTCGACTCCGGTCCGCTGCGTCGACTACTTCCGCCGCGTCGACTCTGGTCCGCCGCGTTGACTACCTCCGCCGCGTCGACTCCGGTCCGCTGCGTCGACTACTTCCGCCGCGTCGACTCCGGTCCGCCGCGTTGACTACCTCCGCCGCGTCGACTCCGGTCCGCTGCGTCGACTACTTCCGCCGCGTCGACTCCGGTCCGCTGCGTCGACTACTTCCGCCGCGTCGACTCCGGTCCGCTGCGTCGACTACTTCCGCCGCGTCGACTCCGGTCCGCCGCGTTGACTACCTCTGCCGAGTCGACTCCGGTCCGCCGCGTTGACTACCTCCGTGCGTTGACTCCGGTCCGCCGCGACGACCACTCGCCTTGGCCGCACCCGATGCTCTCCCGGGTGCTGCGCCACACAGGCCACAACATACTCGCCTTGGCCGCACCCGATGCTCTCCCGGGTGCTGCGCCACACAGGCCACAATATACTCGCCTTGGCCATACCTGATGATCTCCCGGGTGCTGCGCCGCACAGGCCACAAACAAATTCGCCTAGGCCGTCACCCGACGCACTCGGGGGCTTGCGCCATACAGGTCTAAGTTAAAACCTAGGCCGTCACCCGACGCACTCGAGGGCTGCGCCATACAGGTTCCACTCGAAAATCTTAGGCCGTCACCCGACGCACTTGGGGGCTTGCGCCATACAGGTCTAAGTAAAAACCTAGGCCGTCACCCGACGCACTCGGGGGCTGCGCCATATAGGTTCCACTCGAAAATCCTAGGCCGTCACCCGACGCACTCGGGGGCTTGCGCCATACAGGTCTAAGTTAAAACCTAGGTCGTCACCCGACGCACTCGGGGGCTGCGCCATACAGGTTCCACTCGAAAATCCTAGGCCGCACTCGAACACTCGGGGGCTGCGCCATACAGGTCCAACAACACAGTAGGCCGTTCGGCTGAGCAAATACTCGATATGTCTGTCGAGTCCACCAAGTAGGCCGTCAGGCTGAATGAGCACTCGAATCTCATTCGAGTTTCACAAGTAGGCCGTCAGGCTGAGCGAACACTCGAAACTCATTCGAGTTCCACAAGTAAGCCATCAGGCTGAAAACTGCAATATATAGTAAGCCCACAGGCTGAAAAAAGGACTCTGTTTTATCAGTGATTCCTTAAGTTCCTTAAGTAAGCCCACGGGCTGAATGAGAACTCGAACAGATCATTCGAGTGCACCAAGATTCAGTAAGCTCCACAAGCTGAAGAAACTCGTACAGTAAGCCAAACCGGCTGAATACACAAAGTAAGTCACACAAAGCCAGTCGCGACTCCAACAAGTCGAGTCTCTTCTTTACTCCCATCGGGAGCGGGCTTTTCGACTGAAGAAAATTGAGTTTAACCTCAATTGCAAGCAATTCAGCTTAATCTCGGGGGCTACTCCCATCGGGAGCACTGTTCGCACTCCCGATAGACTCAGTCGAAACATTGCCGACTAAAGCATCCTCTGTGAGCCCTCAACGGCTGGAGTCGAATTTCTATAAACTATCCTTTTCAGGAACAAGACGGCGCACCCGTCGGAACAGTGATACCCGCATCTGCTTCGACTACATCGACTGCGTCTCCATCGACTGCGTCTCCATCGACTAAGACGATCGCACCTTCTTCGACTATGCCTGCTCGACATGCTGCTCTTAGTCTCTGCCCGATTCTTCGAATCGACCAGACACTCGGGGGCTACTGACGGGGATATACCCTTTGGGTCCCCTATCATTGGTATACCTGGTGCGATCCAATCTACGGCCCACCTGGCAGGCCCAAAGAAGCCCATGAAGCACGACTTGGAGTACAATACAAGAAAACATGTAAACCCTACCGGGCTCCCTTTATAAAGCCAGGCAGGGGACACACAGAGGGGGAGAGCCCTAGCGAGACCACGTCTCATACCATCGCCCTTTTGGCCACCATGTAACTCCACATCATCATCTATACAGATCAGACAAGCAGGATGTAGGTCTTTACCTCACCATGAGGGGCCGAACCTGGGTAAATCCTTGCTTGTCAGCCGACGGAACTACCAGCGCGCCATCTCTCTCCCCCTCAATCAACCCGGGGTACTCGACCCAGGGATTTGCCGAGCCCCAACCTCGACAGGTGTCATAGTACCAATTTGTGTCAACACCATAGGAAGCAGCATTACCCTCCTTATCATAGGAGGCATCGTCACGATCCTCGAAGTGCCACCAACAATCCTTAGCAGGATGTCCCTCTCTGTTGCATATTTGACAAGTGACGTCGACCCATGGCGTAGTGCGGCGGCGTCCACGTCCACGCCCTCCACCTGGAGGTGCGCGTCCACCACCCCGTCCTTGGCGAGAGGAATAGTCATCACGGCGGGTGCGGTCGTCACGCCGATCGCCACGGTCACCACGGTCAGTGAAGTCACCGCGGTCACCACGTCCCCTGTTGTTGTGGAAGCGAGGACGACCACCCCGTTGGCGTGAGGCGGCATTGGCAGAAGTCTCGAAGTCACCGGGCGCTGGACCTTGCAGGAGTTCTTGGTGCTGATCATATGCACTAATCTGCGAATAGAGAGTGCTCAAGGAGATCGGAGTGGTGACCACCCCTAGAGCAGTAGTAAGGGGGCTGTAGTCGCGGCCAAGCCCAGCTAGGATGAAGGAGATATGCTCTTTGGTGGTGATGGGACATCCAGCAGCAGCAAGTTCATCAACGATGCCTTGCATCTTGGTGAGAAATTCGTCCGTGGTAGATTGAAGTTTCTTTGTGTTCGCCAATGCAATCCGAAGGTTCGTGACCATGGCTTGACTCTGAGAGGCGAACATCTCCTCGATGGCCTGCCATAGTTCGGCGGCGTGCTCGATCCGATGCACATGAGGAAGAACCTCGGAGGAGATCGATTGTAGGAGGTAGCCAAGGACGATCTGGTCCCGCGAGATCCAGGAGTCATAGGCGGGATTGGGAATCGTCTTCTTCGTTTGGTCAATTCCCTTGTCTGCTGGATCGGGCAGTGTCTCATCCGGGGCAACATCGGTGTCGTCGAGGAGCCCGACGAGGCGAGCTCCACGGATGGGTGGCAGCACTTGAGCTCGCCACAGGGAAAAGTTCTTGCGGGTCAGCTTGTCTGATGGTGGGACGCCGAGGTTGATCACCGGGCTGGAGGAGGACGAAGCCATGGCGCTCGGGTGATCGGAACTCGCGGCGGCGAAGCAAGCTGGACGATGGAGTTGCGATCAGGATTGTCGGCGGAAGAGCCGGCCTGATACCATGTAAAAACAGCGATCAGGTAGATTGATTGGGTCTACTCGGATAGTTCTACCGAGCCCCTTGTTCGTATATTTATATTAGGCAATGCCGGTTTACAGAGAGAGATTACAGGAGGTTGAGAAGGAGTCCAATACAAGTACGTATAGGAAACTATCCTATTTCTAACAGCATGACCTTAAGCGAAGCAGTGCACTGACTTCGGTTGCGCAGTGCACTGCCTGCACTGCCTTCGACGAAGTATTGTACTGCCTTCGGTTGTAGCAGTGTACTGCCTGACTGCCTTCGTCGGAGCATTGCACTGCCTAAATTTGGGCGCATCACGCAATAACAGATGAATCAACGAAATACTAGGAATGACGACCAATACACCCCTTCAAGATTTTTATTAATAATTTTTCTCTTTTTCTTTTATTAATATACAGTGTCTAAATTTTCTTTTTCGATCATCCATCATATCCCGCCACAGCACACTAGCTAGCTCCCGTATCCCGCATGCTAGCTACCCTTCAAGATTTTTATTAATAATTTTTCTCTTTTTCTTTATTAATATACAGTGCCTAAATTTTCTTTTTCGATCATTCATCATATCCCGCACACAGCACACTAGCTAGCTTCCGTATCCCGCATGCTAGCTACCCCTTCAAGATTTTTATTAATAATTTTTCTCTTTTTCTTTTATTAATATACAGTGCCTAAATTTTCTTTTTCGATCATCCATCATATCCCGCACACAGCACACTAGCTAGCTCCCATATCCCGCATGCTAGCTTTTCAGATCGACCGATCCATCACATTCACGTAGCTAGCTAGCTCCCGTATGCCAGGCATGTGCGCGTCCCGCCCACCACGTGTCACACGCACAATGTGCGTCGCGCGCACCCGCGCCCTCCAGAAAGCTCGCGCGAGGGCGCCAGTCGCGTCCATGGAATTATTCTATTATACATACTCTTTTTTTTTAAGAATTCTATTATACATACTCGTGAGGTGTTTTAAATAGTACCTCCGAGTCTCAAAAAGGATTGTCATTTTCTTTCTCCAAATTTAAATGTATCTAACCACTAAATAGTATTTAGATACATTTAACTTTAAATAAAGAAATGACATCATTTTTTAGGACGGAAGGAGTATCTTAGATGGCAAGTGTCCATGTCATGAGATGTGATTCCTCGCAAGGAGGAAAAATGAGGCCCGTCGGGCGTAGCGGCCCAACCCAAGGACTCGACGTAGACGTACAACTGAAGACCAAGTTGTCTCGTCATCTGGCAGTACAAAGCAAGTCAAGACACTTGTCCCGTAATTACCGGGATATGATTGTAACTGACTCTAATCAAAACTAAATTAGTCTGCTAAGTTCTATTTACTTTATTCTTCTACTTAAAAATCGACCAGGCTACCTATTTCCCGGTTGTGTATACAAGGCGGGTAGGGACCTGTTGAGTCTCATCTCTGCAATCATTCAGGCTCCCCACGATCATACGCAACACCCACCATAGCATAATCGAGGCCCGCTACCGGGAGCGCATATGAGCATAAGGAGATCATCGAAACCAGCCACAAACTGAGTAGAGTTTTTACCGAACTATTGTTCCTGGGGGATTAACCCGTCTAAATCGTCCTTGGAGTGGTAACATCGACTTCTTCTAAGTGCAGCATCTCATCTTAAGTTTGTTAAAATACCACAACTGTTGGCACCCACTGTGGGGCTGGTGTGTTTAGGTCACATCACAAGCTCGAAGGCCTACGTCAAGATCAACTATGGTGTATTCTCCACCAATCTTGGTCATGCCTTTCACTTCGAATCCCTCGACTGTGGCTCCGACTAGGACGGCATGCTACAACTTTGCGACTCTACTGGACCTCAGTTGGTTGAGCTTTCTTCTTCAAACTCCCTCACTTGGCGGCACACACAGATTGCCTCCAATATGAACACCACACCGGTATGGTCTCAGGCTAGATTGAATATTGATTTGTCATTGATGGCCAATTCACCGTCCTCACGTGCGACTCGGAGAGTGCAGGGGGCACCACGGTCCATCACCCATCACGTGAAGTGTTTGCCATCTATTAACTTGATGATGGCCCTATTATTGGTGACGCCGGGGCGCCCCCGACGTGTTCGTGATCGCAATCATCAATATCCTCCTTGTCCAAGACAACGAGATCATGGTTAACCAGATGGTGGAGGCCCAGATCTGACAGCTTGTTGAGCAGGTTGCGGGACAAAGCCACACGCGACGCAACTCGAACAGGAGAAGATAAAAGTCCCAACTCGTGCGAATTCATGACTGCAGACTTGCATCGAACTAGAAGATATAACTACATTGCCTTCGTTGATGCACGAAAGAGGGAGGGTTCACACGATTTCACCACTCCGCACGACAACCTTGTCGCTACTCAGATTTCTATGCAAGACATGGCAATCCAACAAGATGCGCCCAGGGCGGCACGTTACGACTTGGTTGGAAGAAGCAACTTTCGAGCTGAAAAGCATTCCTCGGCCCTTGGCACGCCAAGCAAGTCAGCGACCAGAAAACCCCCACTTAGACGACTAACCATAGTGACAGTCACCATAGTGAGTATTCCTCTCTTCTTGTGAGGGCGTAGTCAGACTATACACCTATTCCAAATGTTTACTTGTTACACTTTTCATCCTTTCTTGCTCATTAGACAGACCTATTACCTTCTTTGTCACAACTAAATGCATTGCTTTATTCTTGAGACCATTTACCAGGGGCACTTGGTCAAGATGGTATGACACACATGTATACTGTTTACACAATGTGTTCATCAAAACCTACATTGCGGTCTCCTCTCTCTGTTTTCCCGTATCCTGATACCTTCCATCCCTAAAACTTGTCATCTTGTTTTAAATCTAATAGGTGACAGTTCTCACTCAGCAAACCTAGGATCAACAAGGATGTACACCCGGAATTTTTGAATGGAATTTTCCACAATTTAAAATACGGACTTTGGTCATGGGTGTATCTACACCTATGAGCAAAGCAGATCTCCCCACATAGCTAGACTTTTGAGAATTGGGTTCTGGCGTGTTGATATTAGCAAGCATAGCAAGTAAGAGGAGAAGGGAAGGTGTATATAAAGTGGAAGACAGCTGAGATGCTAGAGGTGTACTGCACCAACCATTTCATTTATTTCTAGAAGGTGCCAACAACCAGCGTGATCAAACAAAAGGAAACGCAGCGGGCATCATGAATTTACAAAAATTCTGGAACATCCGCTAAAACACTACGGGGTGAGCAATTTTTTTATGATAGTTTTATATCTGAATTGAAGAAACACATTACATTGTAGTTACATATCATTTGCATGGGCTGCTCCTAGTGAACTTGGGCTTGCAGACTTTGGTCTATTCGTGTGTCAAAGGTCCTATAACTCTTTTGGATAAGAGCAACCCCAGCCGTTGGAGCCCCCCCAGGACAATCGCCGGTGGAAAAAAGGCATGTCCTGGGGGGGGGGGGGGGGGGGCAAATGCTTCCACCGGTGGAAATAACATGCCCTGGGGTGAGCACCTTCCCAGCCGTAGGCGAAGGAGAGAGCACTGGGCAGGAAAAGAGAAGGGAAGGAAGGAGAGCAGCGCGTGGGTGGGCTAGAGGAAAAGGACGCGTAGGGAGCTGTGATTGGGCTTTTCCTTCGCCGGCGCCCCCAAGAGAAACCCAGCTGGTTGGGTTCGTCCTGGGTTCGCCGGCGAGATTTTGAGCTGCGGGGGGGCTATGGGGGCTGGCTGGGAATATTTTTGCACTTTTTGTATCGCCGGCGGCCAAAACGTGCTCTGGAGGGGCTCCTGGGGGCCGGCTGGAGTTGCTCTAAAGCCTCCTGGTGTCTTGCATTCCTAAAACTCTTCCTGCTTAGATGAATTTCTTGTTTGACTGCCAGTAGGCAACAAAGAGGGTGTCAGTCCTACGCTCCTCAACTTTTTGATAGTTTTTCTGTTTTGACCTTACTATGCAAACAGGTTCTGACCCCTCAATCGTATCTGTATGCAAGTGCCAAGACATGAGAAGAAAATCATTAACCAAGGGAGTGGAGTATATATAGGCGTAGGATCGTGGCTCCTGTGAGGTGTTGCACATACCGGAGTGGAGAATAGTTATCTTGTATTGAGATCAAAACTGTTTTCACTTTGGACTGAAAACAATCCATCTGCCCTTGGCACGCCAAGCAAGTCCAGGAAGAGCAAAACCCCCACTTTGGCAGCCATGCCCGTCATTGCTGTTGACTCTCTGAGTCGGCCAGCTCCACAGTAGGACAATAACCCAGAGCTACGCGGCAAATGCAGTGAGCCACTGCGTTGGCGCTCGACTCCCCCTTTTGTTTTCAAATGAGACCAACAGGTATAAGCCCCTGTTGATATTGTTTGAAAGAAGAAACAACCGTGAGCACCAGAGGAGTCCAGGGGACTCGAACCCTGGCGGGCTGGGCGCGCACCCGCAGCCGCTGCCAACTGGTCGACACCCAGTTCTCCCACCTTTTGTTTTCATTCGGGTGAGCCCGAACGCTTATATCGAAGGTACTACACCCTGAAGGCAAAACCACCGCCCACGCCACATCAGATTACCCGAAGACTACACCAATATGCTCGGGACATCATCGCGGCACACCATTGTGTTCGCATAGGAGACCACTCCCCTTCAGAAATGAGAGCTCACTCTACCGCCATTCACTAAGCACACTCGTAGCTCCCAACAAGAAATATTTGAATCTGGTCACTTCTATGAGAAAATTTATGAATGGTTTGCTATTTCCTTTTTGTTATTCAATATACATGGTGCACAAATACGCATGCACAACATTTTTTATTCTTTATGCATACATAGTGGTTTGCTTGGGTGGTTTGAAATAACTGACCAAGATCTTTCGAAAATGAACAGCAGGGTCACAAAACTTCTTGCTGAGATCAAATTTGTCACATGGCAATCCCCATCGTGAGGATTCCTCTCTTCTTGTGAGGGTGTAGTACTCAGACTATGCAACTATTCCAAATGTTTAAGGCTTACTCTTTTCAGCCTTTCTTGCTCATTAAACAGACTTATTTCCTTCTTTGTCACAACTAAATGCATTGCTTTATTTATGGAACTATTCACCCAGGACACTTGGTCAAGATGGTATGACACACATGTGTACCGTTTGCACAGTGTGTTGAGCATAACCTACCTGGCGATTCCTTCTCTCTGTTTTCCTATATCCTGATACCTTCCATCCCCAAAACTGGTTATCATGTTTTAAATCTAATAGCCAACAGTTCTCACTCAGCAAACCTAGGATCAACAAGGATGTACACCCAGAAAAATTATAAGGAATTGTCCGCATTTAAAAATGAAAGTTTTGGTAGTGGGTGCGTCTACACCTATAAGCAAAGCAGATTTCCCCACATAGCTTGGCATTTGATAATTGGGTTCTGGCGTGTTGATATTATCAAGCATAGCAACAGGAGGAGAAGGGAATGCGTATATAAAGTGGAAGACAGCTAAGATACCAGAGGTGTACTACGCCAACCATTTTATTTATTTCTAGAAGGTGCCAACAACCAGCGTGATCAAACAAAAGGAAATGCACTGCCATCATGAATTTGCAAAAATTCTAAAACATCCGCTGAAAACACTACGTCTGAGCAATCTTTCACCATAGTTTTATCTCGGAATTGAAGGAACACATACATTGTAGTTACATATCGGCTAAAAACACTACGGGTGAGTAAATAAGCTATTATATCAAATTACCAACATAAACATAAGGCGTAGATTTCACTTCGTGGCCTGGGCAATGATATTACTTATGGAGCCAGCTTCCTCTTTAGCAGCCTCTACCAATGAGTCCTGTGCCAGTTGGGAAGCAAATTGTTAAGAGAAAACTATGGACCTCTGAATAGCAGTGCAGCGCAGGTTCTGCAATTTTTCTTCTACATGTGTGTGTATACAAGTTATATTGGAAAGGTGGTAACGTGTTTTTAGATTATGATGTCGTTTGTCCTACTATTTAAGCACAGCAATGGCCTCTACTGAAACATAGGAGAAGTATCTGAGGACATGAAGAAAAAATGGAAACAGATTCTTATGCACAAGTTTTACGCTCTTCTTATTGGAGCATAAGAGTTCATGTTACCCAGCAGTGAGGATACCTGTGCAGCAATTAGTCTTGCGACGTTCTTCTTGCTAGATTCCTGAAGCTCCCCAGCAATGAGAATCTCATCGAGAACATAATAGGCCTGCAAATTTGACATTTGATACTGATGAACCTGAGTCCATGACTCATACAAATGACATAACTCTGCGAATAATCGCCTATAACTCCAGTAGTCCTGTTGAAGAGAAGATTACCTTGTGAAAATTGAAGATCAAATCCAGCTCGCATACCTACAGATATTAGGAAACACTCAAAAAACAGTACATTAAACAAATAGATGATAATTCGTAAGAGCATTTGCAGGCCAGGACTTACACTGCCGAAATAGCGGTCCAGTATCTCAACAAAATGATGGATAATTTCAAGGACCTCGAGCTCATTGTCATCAGCATCAATGCACATGCAGAAATAGAGGCTCGCATACCTGGCCATCATAATTATAAACAGGTATATAACTAGCCTACAAGAGAATCTTGCAAAACCATATAAGCAGTTAAGCAAACAATATAAACTCAATGGCATTCCTTATTCCTAAAACATACCTTCTGTACACAACCTTGTAACCTCTCCACTCAACAAAGTTGCAGAGTTTCGGTCCTCGGGGAAGAATGAGTCCACTAAGTTCACGAATGACCTTTTCAAATAAGCAGGGTATATAAAAATAAGATAACCAGTACAATACTCCTTGCCAACAAAAATTATGTAGTTAGCAGTGCCAGTTCAGGAGGATCAAATGTAAAAGCATAGTCTCTGTATGACCGCCCACAGTAATAAGCCATCTTTCATAGCAAAAACATACACCGAGTGTGCACCCAGGTGGCCATAAAAACACCAAGAACATCCATTAAAGCATAAGACAGCTAGAATCATGAATTATCTAGATTGGGCACCAACGGAAGTGCTACCTTAAGACATAGCCAGGAACGGATCAGACGGACAGTACAATAACTCCAAATTTATCATTACAAGAAGCATCCGTTACCATTCTCATAATAGTAAGCGTACACTAGGACAAACACGACTTAGTAGCAAACTCTGCTTGGACTATCACACAGATAAACAGACATTGCAATAGGCACACAGACAGCAAAAGAGTAATACAAGCTGTGCCACAGAATGCAGTATAGGATGCTGACCTTAGTCCTCTCCTTCTGGGTGTAAGGCGAGTACCACTTGGTAAGCCTCACCTTGCCCTGACGGCTGATTAGGAGCACAAAATTAATCTGCAAAGACACAGAGTGAAAAGTGAAAATTAAACGACAGTGTACCACAAACAAGATCTAGGAGCTAGTAGCAAAAAGTAACCACCTATGTTGCATAGACAGATTCCATGTTCTGAACAACGGCGACAGACATGCTGCTAGCTAAAATTACACGTCATCTAGACAAACTAACAACTACACTTATTTTGCATCACTCTTTAAGGAACGCACAGGTTTTATCATTTCCAGCCGGAACTGGTCGGCATGCTCCCCCGCAACCACCACACAATCACGAACAGGACTAATACAACTTTGTGACGGAGCCTTTCATGGCTGTATCACTGAAGACTGGGTAACAACAGTCAATTCCGTTGAAATCCCAAACTGCCTATTTTTCTGAAACCATGATACAAGTAATAAATTTATCAACAACCAGCGAAGTGTTCAGATATGTATTCTCACCAATTTATTTCTCTACATGTTTGTCCTACACTGGAATAATACAAGCTGGAAAGATGGAATCACCAGAGGCAATCAGTGTGATACTGAAATACACAGCATTTTAAAGGAGATCCAGTGTACAAAATACAAACTTCTTGAAACTACAACACAACAACCTAGCGATCAAAAGGAGTTTGGCCTAGCCACAGATTCAGTGGGCAGTTGCTGACCAAATTTGTATGGTAACAGGAAAGATCATGATAAATTAAGCATTATAGATGCCATTTCTCCTAGGAACGAGATCATCATAACACTATTGGGTCCTTGGTATCGTTGAGAAAATCGACTAGCTTGAGAAATTGCAGTAAATTGTCTATACTTGGCTTGCTAATTCCAAATCGATGACGAATCGTTGATTCGTGGGTACGCTTTCCAGTTTTCCGGGATCCCGGACCCGCACGAGGAATAAGATCTCAGAATTTCAGGCGTAGCGCAGAAGATCTAGAGGAAGGAGAGGACAAGGAACTAACCATGGCTCGGGACGGTCGCCGCCCGCGTAGTTCTGCCGAGACCCGAGATGAAGAGCGCGGAAGGTGGGTGTGGACGCGCGGATCTGGCGGCGGGGACGGATTGGGTGGCAGCCGGTCGTCGGAGAAGGGAGGTGGCTGTCGCTGGAGAGGATCGCCCGGAGTCGGGAGCGCGAGAGGGCGTCGGTCGGGGTCTGGGCGGTCCGGGTCGTGTCGTGTCTGGTTCGTGATCTGCTACCAGGTTCAACCGAAACGCTTTGCTTGCTATGTTTTTTTCTAACGATAGAAGTCCCGAAGGACATGGATCTGCATTAAACAGTCGGTAGGTACAAATTTACACAAAGGGCCTGAGCGACTCCGCTAATTACACACTGACCTTTAGAAAAAAGAGTTGCACCCTAGAAAATCTCGCGTTGACCCGCGAAACACGAGGGAGTCCTTGAACGCCGCCGCCGAGCCAACAGATGCAGCCGTTCATGTCGCCGCTGGGGACAAACCACTTGGGGCGGCAGAAACCATACGGACTTAGCTGCATCGAGGCCAGAAAACCTCCAACAAAGGAGGAGAAAGCTCGAGCAACTTGGTCGAGCACAACAGGGCCATTCCCTTGGCCAAAGATAGCGGTAGCAACACATCGCCGCTGCTTGGAAGCTACTGTCGAGGTTGCAGAACCGAAGACCTCCGAAACCATGTCCACACAGCCGCAGCGTCGACAACACCCTCCTCCCCCTCGTCACCAAGGCTGGCCGAGAGAAGAGACCGAATAATGCAACCGCTCCGCAAATAGCGGAGGCACTTATTGAAGAAGCGGCTCGGTCGGGAGACAAACCACAGCATCTTCCACCTCAGAAGCCTACCATGGAGCTCCATCACCGAATCCCCAGCACCGCACCCACACGTCGGAGAGGAGGGAACCCACCACCGCATTGCAACTCCATCAGCATAGCCCCTACTTCTCCCCTCCCCCTCACCTTCACGGCAGGCCGGCAGGAGAGGAAGCAACAAGGCAGCTCTGATGGAGAAAGCCCATTTATTTGTGGAGGAAGCAGTCAGCTGCCTCAGCTCCCATGGCTCCGACCGTCAGAGCACTGTGTCGAGGAAGAAGGACCGCCGTCGGCTGTGGATCTCGGACAAGAGAACCACACGTCGCCTCCCGACATAGCGCCAAACTACACACCACAACCTAGCAAACCTACTACTACAGTACTACAACTACTAAACCCTAGAACTACTCCGACGCCGCTCCTCCGCCACCTCCGGCCGGCTATTTCGGCGGGAGAGGCTCGGGATCGACCCGGTTTAGCGGTGGAAGAAGTCAAGAAGAAGAGGAGGAGAAAGGGGAGAAGATAAGGATGGGGGGAGTGCAGTTTGCTTGCTATGTGATTGTTCGTTAGTTTTGTTTCGGGGCTTGCTTGGGAAATAATATTCATTCAGCAGGCATCACTTCGTCCCGAAAATAGGTCAGCACATGTTTGAGATTAACTTATACAGTATGATTTTACTTTGATCAAGCATTTGACTAATGTGATATGGGATATATGTCCTAAAATTTATATCATTTCAAATCTCTTTCGAATATATGAATCTAACGACATCAATTTTGTGCAACATAAATTATGAAATAATTCTTTGTCAAAGTTAAATTCTAGAAAACCGACATCTTGTTTTCGAGAATGGAGTATGTTTGACGAATAGCGAGTCCGAAACACCAACATCAATGTCAACAACATTCTGATCACAACAATGAGTTTTATCCTCAAAGCTATCCTCATATACGCCTGGGTTACGTCTTTTTCGACGTAACCCCCATGCATATATGAGTCAATGTCAACAAACTGAGTTATCCCGAATGTATCCTCCTACATGGTACGAGTGATAGACGCTGAGGGTCTAAGCCTAAAACTTGACTATGGTAGACATTAAGAACGTGCCTAGTCTACCTTCAATTCAACTTCATATTGATTCGATGGGTTGGCTAAGATGATTTCTTCTGTTGCCTTCCATTCTTAAAACTTGTCACAGGTTGCTTGATACTCGCCGATATGTAACTGTTTTTGCTCTTGTAACTCGCTATCTCTCCCTTTGTTAGTATCGTTCGATCGAGAATTCGAGACTGTCTTTATGCTGAGGTTAGAGAATAGTGTAAAGCATGAACTTCGTACCAGATAAGGAGAATAAGTAGCCGGAGCATGTAGGGGTGCAAGAGATGTATATATGGGCTGCAATGACTGGGCTAGTACTATAGGTTCAGAAGGTGGGTGGGGTCAGCGAGCCCCTTGGTAATCTCATATTCCAGGACAAAGAGCAGAGACAAGAAATACTGCAATAACGTGAGTGTCGAAGATACATGTGCGAAGCAATGTGGTAATTATTATGCCTTATATTGACGCACTATGTCCTTATCCGTTCATTCTCGTATGGCAAAACGAGCTTTATATATACTTGTGGAAAATGTGAAACTCTATAATTTGGTGTTGTTACATCTGAGGGTTATATAGTTGTACAAAATATGGAGGGCTATAAGCATATGTGGAAAAGAAAAAGTAGTGAGCTACCATGAGTGATACCTAATCATACTCATCCATATCCCTTGGATCCTATAAAGAGAGCGTAAGGCGAGAGCACCACAGCCCCATGTGTTTTATTCACTGACATGTCCCCTCTCCATACCGTGGTTAATTATGGGCGGGCCTTCCGTGTTTGGTTAACGCTGTTTTTTTTTGAAAATGCAAAGTGCGTGCCCCGCGCCGTGGCCCCTGCCTTTCTTTGTTGTTAGTGGGTGGAAAAGAGTAGGAGCTCCTATATCCTGATCCACGCCCAGGACGATATGCCTCTCTCTTGTGTCCATTACACTGAAAACAGACGACGCATTTCTACCACATCGAGGGCCTTTTACCCTCTGCTATATATAGGTTGAAGGTCTTTCATCATTTTGGCGCCATCGCCTCTAGGGGGATCAGGTGCAATGTGCAAGAATTTACAAAAAACGAGAGATGACTACCGACTACCGCGGGAATGAAAACGCGCGGCAAATAGTTTAGGCAGGGCGAAGTGACTCGTTTTGGTGCACGGACTACATGGAGCCCGTTTTTTTTGAAAAAAAAAAATCATAAACTGTACTTTTAAGTTTCAAATAATTCTGAAAAAAAATCCTAACTGTAGATAATGATGGCTTCTACTAGATTGCATAAATTCAGTGTGAAGTATTATGTATTTTAGGCTGTGTGAAAATGACAAATTTCAGGATCTGAAATGGTGAAAAGTACAGATTTCGAAAAACTTCAAATGTGTCAAAATTTGTCATTTTTATGCAGGCCTGAATACAAAACATTTTGAGTTGAAAATTTGCAGTCCCGTAGAATATGTTATTGGAAACATGTAGGATTTTTCTGGAATTTTTAGAAACATGAAAAAATCAATTTAAGAAAAAGTTCAAAAAACAGGCTACATATGGATCCCGTGCTCCAATATGACTTTTTGAGCCAGGGCAGTCTATGAGGGCGCGTGAGATGCACGACTGCTCTGGCCCCAAAAAAAGTGATATCAAACGTAGAGAAAAAAGGCTAGCTTGATGCAGCCTGCAGGGCTACAGGCCCGCCCGTTCGTCCTGCACGCCTGAATGCAACACTTGTAGCTAGCTCTCTCCTCTAGTTTAGTCCTTTGTCACGCGTTAGCGGGGCAGTTCGGATTAGCCACGATGTGCGTAGTGTAGCTAAAAATCATCATGACTTCTAGCTAAATCAAGAGGCTACTACTTTTCAGCTATCAACTATAAATAAGAAAAATAATCCATAGGCTTGTGTTATTCAACACTGGAAAAATAAAATGATATGGCTGATTGGCGATTAGCTGTTTTGAATCATCAGTTAGTAACCGGGGACTTGCTAAATAAACTTAGTAATGTGGGTAGTTTCTGTTTGGAAAGACCGGGTGCGTAAATTTTACAAACTATTGGTAGTTAAGTGTTTTGAAAGAACCTGCAAATGTTTTATTTCAATAAATAGCATATGCAGGATTCTTTTTGGTGGAACATGAAGTCCGCTCAAGTGTTACCTTTACTCTTTTATATATTAGCATTTGAAATATTTTTAGATATTGTACAAACAACAAATTTTGAACTTAAATAATTATTAAGTCGGAGCATAATTTACTTATACTAGTCACATGAACTTTTCCAAAAAAAATTGGGGCTATTTTGCATTTCGATCCAGAGCCCCCAATTTGTAGAGACGGTCCTGAGTTTAGGACAATCTGTACATTTTTTCTCTCCCGTCGGTCACGATGTATGTTATCGGAAGGGGTAGCAATGATTACTGTACTAGAACTAAAAACGAATAGTATATTCAACCAGCAAATGGACTACGGTGTGGCCGTGCGATCATCACTCCAACATCTAAGCTCCCTGGAAATGCTGGCCTCTGGTTCACCCACGTTTTGACCCCACAAATCAGTGACTCAGTTTGCTTTTCGCTTTTTCGCTGTTACGCCCGTTTCTTTCGCTGCGCGTGGGACGTGGGGTTTGTGGACCCGCCTGTCGGTGTTGCTATGCGCGTGTGTGTATGGTGGCTTTCTGTGCCTGTTGTTTCCGCGGCGCCTCAGGTCGGTTTGGTCTTCCGGGGAGGCGCGGGAGATTTTATTATTTGCCACGCTTTACTTCTAACCTTTATAATTTGCCACACTTTAGTTGGTCTTTTATTATTTGCCACACATTAGATTAGTTCCTTACTAATTTGCCCTATTTCTTGTTTTACAGATATATTGACTTTTTTTACTCCTAAATACACTGTGAATACTGTACATGTACCGGGCTGGACCTAACCAGGTCGGCAACTACTCAATCTATCAGCCACTCGAGTCAGTTCATCACGTTCTTGGACAGGGGAAGAAACAGAGGAGGTGGGACGGCAGCGCCGCCGGCGGAAGCGGCCGGACCAGGCGGGAGCGCCCGGATTACGGGCGGCACAGCCATGATCGGTGACCACGAACGGGAGCCGCGATCCAGGTAAACCATTCCTCTCCCCTGATTCTCCCTCATTCCCATCATTTTTGCCCTGAGACCGGTTGGCACTAGATCGAGGGCACTTAGATCTTTGAGGCTATTCCGATCGATCGACAACGCTTTATACATATATACGAATCGCCCTTTAGGATATTGTACTATAGGTATTTTTCTCTGTCTCACCAAAGCGCTTGCTCTCTCTCCGTTTGTGTGGTCTCACTTCGTTCATCTGAATGGATGTTGTACTATAGCTATTGAGCAGCAGCATCCAGTATTTATATGGGATGAACGAAAAGATTAGCACTCAAGATTTGCAGCAGAACCCAGTACTATATTTAGTAATGCCTGACTGGTTATACACATTCATCTGTTCAGCTTTCAATATTCAGACGTAATTCTCATTATTGTAATTGAGTTTTTTTAACTATCTCATTTAAATAAACTTATATTTTCAATGCATGATCAAATTTCTTGATTGGTTTTGCTATCCATATGTTTCATTGCAAACTGAAAATTGCTATTTTGTTTTTTAGTAGGGCGTCAACGATGGATACTGCCAACTTGTCTACATCGGATATTGTCCAATCCAATGATGGAAGTAGTTCAATTGTTGGAGTCATTGATTGGTCCCGAATTGAGATAGCACCTGTGAATGAAGATGAAATCGATGTTCTTGTTTCAGAAGAGAACTTGTGCTTGATGCTTGGCATTAATGATAAATCCGGGCATCGACGAGCTATAGCTGGGACAGCTATCGAAGCCTCCATTGCCAATATCAATGCTTGTATGGATGATATTGATGAGGATTTACTTGCTGATGCAGCCCTCCCTGTGTCTGACCATATGCCCGAAGAGAAACACTTTTGGTATGACAAAGACCATCCTGTGATAGAGGAAGGTTCCTTGTTTCGTTCGATGGAAGAGTTCAAGATGCTCTTGAGAACATTTGCTATTAGAGGCAAGTTTGACATTCAGATACAGGATAGCGACACTACTAGATTTATAGGCCATTGTAAAGGGGAACTATGTTCTTGGAGAATAACGGCTAGGACAATTGAAGATGGAAAAACAGTCAGGGTATTAACTTATCTATCATCAACCTTTGATGTTGTGTGTTGCAACTATACTATAAAATTAAATGTAACTAATGGATGGTATTTTGTTTTCCTGCAGGTTAACAAAATAGTAAAGCCGCATAATTGTTCATCAACAGCGGAAGTGATCTCAAGCATGGGTGGCAGAAAAGTCAATTGGCATACTTCAGACTGAACCTAACATCGGTGCTACTGAGCTGCAAAAAAGGTTAAAAGTCCAGTACAAAGTTACTACTGGATATCAAACTGTTTGGAGGGCCAAAGAAAAAGCCATGGATAAATTATATGGTACATGGGGAGAGAGCTTTCAAAATCTATGGAACTTCAAATCTGAGATTGAGAAGAGATCTCCGGATAGCATTGTAGAGGTTGATGTGAAGAGCGAAGGGGGTAAAGTGTATTTCTGCAGATTTTTTATGGCACTCAAACCATGCATTGACGGCTTTTTGAACGGTTGTAGGCCATATGTCAGTATAGACTCCACCTTTATGAATGGGAAGTGGAATGGTCAGTTAGCAGCATGTACAGCACTAGATGGACATAACTGGATGTTTCCCTTAGCATTTGGATTCTTTGCTTCAGAGACTGAGGATAACTGGACTTGGTTTATGCAGCAGTTGCATAGGGCAATAGGACATCTTCAAAATCTAGCTATTTGTACAGATGCATGCAAAAGATTAGAGAATGTAGTTAAAAAAGTTTTCCCTCAAGCTGAGCAAAGGGAATGCTTTCGGCATCTAATGGCAAACTTCAAGAAGAAGTTCCATGGAGACGTTTTTGGTCAGATGTGGCCAGCAGCCAAGGCTTATCGTTTAGAAACATTTAACTACCATATGGCCAAGGTATTTGCAGCTGAACCTGAGGTAGCTACCTACTTGAGTACTTATCATAACTTGAAGTGGATGAGATGTGACTTCAACACGGAAATAAAATGTGATTACATTCATAATAATCTAGCTGAGAGTGTCGGAGAATAGGCCCAGGAACCGGGCGTATCTCACGGGGTAAGAATCGAGCAAGGGGCTGAACACGGAGTCAAACAACCTCTAACGTTCCACGGCGACGGTGCTCGTCGGGCTCGTCGGAGGGGAACACTGCAGAGAGGGGACGCACAGTATTACCCAGGTTCAGGGCCCTCTTGTGGAGGTAAAGCCCCTACGTCCTGCTTGGCTGTATTGCTTGTAGAGGTTTTTCAGTACAGGGAGAGCCTGTGGAGCTCGAGGTGGCTACAATGGCTAAAAACCCTAACTGAACCAGGGGGTGAACTTAGATCTAAAACCCAACCCTTGGCACGGGAGTGCCCTCCCTCCTTTTATAGTCGTCTTGGTCCTCTTCCGCCCAAACATTTGGGCGGGAAGGGTTGCCACATCCCGACGAAGGAGGAGGCACGGTGCACCATAAAGGTGAAGTCCACCATAAAGGTAGAGCCCATGGACGCGGTCCACGGCAGGGGAGCAGCGTCACCAAAGCTGAAAAGAGGCACCGTCCAGCCAGGACGGTGGGCTGGCGCAGCAGACGTGGAACGGGTCCCGCGGTGACGTCGCCGTTGGAGCGTAGCTGCAGGCGGTCTCCTTATCACCAAAGTGGCAAGCCTCGTTGTCCGCTTTGCTTGGTGCCGCTTTGTTGACCCCTTTATTCATCAGAACGGCAACTGGGGCGCTGGCGTCATCGCGCTTTGGCGCGCCAGTGACTCTGCGGGAAGCGCAGAGCCCATGTGCGCTCTGCCGCGGAGGCAGAGCTGGCTTCGAGAGGAAGGAAGCCTCCCGAGGCGAAAAAGCCTCGGCAAGCTTCGCGGCTTAGTCCTTAGCCGAAATCCTGGTGGCGCCTTGAGGCGCCTTCTTGTGGAGAGATCCCCTGTCGAGACTCGACAGGCTTGGAGAGCCTCTACAGGCTGAGAGCCTGGTCCTTAGCGGAAATCAGACCGAAGAGTCCCTTGGGCCTTGGCAGGCCGGCCCGTGGTACCCTGGTTTCCACTGTGCCGACAGTAGCCCCCGGGCCCACGATGGGCACGCCGGAGTTGCCGACGGAGGCGAAGCGTCGAGGGCCCAACAGAGCCTGCCAGGGCCGCGACACGTGGAGCGCGACGGTTGCGCCCGCGGCCATGATCTCCTCGGCTTCAACGGGCGTCGTGGTGGGACCCGCCACGACCAGGCGCCCGGTCAATAAAGTCTGGGCGCGCAGACTGCGCCCGTCACTTCTCCCATTACTCCGCCGCCCACTTCTTCCAAACGATTTCTTCTCCCCAGAGCGCTCCTTCTCCACGGTTGTCTTCTTCCTCTCCGGCGAGCGATGGCACCCAAGAGAGCGGGCACCGACGCGAAGGGCAAGGCCACGGTGCAGGCCGGCTCGTCGGCCGGCGCGTCGGCGGCGGCGTTGCGCGGTGCGGCCCTCACGGCGGCGATGCCGCCGACCCGCGTCTCCGCGGCGGCGATAGCCAAGGTGCGTCACCTGGTGGCGGCGGGCTCCAACGAGCAAGGGGCCACCGAGATGAGGCCAAGCGGCAGCAGGCTCGCCGACGAGTTCTACCCCATCTTCCTCCACACTCTCTATGCTGGCCTCGTACCGCCATTCTCTGATTTCCTTCTGGCGATTCTGGAGACGTATCAGATCCACTTGCTCCATCTTCACCCCAACTCCATTCTCATTCTTTCCATCTTCGCCTACCTTTGCGAGGCCTACATCGGCATTCGCCCTTCGGTGGCGCTCTTCCGCAGCTTCTACTCCCTCCGGAGCAGCGCCGCCGGCGAGCACCTCGGCTGCGTCTCCTTCCGCATCGCCGCCGCCAGGAGCGAGAACTACATCCCCATCGCTTGGCGCGGTGAGAATGCCATCACCATGGTGACGAAGAAGGTGGACGGCTTCCGCGAGCGGTGGCTCTTCGTCGACGCTAAGATGAGGAACCCCCTCCTGGAGGTGCCGGAGGGGCCCCCGGCGAAGTGGGCGCGCTGGGGGAGTGCAGAGTTCACCGGCCGAAAACTTGACGCGGTGTACACATACATCCAGCGTATCCGCGAGGCAGGGGTCACCGGCCAGATGGTGGCCAGAGACTTCTTGAGGCGCCGGATTGCCCCCCTCCAATGGCACTCTGAGCCGATGTGGAGCTACAAGGACAAGACGGACGCGATGAGGCTGAGCCGAGACAGCCTCCAGCCTGAGGTGCTGAGCCAAGTCCTGGGGGTGCTCTTCGCCTCCAAGACAACAATCCCGCTGCCTGCCCAAGACGACGCACGGCCGCTCATCGTCTTTGCCGAGGAGAGCATCTCGGAGCATCGCCGGGGCATGCCGGTGTTCGACGAGTGGGGAATAGTACCCGCGGGCCACCGCGGGCCCCGCCCCAACCCGTTGGCGGCGGAACCGGAGAGCATGGATGTGCCCCCGGAGCAGGAGGAGGCTGAAGAGGCTGGAGAGGACTCGGGAGCCGAGGACGCACCCACCGAGGGCGAGGCCTCGAGGGGCGCCAGCTCTGCGGGCGGGGACGAGGCGTCGACAGGCGCCAGCCCTGTTGGCGAGGACGAAGTGGCGAGGGGCGCCAACCCCTCGAGAGGCTCCGTCAGCTCCTCGAGGAGCATTCCCGCCGACGTGGACCTCCAGGTGCTCTCCTCCAGCGATGAGGAGGGTGCCTTCTACGTCGCTCGCTCCAAGCGCGTCGAGGAGGAGAAGGAGACGAGCGGCGGCGGGGGTGGGCGCAGCGAGCCCCGCTCCAAGGCTGTCCACGATAGAAGCGCCGCGACAGCGAGGAGCGCTTCTCGCGAGGAAGCAAGGGTGCCTCCAGAGGAGGCCGGAGCAAGCAACACCCAGCCACCCAGGGTGAAGAAAAGGGTGTGGGTGATGGCCGACGAGTAAGTCTCGATTCTTCTTTTTCTTTGCTGCTTCACTTCTCGGAGATCCCCTTGAAGGACCTCAGACTTGCCTTTCTTTCAGGGAACCTGCGGCGCCAAAGAGGCGGCGGCTCCGCAAGGTTGGAGAGACCACCAGCGCCTCTGTGGAGACGCCTGCGGCGGGCGAGCCGCGGCAAGCATCTGTTCCTCCCGCGAGCGAGCGCCGCGCGGAGGTGGTGATGGAGGAGGCAGCGCCGTCGTCAGGTCGGGCAACAGCTCCTCCCGTGGCGGAGCAGCGCACAGAGGAGGTGGCTGAAGAGACGGCGCCATCGTCGTCTCGGGTGGTGACTCTTCCCGTGGTGGCGCACCGCGTGGCTGAGGAGGTTGAAGGAGCGGCGCCGCCGTCACCAACCAGGGCGGCCACTCCTCCCGTCCAGCAGGAGACAGAGGAGGAGAGGATGGACGAGGAGATCGTCCTGGAGCAGCCTCCAGGGGAGGAGGAGGAGGCTCCCTCGAGGGGGGCCGACGCGACCGAGGCCGCGGCGGACGCGGCCGCCACAGAAGGGGCAGGTGGCGCCCCTGAGGAGCAGGAGGCAGAGGGGCCTCCGGAGCCCACAAGCGCCGGAACTGGGGGCGAGAGAACGCCCAGCCCCCAGAGAGCCCTTGAAGCGGGCAACAGGGGAGGCGCCCCCATAAGCCCCCAGGCCGCTCCAGAAGCGGCGGTGAGCCCAAGGCAGGAGGCCTCGGGCGCCTCGACAAGGATCGAGGCCTCCGCACCCGGCAGTGGTGCGGGAACCTTGGTGCGGCGGGAGCCGCGAGCGGCTCGCCGCCGGGTCGTCGTCAACCGGGCCCTGCAAGCTCTTGGCGAGGTGGAGGGCGAGCTCACCAGGGAGGAAGCCGCCATAGCGGCGGAGCGAGCAAGGCTAGGTGAGGCCTGGTCCCTCCTCCAAGAGAGGGTGGAGTTCTGCCGCCGCCAGGACGCAGCAGCCCAGGCAGAGCGCCAGGAGGCCCTCCGCTTCGCCAAGGAGACCCGCGACAGCGTCAAGCGGGAGGCGCAGGAGGTCATGGACCAACTGGACGCCGACCGGGCGGCGCTCGACGCGGAGACTGCCTCCAGGCACCAGGAGCTGGCGGCCGCGCGGCAGCAACTTGCTGCCGAGTCCGAGGACACACGGGCCAGCCTGAGGGAGCAGCGCGAGCTGCTGGATGCTCGTGAGGGCCATCTGGCACTGGGCGAAGCGGAGCTGAAGCAGCGCGGAGAAGAGCTGCAGCGGCGCGAGGAGCAGGTCCAAGTGCTCGAGAGGGACCAGGCCACCCGCGAGGAGCAGCTCAAAGCCCGCGAGGACAAGGTGGCCCGGGACGAGGCCACCTACTCGAAACGCATGGAGAAGGCCAACGCCGACCTTGCCAAGAGGCAGAAGAAGGCGGAGGACGATGCCGACGCCAAGGTCAAGCTCGCCCGGGAGGAACTCTCCGCAGAATACAGGGCCAACCTCGCGAAGCAAGAGGAGCGCTTCGTGACCAAGCGCCAGGAGTTCCTGGACCGCATCGACGTCCTCGAGAAGGAGGTGCAGAAGATGGCTCCTCTCCTCCAGAGCGCCCAGGAGGCCCAAGCCTGCGCCGAATCCAAGGCCACGGCCCTGGAGGAGGACCTGCTCGAGCTCCAACAGCAGGTGGGGCCGGTCGCCAACCTTGTTGAGCAGGCGCGGGACAAGGAGAGCCACGGCCGGGCCATGTCGCGTCAGCGCCGGCTCATGTTCGAAAGCCTGGTGCGGCGTGCGCGCGCCATCGCGGACAACTTTAGGGTCGAACTTCCTGCATTCGACGCAAGAGGGGGCGATGACGGAGCGGCGTACAACCTCTTCTTCGAGCAGTTCCTCGGGGAGATCGAAAAGACCGCGAAGGAGTTTGACGCGCGCGTCGTGGGGGAGAGCCGCGACCTCCTCGTCGTCGCCACCGCCCACATCTTCTGCAACCTTAAGCGGCTCGACGCCTCCATCGACCTCGCGGCCGTGACAGGGCCCGGCGACCCCAGCTTCCGCACGAAAGCGATACAGGAGGCTGCGGAGGCGTACGCCAAGAAGTTCGAGCAGGCCGTGATTTTCGAAGGCGATGGCGGCAGCGAGGAGGACGCCGAAGAGGAAGAGGGGCGCACCGCGGGCGGCGCGAGCACCTCAGGGGGCACACAGGCCTGAGCTTCTTCCTGCAGCTGGACGTGCATAGGGCGCCCAAGTGTCTTAGCCTTTGCTTGTATAGACTTTTGTAAAGACTTATTGATGCTTTAATTAGATGTGCTTGGCGTGTGCCCCTCGAGAGGCTTTTGTCTTCCCTTTCATGTCTTTTTTGCTCTACGTTTTAGGACCCTCTCTTAGCGCTACACCACCGCCGCTTCGGTATGTGAGCAGTCAGGGCTCCACAAGGCCGGGGGGTGCGTGAGGCCTCGAGAAGTAAGATCCCGCGAGGCGCGATGCCTGGGGTTCCCCTTTAACGCGCAAGCAGCCCATGAGGCATAGGAGAGAGAAAAGAGGTTCGAGGGACAAAAGCCAGCGAAGGGAAAAATTGACCAAGTGTTTGGACTTAGCTTCGCGAGGCATTGTCTGCCTTGGAGGGGGTGTTGGTTCCCTGGAGAGGCGTTTTGGCCTTGTAGGGGGTGTTTAGTTCCCTGTCGAGGCATTTTCTTCTCGAGGTTGCCTGAGGCTTGCTTGGACCTGCTTCCCTGCGTTTGGACAGATAGGTGCACCCACAAGCAGTACATAGCTAGGTAACTTATGCGCGCTCGTAGGTTCCTTCATGTGTGTCTCGCGAGGAGAACAGGCACCAAGGTTTTGGTGAGTTGACGTGCACGGGAGCTGACCCATGAGTTCAGAGCTCCCTGGGAGTTGACATGCATGAGAGCTGACCCGCGAGTTCAGAGCTCGGATCCCTTGGGTTTAAGGTGCTGCTGGGATGCTCCCGAGGCACAGGCACCATGCTAGCCCCCGCTCGCGAGATGCACATGAAGGATCATACGAGCAAGGACAAGATGCAAATATCATAAATGCTTACCAAAGCAGAATCAAACTGCAGGCGCAAAGCGCAAAAGGTTCAAGTTGACCTGAAACAGAGGTTCATTACACTGGCGTGGCCAGAATTACAAAAATCCGCCATGCTCTGGGCATGGGGTCCACATGCTGTGGCTGAGACTCTCGAGGGGGCGTGCCCGTGGCAGACGCATGTAGAGAGAGCTCAGGGGGCCCCTAGGCGGGGGTGGCTTGAAGAGCCTGTGTCCCGCCATGTCTGGGCATGGGGGTCCATGTCGCCAGGGCATGGTGCTTGAAGAAGTCACCTTGCCGAGGCTTGGTGGCTTGGGAGTCTTCTCGAACGGCCCGCGGCAACGTATAGTAGAGAGGGGAGCCCGAAATTTTTCCTCGTGGAGGATGTTGGTGCTGAATTCTCCCTTGGCGCAAAAAGTTGCTTGCAAAAGGTTGCTCGTCGAGGACGATCAGGGGTAGAACTTGCGCAGGTGCTGGATGTTCCAGGGGTTGGCGATGGGGACGCCGTCCTCCGTCTCGAGCCGCGCAGAGCCAGGCCTGGCGATGTGCACGACTCTGTAGGGCCCTTCCCACATTGGTGAGAGCTTGTGGAGACCTTCCCTGGAGAGGATTCTCCTCAGGACAAGGTCCCCTGCTTCGAGAGTGCGCGGGCGGATGTGACGGCTGTGGTAGCGGCGGAGATCTTGCTGGTACCTTGCCGCTCTCAGGGCCGCATTGCGGCGGAGCCCTTCAAGCAGCAGCAGGTCGTCGTTGCGGAGCTCATCCAGCTCGGCCTCCTTGAAGGCCAAGACTCGCGGAGAGCCGTGGGTGATCTCGCTGGGGAGGACGGCTTCGGCGCCGTAGACGAGGGAGAATGGCGTCTCGCCAGTTGGCTTTGTTGGCGTGGTGCGGATGGACCAGAGCACCGAGGGGAGCTCGTCGATCCAGTTCTTGCCGCTGGCCTTGAGGCGGTTAAAGCTTCTCGTCTTGAGGCCCTTGAGCACCTCAGCATTGGCTCGCTTGGCCTGTCCATTGCTGCGTGGGTGAGCCACCGAGGCGTAGCAGATTTGGGCGCCGAGGCTGCCGCAGTAGGACTTGAAGGCGCCGCTGGTGAACTGTGAGCCGTTGTCGGTGATAATGCGGTTGGGCACGCCGAAGCGGCAGACCAAGCTCCTGATGAATTTCACCGCTGATTTCGCCGGAATGGTGCGCACGGGTTCCACCTCGGGCCACTTGGTGAACTTGTCGATGGCGACGTAGAGGTAGCGGTAGCCCCCGAGCGCTCGCGGGAAAGGTCCCAGCAGGTCCAGCCCCCAGACCGCGAACGGCCAGGAGAGCGGGATCGTCTGGAGTCCTTGTGCGGGCTGGTGGATCTGCTTGGCGTGGAATTGGCAGGCGTCGCAGGACTGGACAATTTCAGCTGCATCTTGAAGGACAGAGGGCCAGTAGAAGCCACTTCGGAAAACCTTGCCTGCCAAGGTGCGCGAGGACGAGTGATGGCCGCACTCTCCGCTGTGGATGTCGTTGATGAGCTGGCGGCCTTCCTCGGCAGGGACGCACCGCAACGCAACCCCATTGGGGCGCTTACGGTACAGGTCTCCGTCGTGGAGGCAGTAGGACTTGGCCTGGCGAGCAATTCTCTCAGCTTCTGCATCTTCTTCGGGAGGACTCGATCTTGCAGGTAGCGCTTGATCTCGTCGATCCAACCAGTGTCTTGGCGTACCAAAGTCATCAACAAGCGATCGCCTGAGGGCAACCCACAGTTTGGTGCTCCACTTGGTGGGCTGGTGGGAGCTCCTCTTGAACGCTTATGTTGACCACTGGTTGCTTGACGGAGGCCTTAGCGAGTCTCTCCTCAAACACTCCAGGCTGTGGGCTTCTCTCTTTGCTGCTCGCTTGGCGAGGTCATCGGCTTCTTGGTTCTCTCCTCGCGGAATATGCTTGAGTTCCATGCCCCTGAAGTGCTTCTCGAGCTTGCGTACCTCTTCAAGATAGGCCACCATGTAGGTGTCCTTAGGCGTGTAGCTTTTGTTGGAGAAGTTGACGAGGAGCTGAGAGTCGCCCTTGATGAGGATGCGCTTGATGCCGAGGGCGATGGCGGCTCTGAGCCCAGCGAGGAGGCCCTCGTATTCGGCAATGTTGTTGGAGACCTTGTCGTGGTCCTTGAAGCACAACTGGACGGCGTAGTATAGCTTGTCGCCTGTTGGTGAGGTGAGGACAGCCCCAGCCCCTGCACTCCGGGCCGCGAAGGCGCGTCGAAGTGCATGGTCCAGTAGCCGGGCTCTGTCTGTCCTGAGGTTGTAGCTTGTTCTTCTTGAGGCTCTTCTTCGCGTGTGTCCGTCCATTCAGCCATGAAATCAGCTAGCGCCCTGCCCTTGATGACTCTTGTGGTGTCAAATTCCAGCTCGAAGGGTTGCAGCTCGATGCCCCAGCTCGCGACGCGATCTGTCGCGTTTGGGTTGCGCAGGACTTGCTCCAGGGATATGAGGTGACCACATGATGGGTGACCCTGGAAGTAGTGGCGCGCTTTCTGGAGGCGCTGAGGAGCGAGAAGAGGGACTTTTTGCTGCATGGGTAGCGCTCGCGAGCATCTCGTAGCACTGTGCNCTCCACTTGGTGGGGCTGGTGGAGCTCCTCTTGACGCTTATGTTGAACCACTGGTTGCTTGACGAGGCCTAGCGAGTCTCTCCTCAAACACTCCAGGTACTGGGCTTCTCTCTTTTGCTGCTCGCTTGGCGAGGTCATCGGCGTTTGGTTCTCTCCTCGCGGAATATGCTTGAGTTCCATGCCCCTGAAGTGCTTCTCGAGCTTGCGTACCTCTTCAAGATAGGCCACCATGTAGGTGTCCTTAGGCGTGTAGCTTTTGTTGGAGAAGTTGACGAGGAGCTGAGAGTCGCCCTTGATGAGGATGCGCTTGATGCCGAGGGCGATGGCGGCTCTGAGCCCAGCGAGGAGGCCCTCGTATTCGGCAATGTTGTTGGAGACCTTGTCGTGGTCCTTGAAGCACAACTGGACGGCGTAGTATAGCTTGTCGCCTGTTGGTGAGGTGAGGACAGCCCCAGCCCCTGCACTCCGGGCCGCGAAGGCGCCGTCGAAGTGCATGGTCCAGTAGCCGGGCTCTGTCTGTCCTGAGGTTGTAGCTTGTTCTTCTTGAGGCTCTTCTTCGCGTGTGTCCGTCCATTCAGCCATGAAATCAGCTAGCGCCCTGCCCTTGATGACTCTTGTGGTGTCAAATTCCAGCTCGAAGGGTTGCAGCTCGATGCCCCAGCTCGCGACGCGATCTGTCGCGTTTGGGTTGCGCAGGACTTGCTCCAGGGGATATGAGGTGACCACCTTGATGGGGTGACCCTGGAAGTAGTGGCGCACCTTTCTGGAGGCGCTGAGGAGCGAGAAGAGGAGCTTTTGCTGCATGGGGTAGCGCTCGCGAGCATCTCGTAGCACTGTGCTGACGAAGTACACGGGATGCTCGACGAGGGTAGTTGTGGGCGTGGCAGCAGTGGGCTCCTCTCGAGGCCCGATGGAGTCCTTGTTGAGGGTCTCTTGAGGCCCTGCTTGTAGAGGCTGGGTGCTTGTCGAGGCTGCTTCCTTGTTGTGGAGTTCTGGGCTTGTCGAGGCGTGGCTCTGCTTGACGAGAACTGGCTCTTCCCTTTCAGCCACCAAGACCGCGCTTGCCGTCTGAGGAGTGGCTGCAAGATACAGCTTCAGAGGCTCGCGAGGGCGTGGGGCAACCATGATGGGTGGGCTCGCCAGGTATTTCTTCAGATCCTCGAAGGCTTTTGCCGCTTCAGGGGTCCACTTGAAAGGACCAGACCGCTTCATAATCTTGAAAAATGGCAGCGCCCTTTCGCCGAACTTGGAGATGAACCGGCCGAGGCTGGCCATACATCCCGCCAAGCGTTGCATGTCCTTGAGGCGACGAGGAGGCTGCATTTCTTCTATGGCCTTGATCTTGTCGGGGTTTGCTTCGATGCCGCGATGGGACACCAGGAACCCGAGGAGCTTGCCTGAAGGGACCCCGAAGACGCACTTGGCGGGGTTCAGCTTGATGTTCACCTTGCGCAGGTTGGCAAAGGTCTCCTCGAGGTCCTTGATGAGCGTGTCCTCCTCGCGAGTCTTGACCACGATGTCGTCGACGTAGGTCCTCTGCATTCCTCCCCATTTGAGCCCCCAAGGCGATCCTCATGAGACGCTGGAAAGTGGCGCCGGCATTCTTCAAGCCGAAGGGCATGCAGACGTAGCAAAACACACCACAAGGGGTGAGAAATGCTGTCTTCTCCTCGTCTTCCTTTGCCATCTTGATCTGGTGGTAACCAGAGAAGGCATCCAGAAAACAGAGGAGTGCGCAGCCGGCAGTGGAGTCCACGATCTGGTCGATCCTCGGGAGGGGATAGGGGTCCTTGGGGCAGGCCTTGTTGAGGTCGGTGAAGTCGATGCAGAGGCGGCTTCCTCCGGTGTGCTTGGGAACGACAACACCGTTGGCGAGCCAAGTGGGATGGACAACTTCCTTGATGATGCTTGCTTTCTTCAACTTTTCTACTTCCTTGACGATGAAATCTTGCTTTTCTGGCGCTTGACGTCGCGCCTTTTGCTTCACGGGGCGTGCGTTTGGACACACGGCTAAGTGGTGCTCGATCACCTCCCTCGGTACGCCGGACATATCTGACGGTGTCCATGCGAACATGTCAGAGTTTGCCCTGAGGAAGGCGACGAGCGCGCTTTCCTATTTGGGAGGCAGGTTGGCGCCGATGGTGACGCTAGCCCCCGAGCCGCTTGCCTCCAGAGACACCTGCTTTGTCGCGGCCTTCTCCTGAGAGAACAGCTGCTTCTTCTTCGCGGGGGGCTCGGGAGGGGTTCTTCGTCCTCGTCAGCAGGGGACGCCACCGCGGCAGCCTTGTAGGCCGCTTGCGCAGCGTACAGGGCGTCAGAGACCACGCCGCGGATGACGATGGTGCCGCCCGAGCCAGGGAGCTTGACGAGGTTGTAGGCGTGGTGGGTGACTGCCATAAACTTGGCGAGGGCGGGGTAGCCGAGGATGGCGTTGTAGGGCAAGCCGATGTGCGCGACGTCGAAGTCGATCAGCTCGGTGCGGTAGTTGGCCTGTGTGCCAAAGGTGACTGCCAGCCTCACTTGCCCTAGAGGGGTCGTGAGGCCCTCTGTCACCCCTGAGAAGGGCCTGGTGGGCATGAGCCGCTCGTAAGGCACCTGAAGCTTCTCGAAGGTCTCGACAGAGATGACGTTGAGGCCTGCACCCCCATCGATGAGCGTCTTGGAGACGGCGATGTTGTTGATGGTGGGGGTGCAAACCAGCGGGATGGTGCCAACAGCTGAGGTGGACTTGGGGTGGTCGCCGGAGTCGAAAGTGATGGGGTACTGGGACCACTTGAGGGGCCTGGAGGCCTCAACCCCGGGAAGCGCTGCCGCGACCTCGCGAGCAAGCTGCTTGAAGTGACGGTTGGAACTGGGGGCCTGGGCCCCGCCGAGGATGCAAGCAGCGCCGCGAGGCACCTGGTAGCCCTCAGGAGTCTCGGCAGGGAGGTTATCGTTCGTGGGTTGAGCGGCGTTGGCCTGGGGGTTCTGCTGGTAGTTGTTGTCGTAGTTGTTGTTCCAGCGTCGCCCCCTGCGGCCGCCGCGGCCGCCGCCGCGGCCACCGCGGCCTTGCTCCCCCTCGCGTGCCTCGCGAGCCTCGCGAGCCTCGCGAAGCCTCTTGAGGTCGTAGCAGTCCTCGGTGGCATGGGAGTGCCTGTTGTGGTAGATGCAGAAAGGGCGGTCATCCTTCTTCTCGGTGCCCGCGGCTGAAGTGGCAGCGCGAGGCTGCTTGGCGTCGGGTTCAGCCGCGAGGACCGCGGTGGTCTTGCGCTTCTCGGAGGATTTCTTCTTCTTCTTGGAGCTCTCAGTGGGGTCCTCAGGCTCGTTCTTGACGAACAGGCGGCCCTCTTCAGCCTTGGCGCACTTGTCCGCCAAGTCGAAAAGCTTGACGACGGTGGTGATGTTGTCGTGGATGCCAAGCTTCTCGAGCATCCGCACGTCCGTGACTCCAGAATGGAAGGCCGAGATGACCTGTGCGTCTGTGGCGTTGGGAATCTTGTTCCGCACCTGGCTGAAGCGCTGGATGTACTTGCGGAGGGTTTCGCCAGGCTTCTGGCGCACGCCGCGGAGATCGTTGTACGTGAGGCCGCGCTCGTACGTGCCCTTGAAGTTGGCGATGAAGCACTTGCAGAGGTCCTCCCAGGAGCCGATGGACTCGGCGGGGAGGTTGGTGAGCCATGAGGACGCAGAGTCCTTGAGAGCCATGGGGAACCAGTTCGCCATGACCTTGTCGTCGCCCCCGGCGGCCTGGATGGCCAGGGTGTAGAGCTGCAGGAACTCCAACGGGTTGTTCTTGCCGTCGTAGCGTGGAGGGAGGTCCGGCCTGAACTTGGTCGGCCAGACGACGCGGCGAAGGCTGCGGGTGAACGCAACCGTGGTGCCATAGGTGACCACGCCGTCGGCGAGAGTGGCGCGGAGGTGACGCCCGGCGGCGGCGACGTCCTGGACGGCGCGGTTGTGGCGTTGTTGGCCGCGCTCGATGTTTACGCGGGCGTCCTCGGGGGCTCGCTGCACGATTTGGCAGTCGTGTGGCGACGAGGCGTGTGAAGCAGCGCGGTTGTCGCGGGGAGGAGCCCCCGCCGGAGCAGGTTGCGGTGGAGCTGGAGCGGGCGCGGGCTGGCGAGGTGGTGCAGGAGGAGCGCCTTGCGCTACGTCTCCCGCACGACCAGAGGGGACCAGCGAGCGAGACGGCGCGGGAGCGGCGACGCGGGCGGCGCCGATGAGCTCGGAGAGGCGATGAAGCTAGGCTTCATGAGCCTCCGGGTTGGGACGGTACCGCAGCAGCTCCTGCGCCATGAGGAGCGCAGTTGCCGGGCTGGGCGCAGGGCGGCCCAGCGAAGAGGTAGCACCGTCGCGCGACGGGTGAAGGGAGGAGGCTTCCTCTTCGCCGAGGTCATCCTCGGTGTGGACGTCGTCGTCGTCCGCTGGGTGCTCGACGCGGGGCTCGGGGTCGACGTGGCGCTCCGGAGCAGTGTTTCCACGAGGGCGGCCACGCTGCCTGCCGGCGGGAGGAGCAGTGGCAGCGCTGGCCGTCCGGCGAGCGAGACGCTCAGCGCGAGAGCCAGCCATGGTGGTGTCGAGGTTGAAGACGCGCCTCAGCCCCCTACCTGGCGCGCCAAATGTCGGAGAATAGGCCCAGGAACCGGGCGTATCTCACGGGGTAAGAATCGAGCAAGGGGCTGAACACGGAGTCAAACAACCTCTAACGTTCCACGGCGACGGTGCTCGTCGGGCTCGTCGGAGGGGAACACTGCAGAGAGAGGACGCACAGTATTACCCAGGTTCAGGGCCCTCTTGTGGAGGTAAAGCCCCTACGTCCTGCTTGGCTGTATTGCTTGTAGAGGTTTTTCAGTACAGGGAGAGCCTGTGGAGCTCGAGGTGGCTACAATGGCTAAAAACCCTAACTGAACCAGGGGGTGAACTTAGATCTAAAAACCCCACCCTTGGCACGGGAGTGCCCTCTCTCCTTTTATAGTCGTCTTGGTCCTCTTCCGCCCAAAACATTTGGGCGGGAAGGGTTGCCACATCCCGACGAAGGAGGAGGCACGGTGCACCATAAAGGTGAAGTCCACCATAAAGGTAGAGCCCATGGACGCGGTCCACGGCAGGGGAGCAGCGTCACCAAAGCTGAAAAGAGGCACCGTCCAGCCAGGACGGTGGGCTGGCGCAGCAGACGTGGAACGGGTCCCGCGGTGACGTCGCCGTTGGAGCGTAGCTGCAGGCGGTCTCCTTATCACCAAAGTGGCAAGCCTCGTTGTCCGCTTTGCGTGGTGCCGCTTTGTTGACCCCTTTATTCATCAGAACGGCAACTGGGGCGCTGGCGTCATCGCGCTTTGGCGCGCCAGTGACTCTGCGGGAAGCGCAGAGCCCATGTGCGCTCTGCCGCGGAGGCAGAGCTGACTCGAGAGGAAGGGAGCCTCCCGAGGCGAAAAAGCCTCGGCAAGCTTCGCGGCTTAGTCCTTAGACGAAATCCTGGTGGCGCCTTGGGGCGCCTTCTTGTGGAGAGATCCCCTGTCGAGACTCGACAGGCTTGGAGAGCCTCTACAGGCTGAGAGCCTGGTCCTTAGCGGAAATCAGACCGAAGAGTCCCTTGGGCCTTGGCAGGCCGGCCCGTGGTACCCTGGTTTCCACTGTGCCGACAAACACGTATCCGGACTGCGACTTCGAATCATCCGGATCTATATCCCAACTAGCATCGATGTAACCCCTTACGACAAGCTCTTGGTCACTTCCATATATGAGAAACATTTCCTTAGTTCTATTCAGATACTTAAGGATATTCTTGACAGATGTCCAGTGTTCCACTCCTGGATCACTTTGGTACCTGCTAGTCAAACTTACAGCATGGCACACATCCGGTCTAGTACATAGCATAGCATACATGATAGAGCCTATGGCTGAGGCATAGGGAACCTTGTTCATTGTCTCTCTATCTTCTGCCGTGACAGGACTTTGAGTCTTACTCAAAATCTTTCCTTACAACATTGGTAAGAACCCCTTCTTAGAATTTTCCATTCTGAACCTCTTCAGAACCTTGTCAAGGTATGTACTCTGTGAAAGCCCTATTAGGCGTTTTGATCTATCCCCGTAGATCTTAATGCCTAAAATATACGCTGCTTCGCCAAGGTCTTTCATTGAAAAACTCTTATTCAAGTAAGCCTTTACACTTTCAAGTAGTTCTATATCATTTCCAATCAATAATATGTCATCCACATATAGTATTAGAAATGCTACAGAGCTCCCACTCACTTTCTTGTAAATACAGGCCTCTCCATAAGTTTGGACAAATCCAAACCCTTTGATCACTTCATCAAACCGGAGATTCCAACTCCGCGATGCTTGCTTCAGTCCATAAATGGATCTCTGAAGTTTGCATACCTTGTTAGCGTCCTTAGGATCAACAAAACCTTCGGGCTGCACCATGTACAACTCTTCCTTAATATGACCAATAAGGAATGCGGTCTTTACATCCATTTGCCAAATTTCATAATCATAAAATACGGCAATTGCTAACATAATCCGAACACATTTCAGCATCGCTACAGGTGAGAATGTCTCATCGTAGTCAACTCCTTGAATTTGTCGAAACCCTTTGCGACAAGTCGAGCTTTATACACGGTGACGTTTCCGTCAGCGTTTGTCTTTCTTTTGAATATCCATTTGTTCTCAACAGCCTTGCGGTCATTAGGTAAGTCCACCAAAGTCCATACTTGGTTTTCATACATGGATACCATTTCGGATTTCATGGCTCCTCGCTATTTATCGGAGTCTGGGCTCGTCATCGCTTCCTCATAATTCGCAGGTTCATCATTGTCTAACAACATGACACCCATGACGGGGTCGTACCGATCAGGGGCGGTACGTTCCCTCGTTGACCTGCAAGGTTCAACAGCAGCTTTGACTGGAGCAACATGATCAACATCATTTGCTCCTTCTTTAGGTGGCGATGGCTGCTCTAGAACACCTTCTAGTTCTGCGCTACTCGGCATCTCAAGAACAGGTTCGATAACCTCGTCAAGCTCTACTTTCCTCCCACTCACTTCTTTCGAGGGAAACTCCTTCTCTAGAAAGGAACCATTCTTAGCAACAAATATCTTGCCCTCGGTTCTATGGTAGAAGGTGTACCCAATAGTTTCCTTAGGGTATCCAATGAAGATGCATTTTTCCGACTTGGGTTCGAGCTTATCAGGTTGAAGTCTTTTCACATAAGCATCGCAACACCAAACTTTAAGAAACGATAACTTTGGCTTCTTGCCAAACCATAACTCATATGGAGTCGTCTCAACGGATTTTGATGGTGCCCTATTTAAAGTGAATGCGGCTGTCTCTAATGCATAGCTCCAAAAAGATAATGGCAGATCGGTAAGAGACATCATAGATCGCACCATATCCAATAAAGTTCGATTACGACGTTCAGACACACCATTACGCTGTGTTGTTCCAGGTGGCGTGAGTTGTGAAACAATTCCACACGTCTTTAAATGCATGCCAAACTCGTAACTCAAATATTCGCCTCCTCGATCAGATCGGAGAAACTTTATTTTCTTGTTACGATGATTCTCAACTTCACTCTGAAATTCTTTGAACTTTTCGAACGTTTCAGACTTGTGTTTCATTAAGTAAATATACCCATATCTACTTAAATCATCGGTGAAGGTCAAGAAGTAACGATATCCACCGCGTGCTGCAACACTCATTGGACCGCACACATCGGTATGATTCTAACAAGTCTGTTGCTCTCTCCATCGTGCCGGAGAAGGGTGTTCGAGTCATCTTGCCCATAAGGCATGGTTCGCAAGTTTCAAATGATTCAAGATCAAGTGAATCCAAAATTCCATCAGAATGGAGTTTCTTCATGCGTTTTGCACCAATGTGACCCAAACGGCAGTGCCACAAATATGTGGTATTATCATTATTCAATTTACATCTTTTGGCATCAATGTTATGAACATGTGTATCACTACTATCGAGATTCAGTAGAAATAAACCATTCCTCTCAGGTGCATGACCATAAAAGATATTATCCATATAAATCGAAACACTAAAGTTTTTAGACTTAAATGAATAACCGTCTCGCAATAAACAAGATCCAGATACAATGTTCATGCTTAACGCAGGCACCAAATAACAATTATTAAGGTTTAAAACTAATCCCGAAGGTAGACGCAGAGGGAGTGTGCCGACAACAATGACTTCAACTTTTGATCCATTTCCGACGCACATCGTCACCTCGTCCCTCGCCAAGCGTCGTCTATTCCGCAGCTCCTGTTTCGAGTTACATATGTTAGCAACCGAACCAGTATCAAATACCCAGGTACTACTACGAGCACTTGTCAAATACATATCAATAACATGTATATCATATATACCTTGTTTGACGGTGCCAGCCTTCTTGTTTGCCAGATACTTAGGGCAATTCCGCTTCCAGTGTCCAGTTCCCTTGTAGTAGAAGCACTCAGTATCATACTTAGGGCCCTTCCTTGACTTCTTCACAGGCGCAACAGCTCGCTTGCCGCCCTTCTTGAAGTTGTCTCCCTTGCCCTTTTTATTGAAACTGGTGGTCTTGTTGACCATCAACACTTGATGGTCCTTCTTGATTTCCACTTCCGCGGTCTTCAACATCGCGAAGAGCTCAGGAAGAGTTTTCTCCATCCCTTGCATATTATAGTTCATCACGAAGCCTTCGTAGCTTGGTGGAAGTGACTGGAGAACACGGTCGATCCCCAACTTATTGGGAATCACAACACCCAGCTGCGCCAGACGATCACCGTACCCACATATTTTGAGCACATGTTCACTGACGGAGCTGTTCTCCTCCATCATACAGCTAAAGAACTTGGAGGAGGCCTCATACCTCTCCACCTTGGCTTGAGTCTGAAACATTGCCTTCAGATCATTAATCATCTGATGAACGCCATGGTGCTTAAAACGCTTTTGGAGCTTTGGTCCTAAGCCATACAACAGACCGCACTTAACTATCTCGTGGTCCTCAGAGCGGGCTGCCCAGATGTTCCTAACATCTTCAGCCGCTCCCTCTGCTGGAACCTCACCTAGCGGTGCATCTAGGACATACAGTTTCTTGGCAGTAGTGAGGATAATCTTCAGATTCATAAACCAATCTGAGAAATTGCTTCCATCGTCTTTCAGCTTGTCTTTCTCTAGGAACGCGTTAAAATTCATGGTGGTGTTGGGACGGGCCATTGATCTACAACATATTTGCAAGGTGTTCGGACTATGTTCATGATAGTTTGTTCTAATTAATCTAATTACAAAACGAACTCCCACTAAACTCAACATCTCTCTGGTTGTTTAGTGACACACGATCCAAATCCATTACACCACGACCGATCATCACGTGAGGTGGTGCAACTTCAAAGGTGAACATCGCCATGTTGATCATATCATTCATATGACTCGTGTTTTAGCCTTTCGGCTCTTGTGTTCCGAGGCCATGTTTGTACATACTAGGCTCGTCAAGGAAACCGTAGTATTTCCGCATGTGTAAACTGGCTTACACTCGTTGTATGTGAACGTAGAATCTATCACACCCGATCATCACGTGGTGCTTCAAAATGAAGAGCTTTTGCAACGGTGCATACTAGGGAGAACACATCTTGATATTAACGGGAGAGATCACCTTATCATGCTACCGTCGAGATCGAATCTAAGCAAAACCATAAGGTGCATAAAAGGATTAACATCACATGCAATTCAATAATTTTGTGACATGGTATAGCCTTTTCTTGTGCCTTTGATCTCCATCTCCAAAGCACCGACATGATCTCCATCATCACCAGCACGTGGCGCCATCACCATGATTGTCTCCACCAACTATTGCAACTACTACTATGGCTACCCTTAGCAATAAAGTAAAACAATTACATGGCGTTTAAAGTGACACGCAGGTCATTCAATAAATATGAGACAACCATAAGTCTCCTGCCGGTTGCCGTACTCATCGACATGCTGAAAGTGCACGGTTGCCCCCATGCATGGTTTTGGTAATTAATGACAATCTCTATGGACTAATGTTTGCATTGACGTATATTTGTAGTGTGTCCATTTGCATTGCTTGATCTCCATATGTTGGAATCAAGGCTAAGGGAAGAAAAAGAAGAAGAGTTTGTGTTGATCAAGACTAAGTGCGGGTTGATCAACACTCATGTCCAAGTGAAGATATGCCGAAGAGTGCTTTCCCCATCTTGGTGTATGGGGGAGCGTCATGAGAGTCTTCACCAAGCGAAGCGCAATCAAGAAAGGTGGTTCGCCTTGAGCAGATGAAGATCATCTTCTTCGACCTCAAGTGGTTTAAGCGCAAGGCAAAGGTTTGATCTTGATAGGGTTTCTATTTTACCGGTCTCATGTTGTTAGTTGAGAGATCGGGTTATAGGATAGATAGCCGTACTGTCAAGAGGGGCTCTCGACCGAGTATCGTGATCGTATCGTCGTAGAGAGCACAACCCTTTGCATCCATGCAATCATCTTTATTGGTTCTTATTTGTCTCTTATCGTGGTGTGGTCTTGGTGCTTGTCGTGCTTGTCATGACAAGGCTAAATTCACCGAAAACGGTTTTCATATGCGTCTTCTATTGCGTCTTCGGTATTGGAGATTTTGCCGGTTCATCCGTGCGGAAGAGTTCTCCCTTCCACTTCTTTGAAAAATCTCCATTGCTTGTTTGCCTTTTTCCTAGGGTTTCTTTTGTCGTCCTCTTTCCAACAAAATTGGTTTTACTTCATTCGGACTTCAATTGCAAAAGATACGGCTATTTCGGTTTGCGAAAAAGAGTTTTACCTTTCCCCCTTTGTTTTTATAATATCTTGTTGGACTATGATGTTTCTCTGCATATTCTTGTTGTGCTCGTTGTGACGATTCCAACGAGTCCAAGATTATCGAAAACGGAGTTTGTGGGCGAAAGTTATTCAGTTTCAAGTTTTGGTGTTCTTCTGTGACCGGAAGTACCGGCCACGCGGGCGGTACTACCGCTGGCCACTTCCGTGACAACTTCCGGAGACCACTTCCGCTTATGAAAAGGCGCTTCTGTTTTCGAGCGGAAGTGGCACCGGAAGTAATCCCGGAAGTACCGGTATTACCGGTACTACCGGCCCTCCGGGCGGAACTACCGCTGGGAACTTCCGCGGCTACTTCCGGAAGCCAGTTCCGCTTATGAAAAATCGCCTCTGTTTTCGAGCGGAAGTGGCACCGGAAGTAACCCCGGAAGTACCGGTGTACCGGTACTACCGGTGCTCACTGCGGAAGTTCCGCCCCGGCGGGATGAACCTTTTTGAAGATCCTTGGCAAGCTGTTTTGGGTGGGCCGGAAGTACCGCCCTTTGGGCCGGTACTACCGGTCCCGCGGGCTTTCTCTTCTAGCCATTGGTGCGCTAATTTGTGTAGGGCGGTAGTACTGCCCTTTGGGTCGGTACTACCGGCCCTACGGGAATCTGAGCCCAACGGCCAGATTTCCCAGGGCACCTATTTAAATGTGCTTTCTTCCCCAACGGTTCTAAGAACCTTTTTGAACCTTTTGCTCTCTCTCTCCTCCATTGTTGCACATCTTGAGAGCTTGGTTTCTCTCTATCCCTCTAATGATTCTTGCCCATCTTTAGGGATTCAAGAGAGGAGATCTACATCTACATTTCCACCAAACAATCTCTCCTCTATGTGAGGGGACCCTTTGGATCTAGATATTGGGATTCATTTGTTGAGTTCCTCTTAGTTCTTCCTCTCTTCTCCCCCCACAAGCATTAGTTGCTTTTGGTGGGATTTGAGAGTGAAGGACTGATACGTCTCCAACGTATCTATAATTTCTTATGCTACATGCTTGTTTTCATACCATTTGCTACATGTTTTGTTTACATCTTATAGCATTTTTATGCATTTTCTGGAACTAACCTATTAACAAGATGCCACAGTGCCAGTTCCTGTTTTCTGCTGTTTTCCCATTTCAGAAAAGTACTTAAGGAAATATTCTCGGAATTGGACGGGACAAAAAGCAGCAGTCTTATAATTCAATGGACTACACGGAGCCCGAAGGAGAGGACCTGGAGGGCCGTGGGCCGGCCACACCATAGGGTGGCGCGGGACCCATGCCTGCCGCGCCACCAGGTGGTGTGGGGCCCATGGGAGCCCTCCGACGCCGCCCTTTCGCCTATATATTGCCCCCGACGCATAAAACCTAGACGGACCCCGTCATATTCCAAAGAAACACCCGAGCCGCCGCCGCCATCGCCGACAAGTTTCGGGGGACAGAAGTCTCTGTTCCGGCACCCTGCCGGGACGGGGAAGTGCCCCCGGAGCCATCTCCATCGACTCCGGAAACCATCTCCATCAACTCCACCACCATCTTCATCGCCGTTGCTGACTCCTATGATGAGGAGGGAGTAGTTCTCCCTCGGGGCTAAGGGCTCTACCGGTAGCTATGTGGTTCATCTCTCTCTCCCATGATGTGATCTATATGTGATCATGAGCTTTGCAATCTAGATGCCATTGTGCTACTCAAGTGGGCTTTATTTATGTGATCTCCGGAGACTCCTTATCCCACGTGTGTAAAGGTGACAGTGTGTGCACCGTGTGAGTCTTTTAGGCTATATTTCACAAGATACTTGTTCACTGATTTATTATTTGAGTTGGATGTCTCTATGAAATTGTGGTGTGTTAGTACCTCCTATGAATGCTCATGGTCTAGTGTGGAGTATTCATTAGTACTTGGGAATATATGTTTGAGGCGTGCTTTTGCATTCCTACACAATGAATTAGTGTTCGTTATCCAGCCGGAGAATACTTCAGAGTAGTATATTGAAGTGCTTATATTTATATTCAATTATGATTGCATTGTTGAGAGTGACCACTGGTGAAAGTATGATCCCTAGGCCTTGTTTCTAAGCATTGAAACACCGTTTACAACAAGTTCTGCTACATGTTTGCTTGCTGCCATTTTTATTTCAGATTGCAATTACTACTTATAATCATCCATATTACTTGTATTTCACTATCTCTTTGCCGAACTAGTGCACCTATACATCTGACAAGTATATTGGGTGTGTTGGGGACACAAGAGACTTTTTGTATTGTGATTGCAGGGTTGCTTGAGAGGGATACCTTTGACCTCTACCTCCCTGAGTTCGATAAACCTTGGGTGATTCACTTAAGGGAAACTTGCTGCTGTTCTACAAACCTCTGCTCTTGGAGGCCCAACACTGTCTACAAGAATAGAATCGTGTGTAGACATCAAGGACTTGAGCACTTGTGATCTTGCTCTTGCATTAGTTGCATCGGTTTGCTCTCTCCACAGTGATACGTGAAGTTGAAGGTTGAGAAGCCTGTTACTCTTGGGTGTATTGTGTTCCCAAGAGCTTGTGCCTCTTGGGTGCATTGTGTACCCTAGACGGTTGGAGGTGCCGCGAAGACTTCGAGTTGTGAAGCTTTGACACGTTTTGGGAGCCCCCAATTGAGTTGTGGGTGTGTGCCCCAAGAAGAGTTGTAAAGGGCTCCGGAATCCGCCTTGAAGGATTCCGATAGTGGAAGGTGAACCAAACCCTTGGGTGCGGTTCATCGGAGAATAGGGTGAGGCCTTTGTGGCATCTTGAGTAGGCCTTTTGTGGCGAGCTCACACCCCTCCAACGAGACGTACTCACTTAACAAGGAGGAACTCAGGAATACATCCTCGTCTCCGCGTGCCTCGGTTATTTCTATACCCGAGCTTTTACTTATGCACTTTACATTGTGATAGCCTTCGTGCTTGAAGTTCATATCTTGCTATCACCTTGTTGCTTGCCTTGCTTAGCATAGGTTGTTGGTGCACATAGGTGAGCCTAGTATATTAGGTTGTTGGCTTGTTAATTTAAACACCTAGTTTTATTCCGCAATTAGCAAGCCTTAATTTGAAAAAGTTTTAATCGCCTATTCACCCCCCCCCCCCCCTCTAGGCGACATATCGGCATCGTTTGTTCTTTCACATGCAAGTCGTGAAATTTACAAAACATGATCATTGCATACATCACATAATCACATCTTGGGCCATACCACGTCACAAACCCTGCAAAAACAAGTTAGATGCCTCTACTTTGTTTAAGCAATTTTTACGTGGCTTCTATGGGTCATGAGATAGAACCGTTCTAATCTACGCAAAGCCACAACGGTGATAAAATAGTTGATTATTTACTCATCCTTTTCAAAGGCCTTCCATTGAAAATTGCATCTTCACTAAAGTAAGAGAAACAGACACCCGCCAGCCACTTATGCAATACAAGTTGCATGTCAGTCGTGAAACCGGTCTCTCGTACGTGGACGAGTAAGGTTGGTACGGGCCGCTTCAATCTCACAATACCGTCAAGATACAAAGTGCACGCGAGAAGGTAGCAACATATAATATCAACGCTCACAACACTTGTGTCTAATCGCACCAACATCTACGAATAGATCTAGGCTCTGATACCACTGAAGGGTCGCAGCATAGAAAACAAAAAAATTCCTACGCAAACAAGACGGAATAAACCCAACACGAGTCTGATCTACGAGAGGTTGGTAGCAAGAAGGAGATCGAATCTCACCCTCAAAGAAAACCGTGAGCGTTTTATCGAGGCAGGGGTTGGCTAGTCGATCCCCGTAACTAGACTCGTCTAGACGCGAGGAGATGTATTATCCAAGCGTCGCATGAGCAACACCTTCGAGAGATCCACACGTACGGCTCGATAAAGACTCCACAATCTTGATACCGCAAGAGTTGGTGGAGAGGCTCGCGAGATCAGCAGCACGATGACGGTGGCGTGGTGGATATGGTGCAGATCCAACAGGGCTTCGCCAAGCGGCTGTCGGGGAGAGAGGAGGAGAGGAGGCGGCGGCTAGGGAGGGGGGCGGCAGCTTGGGGGGGTGCACTAGGGTGCGGCAGCCCTCCCCTGCCCCCTCCTTATATAGGCGGCCAGGGGCTGCACCCCATGCCCTTTAGGGCCGGCGGCTGGGGTGCCTTGGCCCACAAGCCAGCCGCCCTTTAGGGTTAGGCCGGCCCCCTCTTGGGCCTTGCCCTGGCCCACATGAGCTTTTGCCCTAGCCGCGTGGGCCCCTTGGGGCTTTGGTGCGGCTAGCCCAACTGGCCACTGCACCACCCCTTTGGCCCGTGTGGGCCCCATACTCCTATGGGCCCCACTTCTAGACTCCTTTAGAACCTTCTAGAATATTCCGGTACCCTACCGAAAATTCCCGAACTTTCGATACCTCCGGAAACACTTTACTTATATGAATCTTATTCTTCGGACCACTCCGGAACTCCTCGTGATGTCCGGGATCCCATCCGAGACTCCGAATCAATATTATTTCACACCATCATTTATCTCAAGCCCTAACTACATCGAACGTTAAGTGTGTGACTCTACGGGTTCGCGAATATGTCATATTAATAGCGGGACTGGGATGCCCATATTAATTCCTACATATTGGACGAAGTACTTTACCAGTCGAACCACAATGTCTGGGATTCAATTAATCCATATACGATTCCTTTTGTTTCACGATATATTACTTGTCCGAGACTTAATCACTCATATCTCCATATCCGATTAATCTCGTTCCAGACAAGTTCTCTTTTACTCGTTCCCATAGGATAGGATCCGATATGACTAGCCACTTAGTCATATGCTTGCAATCGTTTGGATGCTATGCTACCGAGAGGGCCCAGAGAAATCTATCCAACAGTTGGATGAACAAATCCTAGTCTTGATGCATATAACCCAACAACCTACCATCGGTGATACCTGAAAGACACCTTTATAATCACCCAGTTACGAGATGACGTTTGATGTCCACAAAGCACTCCTCTGATAAGCGGGAGTAACATGATCTCATGGTCTAAGGAAACTGTATTTCACATCTATTTAATTTGAGTCTTGTCCATCATATCATCTCCCATGATACAAACTTCGTTTATCAAGTGATTCATAAATCCATGGTTAGGAAACGTCTAACCATCACTTGATTAAACGAACTAGTTACCAGAGGCTTAACTAGGGACACATTTCCGTTTATATTCCACTGTTGGGGTTATGCCGAACAGGTGTCCTCACAGAGAAGACTAGAAGCCAGCATGCCAGGGTGGCCCATAGTGGTGGTAAGCCGGATCCGGCTTAACCGGGCGGCCCAGTGTGCTGAACCGCAGGAGGCCCATCCGGCTAAGGGAAGTTTCTAGAAGCCGGCCTGCATTGCGGAAGGCTTAGCCCACAAGGCAGGGCCCAAGCCGGATTAGAGTAGGACTCTGTACTTAGTCGGTTAGGTTTCCTCCTGTAAGCCCTAGGTCCGGACGCCTTTATAAGCCGGCCTACGGGGCGCCTTAGGGCACGCTCTCAACCTAAAACCACTGCAACTCGGCGAGTTAGCCTTATAGTGAATTATAGCAGCGCGTAGGGTTTCGCCACCGTTGCGAGATCCGAAGCAGGGTAAACCCTTTGTCACCTCGTTGCCGGAACACCCCACGTCTCCAAAACCCCTCTCTCTACCTAGCTCGATGGCACCCCTGCCGCGGCTAGAATCGACAATACCACGACAGTTGGTGCCCACCGTGGGGCAGGAGACCTCCGGGGTTTCGATCCGTCTACAGGAGCCGCAGGCGGAGTAGGCGACACCATCGCGGTCGTCATGGTGAGCTACTTCGACGAATCAGGAGCCGGCCACGTCTTTAACGACGGCCTCTGGACGCCGGCAAAGGAGGATCCCGCCGGCTGGTCCACGGTCTCCATCGGCGGCTTCGACATCTTCGTCGGCTTCACCGCCCAGGCCTTGGACGATCTCGGCTTCACCTCGAGCTTGCCCACCACCCACCCAAGCAACCTCGACGAGGAGTCGGATCTGGACTCTGACAAGATAGCCGATCTGGATCTGGCTTTCGATGCTGACGACGAAGACTCTGAAGATGACGCAAGTTCCAACATGGCGGCGCCGGACTTCCACTTCGTCGGTGTCTTAGGAGAATCCGGCTCTCACGAGTCGATGACAGAGCCTGAGTCTATCCTCCCTGCTCTGCAGGCTGGGGTTGATTCAGAAGCCGGATCATGGGACACCGCCCATATGGAGCAGGACCTCGAATCTGAAGGAGAATCCGACGATTTCAGCCGGAAAGTTGCATCCTGCTTAGGACGCCCTGCCGAGGTCTTGATGGGTGATGTCTCTGATCCTAAAGACGACCCCAACACCTCGAAAGCCGCCAATGGCGAAGAAAAAACTCCTCAAGCCGAAAAACTCAAGGTGGATTTCGTGCCGCCGCTGGCTCCATTGAAGGGGACAGGTAGAGTGCCGGCCGAAGGAGACGGCATCAATGTTACGGCCGGCGAGGCTGCAGAGGAGCACGAAGAAAGGATGGTGAAGTATAAGCAACTTCTAACGCCGCTTCCTCCTAACGCATCGCTGGACGACATTGAGAAGCGCTGCATCTTGCTAGAGGAGCAAGCAGCCCTGATAGCAGAGCGCGAGGTCGAGCTTACAAACAAGGAGACGGAGTTCATCCGAAAGCAGAGAGAAAAGGGGGCTGACGATGTTTTCCGTCCGGCTCGTGATAAGAACCTGCCTAAGAGGTTGGATTTCCGCAGCAAGTGGGAAGCCGACCATGCCGATTCAGTCTGGAGGAAGTACCACCACCGACGTGATCCAGTGACAAACCTGTGTTACTTCAATACCCCAGCCAAAAACATGGAGGCTGCCCAGGAGGTCATGTTCGACAAATCGTTGGATCGTGACGCTCGGCTTAAGTATTCGGCTTATCTACTGGAGGTTGCACAGCAGCAGCAAAACGATTCGCAAGTCAAATCAGGACGGCTTGTTGACGATTCTCGCCTTTGCAAGTCAACTGCCAACAAGCCAATGGCTGCTGCCCCTACCGACCCAGACGATGACCCGGCCGGCTCAAGCAGCCACAACAAAGGCGGCAAGGACCCGAAGGACAGGCAGCCTAAGGGCGAGGAATCCCGGATAGGTTCTTCACGCCATCGTGAAACTAGTCGGGAAAGACATCGGAGCCGAGAGCGAAAGGAGGACCCTCGCAAGGAAAATGCGGCACCACCCCGTCAGGAGCGACGACGTGAAGGGGAAAATCAACCCCGAAGGGAGGATAACAGAGGTCATATGCCACCTCCACCGCCGCCTCCACCGCGCAAAGAGGGAGATAACCCTTCCAAGTACATACCCCCTCCACGGCGGCAAAGGACTCCAAGCCCTCCGCGTAATGCAAGCCGGGCGAGCCAAAGCCGTCACAGGGAAGAGCCAAGACAAGAAAAGTCGGTTGCTAAACCGCCATCAGCCAATGATGTTCGAAGCCTAATCGAGGAGAGGAAGTCGGCCAGAGATGCCCAATACCTCGGCCCCAAGTGTTTTGGCAGAACAATCAGAGAGCAAATTCTACCTCCCACTTTGTCGAACGTAACAAAGATGGTTGAGAAGTACAGTGGTACGGCTAATCCTGAGACCTGGCTCTCAGATTATGTCAGTGCTTGCGACATATATCAAGGCAGCGCCGACTCCACAGTGCGATTTTTACCCCTGATGTTAACCGGGACGGCACGCATGTGGATTGAAGGTTTGCCGGAAAGGACAATTCATACCTGGAGTGACATGAAGCGTGTTTTTATCCAGCACTTCCAGGGCACATATAAGCGCCCAAAGTCGATTTTCGACTTACAGCGGTGCGTGCAGCAAAAGAACGAGTCTAGCCGTGAGTTCGTCTCACGATGGAGTGAAATCAAGAACGCTTGCGAAGGCGTCTCAGAAACTCAGGCGATCCATGCTTTCAAGCAATCTCTGAGGAAGGGGACGACTTTTCACTTCATGATTTACAGCGACGAGACGGAGACTTTGGGGGGCTTACTCGCTTGCACAAACAAGTATGTCGCCGCTGATGATGACAACAGGGAGGATGCCGAAAACCGCCGATGCGAGTCCGGGAAAAAGAAGATTGAAGACCAAGCCGGCCCTTCTCACGAAGTCGCTGCCGCCTTTGGAAAGGGTGGCTCAAGCAATGGCAAGTGGCAGGGCAAGAAGCTGGCAAATAACCAATCGTCCCGGCCGCCAGCAGTGAAGTATGACAACATCAAGCACAACCCCTGTGTCCATCATCTGAGGCCAGATGGAACAAGTTCCCACACGCTCCAGCAATGTCACATCAATTGAGACATCACTAAGGACCCCAAAGCCGGCAAGTCAAGGAACAAGCGCAAGTCCAGGAAAGACGACAAAGAGAAGGAGGAAGCTGCTTCAGAGTCGGATGACGCCGCCTCCAAAGAAAAAGGCAGCAAATTCCCTAAGCATGTCGAAAGTCTCATCGTCAACTTGGCAACAGATTCTTCACGCAAAGAAAAGGCGGCTTGGCGAGAACTCAACGCTATGGTGCCTGCAGTTCCTCAATATCTGGATTGGTCCGACATACCCATCACATGGGATCGCAGCGATCATCCGGATAGAGTTCCTACAAAGCGCACCTACGCTTTGGTCGTCAGCCCAATAGTCGACAAATACAAGTTGACAAAGGTGCTCATGGATGGTGGCAGCAGTATCAACATACTTTATGCCGCAACATTGAAGAGGATGCGTCTTTCCGAGTCACAACTCACCCACAGTACTGTGAAGTTTCATGGGATTGTGCCGGGACGGCAAGCCTCCTCGATGGGGCAAATTACCCTGAAGGTCACCTTTGGTGAAGCCGATAATTTTCGGACTGAGGACGTCTCTTTTGAGGTGGTTCCCTTCAGAAGTGCATATCATGCAATCTTTGGACGTCCGGCTTTCGCCAATTTTATGGCTCGGTCCTGCTACATCTACAGCAAGCTGAAAATGCCGGGACCCAATGGCATCATCACAGTTAAGGGAGACTTCAAGAAAGCCAAGGAATGCGAGGCCTCCAATGCCGTCCATGCTGAACAAGAAATCTGCAGTGAAGAGTTGGAGGATCTCAAGAAAACAATTGGTCCCGATGAGATGCCGGCGACAGAAAAGCCGTCCTCTAAGGTCGACTCAAGCTTCAAGCTAAAGGATGACACCAAGAAAATCAAGCTCTCAAAGGATGATCCGGCAAAGGAGGCCATCATCGGTGCCGGTCTCGACGACAAATAGGAAGGCGAGCTCGTCAAGTTTCTCCGTGAGAACCGGGACATATTTACCTGGTCACCATCTGACATGCCAGGTGTCCCGAGGAAACTTGCCGAGCACTCCCTAAAAGTCAACAAGGACGCAAAGCCGGTCAAGCAAGGCCTCCGCCAGCTCGAAACTGAGAAGCGCAAGGCGGTTGGAAAGGAGATCCTAAGGCTCACAGCCGCCAGATTCATCCGTGAAGTTGTCCACACTGATTGGTTGGCAAATCCCGTGCTAGTCCCAAAGAAGAACACCTCTGAGCTGCGTATGTGCATTGATTTCACCGGCTTAAACAAAGCCTACCCTAAGGATCCGTTCGCCTTACCGCGTATCGATCAGGTCATTGATTCAACTGTCGGCTCAGAGATGCTATGTTTTCTGGATGCTTATTCGGGTTACCATCAGATTAAGATGAAGGAGTCAGATCAAATCAAGACGTCCTTCACCACGCCATATGGAAATTACTGCTATGTCAAAATGCCTTTCGGCTTAAAGAACGATGGTGCTACTTACCAAAGGTGTATGCAGCGGTGTTTGGACAAGCAGATTGGCCGCAATGTTCACGTCTACGTCGACGACATAGCGGTCATGTCGAAGAAGCGCGGCGATCTTATCGCCGATCTGTCGGAAACCTTTGCAAATCTAAGGGAGTACCAGATGAAACTTAATCCGGCAAAATGCGTCTTCGGAGTACCCGTAGGCAAGCTTCTGGGCTTCATTGTTTCCCAAAGAGGAATTGAAGTTAACCCGGAAAAGATAAAGGCGATTCAGAACATCGAAAGGCCGTCTTGTCTAAAAGACATACAACGGCTTATGGGTTCCGCCGCGGCTGTAAGCCGATTCATTAGCCGGCTGGGCGACAAAGCATTGCCATTGTATAAGCTCCTCAAAAAGTCGGACAGTTTTGTTTGGACAGAGGAAGCAGAGGCAGCTCTAGCTCAGCTGAAGTATACATTGACGCATGCTCCAATCTTAGCAGCTCCAAGGGAAAAAGAGCCGCTGCTCCTCTACTTGTCGGCCACGAATTTCGTCATAAGTGCTGTCATTGTAGTGGAGCACCTGGAGGAAGGGAAGCAATGGCCGGATCAGCATCCCGTTTATTTCATAAGCGAGGTGTTCTCAGATTCAAAGCAACGCTACCCTCACTACTAGAAGTTAGCCTATGGTGTATTCTTTGCCTCCAGAAAACTACGGCATTAATTCCAGGATCACACGATCACGGTGGTCAGCAAGGCTCCACTAAGGGAAATCATCAACAATGCCGACGCAACGGGTCGAGTCGCCAAATGGGGCATCGAGTTAGCAGCTTTCGACATCCAGTACAAGCCGAGGACCGCCATCAAATCTCAGGTTTTAGCCGACTTTGTTGCAGATTGGACAGAGGCGATGGAAAGCACACCTTTGCCGGATTCTCAGTACTGGATAATGCACTTCGATGGCTCAAAGATGAAGGAAGGCTCGGGGGCGGGAGTAGTACTAAAATCGCCTAAGGGTGATAAACTCAGTTATGTCCTCCGAATCCACTTCAACGCCACCAACAATGTAGCAGAGTATGAAGCTCTCCTCCATGGTCTTCACATGGCTAAGGAGTTGGGAGTACAACGCATCCTCTGCTATGGCGACTTGGATCTGGTTGCGCAGTAACTTGATGGATGCTGGGACATGAAAAGTCCCACAATGGCGGAATACAGAAGAACAGTCGATGAATTCGGCCGATGTTTTGCCGGCTTAGAGGTTCGACATATCTCCCGAGATGACAACGAAGCCGCTGATGCCTTGGCCAGAATAGGCTCCAAGAAAAAGGCAGTGCCACCAGATGTATTTCTCCATCACCTTCACAAGCCGTCCATCAAAGGGCGGCGACGAAGATTACCCCTTGTCGGCAGAATCAGTTCAGGTGTGCTTGGTACCCCAGATTGGACCACGCCCTACATTGGATTTCTTGATTAATAAGAAACTGCCCAAGGACGACGAGGTGCTGAGCCGTCAAATTGAGCGTCGAGCAAAGGCGTACACGATTATTGACAGACAATCTACAAGAGGAGCACATCCGGCATCTTCCAAAGATGCGTCTCTCCAGAGGAAGGACGGCAAATCCTGGAAGAAATCCACTCCGGCGAATGTGGGCATCACGTGGCGGCAAAGGCGTTAGTCGCCAAGGCGTTTCGGCACGGATTCTTCTGGCTGACGGCTAAGGAGGATGCTATCAACATCGTCAAGACTTGTGAAGGGTGTCAGCGCTACGCAAAGCAGGTTCACTTGCCNACGCCCTACATTGATTTCTTGATTAATAAGAAACTGCCCAAGGAAGATGAAGTGCTGAGCCGTCAAATTGAACGCCGATCAAAGGCGTACACAATTATTGATGGACAACTCTACAAGAGGAGCACATCCGGCATCTTCTAAAGATGCGTCTCTCCAGAGGAAGGACGACAAATCTTGGAAGAAATCCACTCCGGCGAATGTGGGCATCAAGTGGCGGCAAAGGCGTTAGTCGCCAAAGCGTTTTCGGCATGGATTCTTCTGGCTGACGGCTAAGGAGGATGCTATCAACATCGTCAAGACTTGTGAAGGGTGTCAAGCGCTACGCAAAGCAGGTTCATTTGCCGGCTCAGGAGCTCCGATCGATCCTATTACTTGGGCCGTTCGCGGTCTGGGGGCTCGACATGGTGGGACCTTTCAGGACGGCAAGAGGAGGCTTAACTCACCTGCTGGTGGCGGTTGACAAATTCACGAAGTGGGTGGAGGCAAAATCCATCAAGAAACTCGACGGAGCTACAGCTACAAAGTTCATCGTCGAGATTACAACTCGGTTTCGGCATACCGCATAGCATTATCACTGACAATGGCACAAATTTTGCCGTCGGTGAGCTATCAAAGTTTTGCAGCCGATCAAAGATCCGACTCGACGTGGCATCGGTGGTACACCCGCAATCCAATGGACAGGTAGAGCACACCAACGACATTATTCTGCAAGGTATTAATCCGAGGCTTGAAACTCCTTTGCATCGAGTAGCCGGCGCCTGGGTTGAGGAATTGCCGGTGGTCTTATGGAGTATTCGTACTACCACAAACAGATCAACCGGCTTCACCCCTTTCTTCCTTGTCTATGGTGCAGAAGAGGTGCTCCCATCCGACATGATCCACGATTCACCTCGAGTCGCAGCCTACGTTGAGAAAGATGCAGAAGAAGCACATCAAGATGGCTTAGATATCCTCGAAGAAGAAAGAGAGTTAGCTCTCCAAAGATCCGCCATCTATCAACAAGATCTATGTCCGCTATCAGAGCCGTAGAGTGCGGAATCGATCTTTTCGAGAAGCCGACTTAGTGCTTCGGCTTGTGCAAAGCCGGCAGCACAAATTATCCCCACCATGGGAAGGACCTTTCGTTATCAGCAAAGTTCTGAAAAACGGGTCATATTATCTCATCGACTTAAGGGATTCAAAGAAAGATCCCAGGAAGAAAGGTCGCAAGAGGAAAAGGCATGTAGACGACGACTTAGATGAGACGAAACGTCCGTGGAATATCGCTCAGCTACGTCCTTTTTACACTTAGCAAATTCTATTGTAACCATGTCAATGTTATCATGAAATAAGAATTGGTTTCTCTCATGTCGAATTCGAGAATCTGTACCATCCTTTATTTCCCCATGATCTCATTGTTATTATCTGTTTACCCGAAATTGCCTGTGTTGCTCTCGTTGGTAAACTCTTTCATGATTGAATCCGCCTTAAGGTGCTGAAAAATCAACATTTTGCCAAAGCAATGTTTGTCTGCTAGCTTTTTGCACCGGGTTGATTCAAAGCGTTTCGGCACCGAAAGGCGGCACTTGTTCTGAGTCTAAATAGATTGGTCATTGCGTACCCTGTTGCTCAGCGAGTTAGCTTCGCCATAGGTTTGCCGGCGCTTAAAGGCTAAGGTGTCAAGGCCAGACTAAATTGAGGCATAAAAATTGCAAGTTTGCAAATATAAAGGTGACTAACATACAGCAAAATATTTAGTTGTTTCTAGACATTTACATTGTTTAGATGGCTTTACATGTTTCCATTACATTTTCAGGATGGCCGGCTCAGCGAGCAAATTCGGCTCATGATGATTTCTCTGCCGCCTCATTGTCATCATCTGATTGGACAGGAGTCGGCGGGCACGGTATTTCCTTGAAGATGGTGGTCAAGGAGACCATGTTGGCAATCTTGCTGGCATAGCCGGAGACGGAGTGAAGGATCTTCTTGCGATCTTGGTCATCCAGCGTTGTGCCGTCCTCCTTTTCCAAAGGGAAGCCGGATGCTACACGCCAGGCTTCCGCCTCCGGGTAATGTGCCATCATCAAGCCTAAGGCCATCTTGGCACCTCCACGAGCACTGGAACGAAGCCGTTCATCGAAGAATGAAGCCGCTTCGGCCAGTTCAGCTTCTAAGCTGGCAAGGTTTGTTGGGGGCTCGGGGTTGCCGGGAAAGAACTTCTCAGCAAGCTCTTTTCCCGAATAAATAATCTTCGGGATAAGCTCCCCTACTTCCAGAATCCGGTCAAGCCGGTTTTCCGCCGTTAGCTCATGGCCGTAACCCGCCGGAGCTGCAAAAGGGCGAAGTTCAGTTATATTTGGCTAAGACAGAGGGATGAGTTTAAGTTTTTTCGATACTTACTCAGAAGCTGGTTGTCGATAGCCAGCGATTCATCGAGGCGCCTGTTAAGCCGGTCCTGGACCTCAGTGAGGGCATCCTTGTGGCTCTGCCTCTCTGATTCCAGAAGTTGTTCGGCTTTGGCAAGATTTTTTCTTGACCGTCTCCAGCTCCGCCACCATTGATTGGTTAAGCTTATTCAGCTCAATGTTCTCGTCGCGGAGCCGGTCGACAATGCCGGCGTTTTCGGTAATTTCCTTGGCTTTGATGATGGCATCTGCAAAAAACAAGAAAATGTCAGCAGTATAAAAACAAGCCTGGAGCTCAAAGTTAAGGATTCGGCATTGTTACCTTGGTATTGAACCCGGTCTGCCTCAAGCCCTTCAATGATGGCGTCCTTGTTCGCCAGTTCAGTCTTAAGTCGGCACATCTCCTGATTTCGCACAACCCAAAGAATTGATGGTTTCAGCGCCAATTTTTCGGTGGATCTGCGTAAGGAATTGCTAAAAGCCTAAATCTATATTTACAAGTTAAGGTGGCTACATGACGACATTTCATGACTAGGGGGCTAAGTGTGTGCATGCGCATTAACTCGGATCACTATGACGGCTAGTTTTAATAACTTAACCCGGCATAGTGCTCGGGGGCTACTGGTAAGGTATTTTACCTGGTAGTGCTCACGGAGAAGCGTCATGCCGGCCTCAAAACTATCAGCAAAGTAGTTCTGCTGATCTTCAAGGATCTCTATGACATCAAAGGTGTCATAGGCCTTGGTGTGATCCGGCTCGTCGTCCCGGACGGTTGTTCCCTTCTTCCGGGGAAACCGGGGTGCCTTCATGAACCGGCTCATGAATTCCGGCTTGATGCGCCCCTCCTCGTCGAAAGCTTCGGCTTTAATTGGGGGAAAGGTTGGGGCATCATTAGCCAGAGCTTCAGCCCTTGGAGAGGAGGTTTCAGTCACTTTTCCCGCCATCTCCGTCCATTGCGTGGGGGGAGTAACCCCGGCTCTCCCAACAGTTGGAGCCGTCACCAGGATGCGAGTGCTATCCTCGGTGGGGTTCGGCTTTGGAGCTAAAGGAGTTGGTGGAGGGATGGCAGGAGAGGTTTTCTTTCTCATGGAGACCGTCTTTATCTTCAACGGAGCGCCCTTCTTTATCCTGCAAGGTAAAAGACGAAATTTAGCAAATCCGGCATTACTGCAAGGGAAGGTGGAGGAGTTATCAGTCGACTTACTTTTTGCTGGGGATGTTGAGCCCAGCGAGTGCATCGTCACCTTCTGATGACTTGGCGCCGCTCGTGGTCGACTGGCCCTTCCTCTTCCGGCTTTCTGCGGTAGCCGAGGAAAAGGAGATGGGCCGCGTGGACGCCTTGCTGGACGACGGCTTCCCAGCAGGGCGGACGTCGGTGATTCCAGGAATCTGGCATATTACATGTTAGTCCGACAAAGGTAAACCCGAATCTCTCAAAGAATTGAGCTTTGGATAGTCAAAGTACCTTTGGGGGAGGGTTGGTCGCCGTAAACATCGGCAATGATTCTTCATATTGCCGGCCTTCTCCAGGCCGGGCTTTGATGAGTTTGTTGAAGCGAGCCTCAAACAGGCTCTGCTCCAGGTCTTTCTCGTTGATCTGCATGGGATCAGAGTTATCCGTGTACTCGCAGAGAAGGCAAGCATGATGTTGGAGGGGCTGGATCCGTCTCTTCATCCAGCAAATGATGGTGTCCTCCCCAGTCAATGGAGGAGAGCCGGACGTCAACTGCGCGATCTGAGCTTGAATGGCGGCGTGTTCTGCCGGCATTCCGCTAGACGGCTTCTTCTTCCAGGAAGGCAGCGGTGTGCCGGCTTCGTCTGTGAAAGGGGCAAGCCCCTGCAGCCGGTTTGGGGACGCCACATCCTTGCAGTAAAAGAAGGTGGACACCCATCCCTTTGCCGAATCGACGATAGGCACTTGAGGGTACCAGTCGATATCTCGGCGGCAGTTGAAGCTGATTGTGCCGGCCACTAGCAGCTCCTTGTTGACGGTTTGTATCTTGACTAAGAAGCAACGTTCGAAGAAGTCTAACCTAGGTTTTATGCCTCAGTATCCTTCGAACAGTGCTGCGAAGCCGGAGATGTACAGTAGGCTGTTCGGGGTAATGTTGTGAAGCTGGAGGCCGTAATGATCTAAGAGGTCTACCAGAAAAGTCGATGGCGGCAAGGAAAATCCCCTAATTACATGGGAAGAAAGAAGTACCCGCTTGTCTCTGATGGGAGTCGGGTAGGGGTCGCCGAAGGCGGATCGCCAAGTCGGATTCGACTCAGAAGTTGGAACAATGGCTCCGTCGGCCTCCATCCCCTTCAATTCGACTTCGTCCACAACCGAGCAGGCCCAGTTGCGGGACGGGTTGTTGGCTGCGTCCTTGCCGCTGCCGGCTTCCTCTTCTTCCTCCTCCTCGCCAACGCTTGCGTCCTCGGTGGCGGCCTCAGCGGTTGTGGCAGCAGAAGCCATCGTGGCAGCGGCTTCGGCTGCGGCTTTTGCCAGAGCCACTGTGTCGCGGCCCGAGGCGGCGGAGGAACTCACCGGAGTTGGTGAGGATGCAGGAGTAGCGGCGGATGGCTCGGTGACGGCGGCGGCCGTGGAAGCAGCTCCTCCCATCGGCGGAGTCGGACCGGCCGTGGCCGCGTCGATCGCTGGAGAGCTTGGAGCACTCGATGCCATGGAGATCGAAGGAGAAACGGAGGAGTTTGAGCTCGGGAGAGAGAGAGGAGATCTAGATGAAATTTTTTGAGAGCTAGGGCTACGAATGGCGTGGAGATTGCGATGGAGACGATGCGGTCGCCATTTATAGCCCTGCGCCGAGATGTGTGTAACGGTCAGCAGCCGGGTTTCTCGCCACGTGTCACGGATCAAGCCGTTGGAGACGGTTCCTTCCCTCCGACGCCTCGGTTCTAGTGCGGGAAAAACAGAAGTTAGCCCTTGCATTCAAAAGATGCTCCTCCACTCACACTGCCGGGTCCGACATAACTGTCAAATCGGTGGAAGCGTGTCGTTACACGCTCAAGTGCTTTTTCGGCATACAAAGCCGACACAGTTAAATCAAGAAAACTGTTCGACATGATTTCAGGTTTCTGGGAATGCTCCAAGACTGAAGATGGATGATGAGTTTCCCGGACAACACATTGCCGGAAGATTAAAGCCAGCCGCTGAAGTTCTTGAAGCTTTCCGGGGGCTACTGTTGGGGTTATGCCGAACAGGTGTCCTCGTGGAGAAGACTAAAAGCCAGCATACCAGGGTGACCCAAAGTGGTGGTAAGCCGAATCCGGCTTAACCGGGCGGCCCAGTATGCTGAAGCGCAGGAGGCCCATCCGGCTAAGGGAAGGTTCCAGAAGCCGGCCTGCATTGCGGAAGACTTAGCCCACAAGGCAGGGCCCAAGCCGGATTAGAGTAGGACTCTGTACTTAGTCGGTTAGGTTTCCTCCTGTAAGCCCTAGGACCGGACGCCTTTATAAGCCGGCCTATGGGACGCCTTAGGGCACGCTCTCAACCCTAATCCACTTTAACTCGGTGATTTAGCCTTATAGTGAATTATAGCAGCACGTAGGGTTTCGCCACCGTTGCGAGATCCGAAGCTGGGTAAACCCTTTGCCACCTCGTCACCGAAACACCCCACGTCTCCAAAACCCCTCTCTCTACCTAGCTCGATGGCACCCCTGCCGCGGCTAGATTCGACAATACCACGACAGTGTAGTTCTTGAACTCGGAGCCATTATCACTTCTAATTGCCAATATGGGGACATTGTGTTGACGTTGAATTTCAATGGAGAAGTCGATGAAGGTTTGTTGGGTCTCACTCTTCGACTTGAAGAAATAAACCCAAGTAAATCTTGAATAGTCATCAACAATCACCAAGCAATACTTCTTCCCACCAGACTTGCTTCGGGAATGGCACCAAAAAGATCCACATGGAGGAGCTCCAAGATCCTCTTGGATGAAATAATGGTCTTGGACGGATGGGGAGAATCATGCATCTTCCCTTCAACACAAGCCCTACAAACACGATCTTTGGCAAAAGAGACATCTTCTTTTAGTCCGAGAATGTGTCCACCCTTGTGAAGACTTTGCAAAGTTCTCATATTGACATGGGCTAGGCGGCGATGCCACAACCAACCCTTGTCGGCCTTTCCGAATAAGCACATCGAATTTGAAGTGGTTTCCCCCGAAAAGTCAACCACAAACAAATCATCCTCGACGTACCCAACGAAAGCGACCTTTAGAGTCTTGCTCCACAAGAGTACCACAACATCAATATCAAAGAAGACGGCGAAACCCATCTTATTAAGTGCACGAACGGAAAGTAAATTAAAACAAAGGTCTTTGACAAGCATGACATTCCCTAAGGTGATATCCTTAGCGACTACCACCTTGCCAAAGCCCAATACCTCGGATTTTGATCGATCTCCATAAGTGACGGTTGCTTGATTTAGATTTGGTCTCAACTCCGTCATCAACTCCTTGCTTCCGGTCATATGTTTTGTGCATCCACTATCAAGCACCCATTTTGACCCACCGGAAGCATAGTCCTACAAGAAATCATTGCTTGGATTTAGGTCCCCATTTTTCAATGGGTCCTCTTTTGTTAGCAACAAGGGTCTTAGGAACCCAAATAGAACGAGCAATGGGTACATTTCTAGGACCAACAAACTTAGCATAAACATCCCCATAATAATCAACAAATATGATGTAGTGAGGGTTAGTCTTTCCCGCAAAGTCATCACTAATGGTTTTGCCCCTTGTGGCACCACCACTAGCAATGTTGACCTTCTTCTTTGCTTGAGGGATCCTCTTTGCTTGAGGAGCACTAGTAACGTTGGCCTTCTTAATTTGAGGAGCTCTAGCATCCTTCATGAAGCTCTCTTTCTCCTTTTCTTCCTTAACGAAACCAAGACCAACTCTCCCTTTTTGTGAAGTGACAAACGGTTTCTTACCTAGGGAGATGGCCTTAGCAAGATTGATCTTCAACCTAGCATTTTCCTCAATGATATTTGCATGATCACAAGTAATAGGAGTGGAGGAACTAGGCATATCATTTTTAGGCGGTTGAGCTTGAAGTTGTTCATATGACTTGGTGAGGGTAGAGTGTTCACTCTCCAAAGCTTTGTAGGCCTTGGAGAGCTTCTCTAGCTCCTCGGTTAGTCTAGAATGACCAACACCAAGCTCGACCTTTTCCTTCTTACATGCTTTGTATTTAGCAATTGCATAGTCAGGTTCTTTAATGAGTTTAGCAACAATTACATCATTTGATTCTTCTATAGATTCTAGTTGTTGCTCTAGAGAAACTCTAAGCTCATGTTCTTCTTCAAGATTGTCTTTTAAGGATGCAATTTCCATAGCATCCTCTCTTTCAATCTTACCCTTTATCTCAAGCATTTCTTGAGCCTCACCATATTGACTCATAAGAGTCTCAACATGCTTCTTTGTTTCACCTTGCATGTTAGTGATAAAATGATCGAAAGCAACTATTTCCTCTTTGATTTTAAGACTAGTAGCATCATCCATATTACTCATAGCCTTAGGAGATAAGGGTGATGTTACCTCAGTGGTCTTAGCCATGAAGCATCTTGCGGAGGAGATAGAGACATTCTCATTGGGGGATTCAAATAGGGAAGGAGATGATGAAGAAGCAATAGCAATGGCGGCAACCTCATTTGTGGGCTCTTCTTCTTCTTCCCCGGATGAATACTCTTCTTGAGCAAGCAACACAAATCTTGGAGGTTTCTTGTTGATAGCATTCTTTTTGAAGAAGGGTTTCTTGTGAGTGTCCTTTGACTTGTCCTTCCTAATGAGCTTCCCTCCATGAAGTTCTCTATTCTCAAACGGACATTCGGCCACAAAGTGATATTTGTCTTGGCAATTGTAGCAAGAACGAACTCTTTGGCCACCCTCCTTCCTTCCACTTGCCTTGTTGACGAAATCCCTTGCCTTGGACGGACTCTTCCAAAAGACTTTAGATGTGAGAGCCGCGTAGTCCTTGAGGGTATCTTGAAGTTCCTTGGGATCCCAATGTGACACATCTTCTTGAGCCTCATCATCATCTTCTTGCTCCACAACCTTGGCCTTCAAAGCAAGTGAAGATCCTCTATGCATTCCAATGGCTCGGGCTCGAGCATCTTCGGCGTTCTTGGCGGCCACCTTGTATGCCGCCATCTCTTGCATGACCTCTTTGATGACATGAGGTGGTAATTGTGTCTTCCTTGGAGACTCTTCAAGTCGGTGGATTCGAACGGCCAAAGTGCACTCACATACTTCCTTTTGATCCAAGCATCATCCACATAGGTTGCACCAAGAGCTCGAAATTGAGTAGCAAGGGTCTTGAGTCTTCGATACATTTCTTAATGATCTTCACCCTCTACCATGAAAAAGCCCTCGGCTTGGTTGCTCAAGGCTTCAAATCTATTCCTTTGCATGCTCTCATTCCCGATAAACTCTTGAGTGAGAATATCCCAAGCTTCTTTGGCGGTGGTGGCCATCTCAATGAGAGAAATGTGCTTTTCTCCCACGGCAGTGTGAATTATGTTGAGAGCCAAGTCATTGAGTTGACCATCCACAACTTCCCTTCTTGTCATGTTGTTCGGGTCGACGGCCTTGAACCCAACTTGAATGATTCTCCATAGCTCACTTGAAGCGCTCTTGATATGAGATTTCATCATAAATTGCCAATTAGTAAAACAAGATGGATTAAACTTAGGTGGATCACCCCTATTGTTTATATGATAATGCGGGATAGGTGGGTCGACCGAGTACGTGTATGGAACCCCATGGTACTCCGGTTTCTTCCCACCATCAACTTTAGGAGGGGATTCATTAGTGAGTTGTTCGCCCTCCCCACTATGCGCGGCGGAAGCATTAGCCTCTAGGGATGGTGTGGCGGGTGGCTTGTTGCCATTCAAGAGTTGCCTCATCATGGCACGCAACTCCTCCATTTGAGTGTCCATAGTTGATTTCAAGCTTGTTTCCAATTTCTTGAGATCATCCATGGACACCGGAGGGGTGCTACCACCCGTCACCTCATCACCGTCACCCATACTCTCTTAGGCGGTGAAGCCTAACTTAAGAGCCAAGGCTCTGATACACATTGAAAGGATCGTATGGGCACCTAGAGGGGGGGGGGGGTGAATAGGTGCTACACCAATCTTTAATTCTTTTTCGATTTTAAGCTTTACACAAAAAGGTAAATTCTCTAGATATGCAACTACGGTGAATTTACCTATATGAGAAGCAAACTAACAACTAGGCAATTAACGAAACGAGTAAGGACGATTAAGGGAAAGAAATAACTGAAGGGGAAGCACGCGGAGACAAGGATATATTCCCGAGTTCCTCCTTGTTAAGGGAGTACGTCTCGTTGGAGGGGTGTGAGCTCGCCACAAGAGGCCTACTCAAGATGCCACAAAGGCCTCACCCTATTTTACGATGAACCGCACCCGAGGGTTTGGTCCACCTTCCACTATCGGAATTGTTCAAGGCAGAAACCGGAGCCCTTACAAGGTTCTTGGGGCACACACCCACAACTGAATTGGGGGCTCCCAAATCAACAACACTGCCACGAATACAACAAGTAGTAAGTGCAAGTAATCTAGGGTAACACAAAGCTAACCCTAGAAACAAGAATCCTCAAGTGAATGAGGGGGAAATGAAGAACGGCTTGGTGAAGATGTAGATCCGGGTCTTCTCCTTCAATCCTCCGAAGATCAACGAGTTTGGACGGAGGAATTGGGAGATCTTGCGATTTTGAGCTCTCAAATATTAGGGTTCATAAATGCTAGACGAGCTAGCTGGTCTGAGGTAGGTGGAGGGGTATTTATACCCCTCTGAAAAATCTAGCCGTTGGGAGTCACTTAAGCCGAAGACTCCGGCCTAAGTGGGCCGGAGACTCCGGTGCAGGCCGGACACTCCGGTCTCCCTCCGGGGTTCTTCCGGACAGGCTCCAGAGACGCACCACACTTCGCAAACTTGATAGGAGGGCCGGAGACTTGTCGACGATGCTGAACTGGCCAGAGACTCCGGTCACCAGGGGCCGGATCCTCCGGCATCCCGGAGACTCGGGCATACTCCGGTGGTCCTCCGGAGGGGCATCCAGTACTGCACCACACCCTGGCCAGAGGACAGGAAAATCCAGGGGGCCGGAGACTCCGGCCAGACAGGCCGGAAACTCCGGCCAGGAATTTCCTGCTGTAAGGAAACTTGGCCCTTTTCTTCACTTTTTGGTGAATGATGCTAGAGGTATAAATATGTCAATTTACCTTCACCACTTAGCATCATGTTAAATAATCATTAGTGTTGTTAACTAACACACAAAACAAATAGGGTTTAGGAAATGTTCTTTCAGTTGTTACTACCAAAATTATTTCGATAAGCTTTATTGTTGAAGTTACTTCTATTAAGAAAATTAACATCAACTTGATCCTTTTCTTGGGCAATTAATGAACCAAGTGGGACATTATTAGGATCAATAGGGGACTGATTGGTAGCAAGCATTGACATAATCATATCAACCTTATCACTTAAAGAGGAAATTTCCTCGACAAAATTTACCTTCTTACCACTTGGAGCTCTTTCGGTATGCCATTGTGAATAATTTTTCATCATCTCATCCAAGAGTTTAGTTGATGCACCTAATGTTGTGGGCATAAAGGTTCCTCCCGCGGCCGAGTCCAAGAGGTTCCTTGAAGAAAAATTCAAACCTGCATAAAAAGTTTGGATAACCATCCACATAGTTAATCCATGCGTGGGACAATTTTTAACCATAAATTTCATTCTCTCCCAAGCTTGAGCAACATGTTCATTATCAAATTGTCTAAAGTTCATAATGTTACTCCTCAATTGTATGATTTTAGCAGGTGGATAGTATTTTCCAACAAAAGCAACTTTGCATTTAATCCAAGAATCAATGCTATTTCTAGGCAAAGACAATAACCATTCTTTTGCTCTCCCTCTCAAAGAGAAAGGGAAAAGCTTCAGTTTTATGATGTCACTTTCCACCTCTTTATACTTTTGCATATCACATAACTCAACAAAGTTATTTAAATGAGAGGCGGCATCATCAGTACTAGCACCAGAAAATTGCTCTTTCATAACAAGATTTAGCAAGGCAGGCTTAATTTCATAAGATTCCGCTTTAGTAGCAGGTGGAGCAATTGGAGAGCATATGAAATCATTGTTATTAGTGCTAGTAAAGTCACACAACTTGGTGTTTTCAGTGGAAGACATAATGATAAGATAAAATAACAAGACAGGAATAAAGACTACACTAATTTTTTTGGGTTTTAAAATTTTGCAACAAGAAAAATAAGCTAACGAGAAATAAAACAAGCAAGACAAAAACAAAGTAAAGTTATTGAGAGTATGAGACTCCCCTTGATGTATCTCCAAGATCCCCGGCAACGGCGCCAGAAAAGAGCTTGATTGCTACTGATGAAGAGTTGGGTGGTGCCCCAAGCGAAGGCGGAGATGTAGCAAGCAACAGTTATCCCTCGATAATGAACCGAGATTTATCGAACCAGTAGGACCTTGAAATCAACAACAAAGTGAATGTTGAAGATCTCTAGCGCTTAATCTTCAACAGACGTGGACCTGCATACACTCAACCAAAATACTTTGCCCCCAACGGCGGAAAGGTTGTCAATCTTTTCGGTCTCGTAGAAAACAAAGCGGTTAATTGTATAGTGAAATAGATGAAATATGAAAATGGACCAGTGGAGTAATGATTATGAAAAGTGATGAATAAATGTTGCAATCCATGTAAAAAGATGGACCGGGGGCCATGGGTTCACTAGTGGAGTCTTTCAAGTAAATAGAACAATCATATGATGGGTAAACAAATTACAGCTAGGCAATTGACAAGATTATAAGACAAACTTAATCTAGCTATGACAAAGAGAACATGATAATATTTAAGTAGGCATCACGACAATGAACAAAGACCGTTGAGTCCAACTGCATCTTTGTCTAAAAAGTCCACCGTGGGATCGCTATCCAGCCTATCACCCATCGGTATTAAGTTGCAAGCAACAGACATTTGCATTAAGTAAAGTGCATGAAGTAAGAAATACTAATATCAAAAGAGACATTAACACCGCTGTTTTACCCTTAGTAGCAATAGCACACCCTCGCCCTTAGACGTTTCTGTCACTCGTGCCCAGGAACAAAAGGGGGCATGAACTCACTATCTAGCATAAATACCCTCTCTTGGAGATACACACAATCACTTGGCCAAAGTAACTACGCACATCGGAGAGCATGCAAGAACATAAATCAACATATAAGAATCATGCACAATCTGATCATAACTTTATAATCCATCGGATCCTAGCAAACACATCACATAGCATTACAACAATCGATCTTAATCATGTTAGCCAGCTCACAAGATCATAAGACATGAAGCACTAGGAGAGAGAGAGACTACCATCTAGCTACTGCCATGGACCCATGGTCCAAGGTGGGACTACTCACGAATCATCCCGGAGGAAGGCATGGCGATGAAGAGCCTTCCAGGATCGATCTCCCCTCCGACAGAGTGCCGGGATCTGCTTCAGAATCACCCCCGAACTAGGGTTTGATATGACGGCGCGTCGGGATGACCTCTCTGGAAAATAATGACCACCTCCACGTTTTTAGGTTTAATGTGAATTTATAGGCGTCGGAGGGGGCCGAGGGGGTGCCCCACGGGCAGGGGCGGGTCCCACCCACCGGTGGACCCCAGGCTGCCCCTAGCCTGTGGGTGGCCCCCAGGGCTTCCCTTTGGTGTCCTGGTGCCTTCCGTCGAGTAAAAATTCCCCGTAAATTTTCGTCCAATTCTGAGATTATTTCCAAAAGTAAATTTTCTGAAATACAAAAACAGCAAAAACAGGAAACTGGCACTAGGTATCTTGTCAATAGGTTAGTCCAACAAAATGCATAAAAATAATTAATATGATAATAAAAACATGTGACAACATCACAAAACTAGCATGGATCAATCAAAAATTATAGATACGTTTGAGACGTATCAATATCCTAGTGTCATATCAATATGTCATAATGACACTTGTAACTTAGAAACACTATATTACCATAAAATCAATTAAAACATCCTGATTTAAAAAAAATTGAAAATCAATACATATAAAATTCAGATAAGAACACGCACACACATATAGTTCACATTGTAATTATGACTCTTTGTATCAATTATAACCTAATTACATCATGTTATTGTAACTTACTATAGTTTGATATAAAATAACATAGTTTGCTATTTTTCCGAGCTTGGTGATTCTCACATTTCTTACACAAATTCACATGTATATGCCACGAGTAAAAATAAACTACTTGTGATCATATAAGACTTCTGAGACGAGGCAGGTGGCTATGGGTCGTTGTGTCTCAGAACAATTATATAGGACATAAAGGCCCATCCCAGAAACAGGTCTATCCAAGAGGGGCACGAAAATGATCATATACTGCGCTAGCATGTCTTGGTTATGCATCCTAGCAGCATATAACTTTGCTCTCAGATTGATTCATTCTCGACCCTTTCTCACTTGGGGTGTGTGTGTGTGCGTGCGCGCGCTACTTCCCTCTTCCAAAAGCTGTATCTACGCGGGAAGCGGTAGAGTCTGATGAATTGCGGGTGGGGGGAAGGGGGGGCCCTAGACGGGACGTTGGCAGAATGATGCCAGTGGAGCTGCCGCTGAATTTTCTTTCACAACTCATCATCCTCCTATCTGGCAAGGACGAGTTGGAATGAGAGAAGAAGAGATGCGCATAGGAGAATATGACCAGGGCGACACCATCAATGGCATACGGAGGCGAGTGCGTCAAAGCTCGTGGTGGCACGACATTGGAGGCAAAGGCTTCGACGTCAATAACTTGACATGGAGGAACGCCCATCCGTCAACACGCCACCAAACCTGCTCTAAACTTGTCACCGTCCGTGTGCCCCTACGACCCGTTGTTGGACCCTACAATGAATGACTTGGTGGTGTAGATGGTACAATCCGCACTACTACCTACACATTTAAGAGTGGTATTTTTTCGTTTATCTCACTTCTTTTCAGTTTAGTTACCTTATCATTTTTTAATCTTTTGGTTAGGTTTTTGTACGCTTTGTGTTTTTCATTCATGTATTTTTATTATTGTTCACGTGTTTCATGAATTATGAAAAACAACTATGCTATTTTTTTTAACAATGTTGCTTAATTGTTCACGTGTTTCATGAATTCATGGATACTCTCTTTGTTCAACACTAATGTTTTTCTAACAATGTTGCTTAATTGTTGATATAAAGTAAAAAAACTAGCACCGGTAAATCTGAGCCGATTGAATAGTTTTTATGACTATAGCGGTCTTCTTGAAACACAAGAATTTTCCCTAGTTATACATAAACATTTGTAATGGATACTCATATAAAAAACTAATCAGTACGAAGTATCCTTGTGATATACGGAAAATATATACGATATGCACATGTAGCATACAAAAGTTAAGGATTCACGATGTAGCGAAAATATGAACATTTTACTTCATATGCATCAACAAATCTTCTACACTCTACAAGAAAATAATTCCAATTTTATTTTTACTTAAGCTAAATTGAAAGATATATTTACCGAAGTGACTTAACTATACTTGAAGATTTAAGATAAAACTCATGGCCAGCCCAAGTTTGCCTACCTTTAGGAGGCCCTCGTGTACTTCCCGTTTACGTGCTGGGAACAGTGAAAAGTCATTTTCACTTACGAGTTTGGTGATCTCTTTATTTTGAAAAATTCATAAACTTTATTTATAGGTTAAACAAATATTTAAAGCTAAATTTTAGGGTGTAGTCAATGATGTATCCTGTAAGTATGCGAAATCACAATGTAAAATTATTTGTATTATGGGCTACACAAAAATAACAATATCTTGTCTATTTAGAGTTTAAAAGTGTGTATACTTAGATAAACACGTTTGTTATTTTTGTGTAGATTAAAATATAAAGTATTTTAAATTAATATTTTGTACGTTTGTTGATACATCATTCACAACATGCAGGATTCTTTTTCTTCAGATTTTAAACATTTAGAAATTTATTTTTAACATTAAAGGATCACTGGAGCTCTGGAGTGAGAAATCTCCATTCCGGGAACATGGGCTCTTGTAGACTCGTTGTGCGGCCTACGTCCTGGCAGAAAAGCTGGGCTGAAATTTCCAATATATTACCAAGGAACGTTAGACATCCATTGGCCTGGATGCTGTCAAAGAACTGTTATTGGGCTTGACTTGACGTAAGGCCACTGATGAAGCCTGCGCTAGTAGTTTGCTAGTGGACATTTGAACAAGGACATCGTCAGAGCGATGGCCCACACGTAGGCGAACCCTGATCTGCGTACTGGCAACATTAAACACACCCTATAACAAGTTCATTCTTCACTTGACCATACTTTGGTTGCTAGAAATGTGTGTCCCACTAAAAGGTGTAAGCTCAGTTGATCATACGCTCACATAAGTGCGACACTATTTACCGGATCTGAGAGGCGAAGCGTTTCAGATGTCATCCGTCTCGTAGGGAACTAGGGATTGTATTAAGGTCTACACATATAGGCCACACAAGTAGGGGGAGAAATTAGAGCCATCTTCTTAACGACTGTTTTGAACGCAAAAGAAAATTACTATTACCTCTATCTCTCTCTATATAATACGGGGCTATTTTAGCACCAAACGTCTTATATTTGGGGATCAATATAGTACTTAAGATACAACTATATTCCATGCGGGATTATAAAAAGAATTTGATCGCGTTAAGGAGAGTCTATTGCGCCTAGCCGTCAAGCACATTCTCAATCCAGGGATCATCACTAGGCCCTTTTATGTGTGGAGCGTGATAGAACAGATGTTGCTCTGCCCACTTCCTTAGTATCTACGAGCTAAGCCATTTATCAAACAACGTAATGCAAACTCGAAAGCTATTGCCATTGTAAAACAATGCTTAACATACATTATGGATGTGTATATTTATGTTTAAATTGATTTGAAAATTGTATAGTGTGTAACTTTGTCACATCTTTAATGGGCATATCACATGAAAGAGTTTCCAATTTCTCGCAAGTGATTCATAATGGCTACACACACTGGACCGTATCTTCAACTTGTGGATTAGGGGATTCTCTCTCCCTTGGTGCAGTCACACTTAACATGGTACATAAGACTACGTCCAACCAATATAGACGACGGTGTAGCGGTAGGATGGTGATGCATGAATTGTACTCCCTCCGTTCCAAATTAGTTGTCTTCTATTTGCCAAAAAGTGGATGTATCTAGACATGTTACAAGTATAGATACATCCACTTTTTGGCAAATGGAAGACAACTAATTTAGAACGGAGGGAGTAACACTTAATCATTTTCTTTTGGCTGACCTTATATCATTATATGGTTTGCTATAGAATCAGAATTAAACATGCTCACCGTTTCATCGAGTCGTGTGGTTGAACACCTTGGTGTAATTCTTTTATTTTTACTTTTACCTGTGCAGACATGGACGCGGAATAGGTAAAAACTACAGTGTGAAATACCGCTGTTTCAGCTTATAAAAACTAAAACTTTCTGATCGAGATAGCTAAGTTCGTCAGTCGATGAATATGCAGATGCATTTATCCTTCTTAAAAGAGTTAATTTCACTGTTTACCGCACGGTTACACGTATTACCCCAAATTGCACCCCCCCCCCCCCCCCCGAATCAATTAAAAAAATTAAGAGACTGATATTGTCCAAACTTTTCTTCACCATATACCTTCAATTATCAGTCATCACCTCACACCTTGCACAATGGACATGTATTTGGAAAAAAAGGTCCAAAGTTTCTAAAAGAGGTAACCTAAACGAATTTTTACTAGATGGGATAATTAATTAGTATCACAAATGTATAACTAGAGCGTAAAAGGAGAAATTCGCTCTTTTGGAAATTAAGCTATAGCCTAATAGCCTTGTGTCTGGCTTTTTGTTTAGCCAACACGCTTCTGGTTCTCTTTTCTAGAAACTCCACTAAATGTATACACACTCATACAGCACCTATAGATCGAGACTCTAGGTAGTAACGATTCTTTAGATAACAAAGTTGCATTGTGATTGAGCATATACCAGTGTTCTCTGATATGTTAGTTAAGCCATTTCACTATTTCAGTATTCATTCCTGGCGTTTTCTTGTGTATAATATCTTATCAGATTATTTCTTGTCCGGTCAAGTGTGAGCGAAGGTTCCAAGGCTCCAAGCTAATGCGTCGGCAATTTCTCGGCAAGGAGTCTAGTACGTTGATAGTAACTAGGAATTGCATACCTCGCTTGATTGTCAATAATGTAATGTAAGTTACCTGGAAATTCAGTCAGTGAAAAGTTTGCGAAACGTTACAAAAATTGGAGACCCGTACACGCGTACCTCTCAAATGGTTAGGTTCCAGGAACGTCTTCAAGTATGTAAAACATCCACATCGATGGAACTATTTGCTAGCGAAATGAATGATGTCATGAAGGAGCTAAATTAAGGGGTGCCTGTTGTTTTCGTGTGCTGTGTGACAAGTCCATATTGCCTGCATTAAGCATATTGATTAACATGGGTGGTGGCCAGCATATGCTGGTAATCTAACGTCAACACATCTGTGTGCTGATTCGAGCAGCCACCTCATTGGAGATGCGATAAAGTACCTGGCTAAAATAAGATGCTAGTTTCATCGGTTGCGTACGAGTATGCATGATGGGAACCCTTTTCCATGTATTATTGGATGGGTTACTGTCATGTGGGCTCAGAAATCACAATACATATCTCAATTTTGGGGGTTGTATGCATCAAGCATCGGTGGTTTCACTATGGGAATCAGCTGGTATGTTGACGGCCAGAAGCTACGTCGACGTTGAAATGTCAGGGCTGTCGGCACAACAGAGGGACGCCGATGGCCAGAAAATAACTACCGGCTTAGCTCGGCCGTCGGCGTACCTGGAGCTATGCCGATGACCACCGTCGGCACAAAACGGCCGTCGGTGTATGTGAGGCTAAGCCGACGGTCGCCGTCGGATCATAACGGCCGTCGTCATAGGCACCCTCCACGTGACACTTACGAGCCTCTGAAACGACGCGTCGACACCGTGAGAGCAAAGCCGACGGTATTACCTTCGTCATAGCTCTGCCGACGGTAATGTCGTCAGCTTTGCTCTTTTCCCCTTTTTCCTCACTTCCATTTACTAAGTGCAAAAAATGACTTTTTTGTGAAGCAGGTACAAAAAAAATATGATGTGAAATGGCACCCATCCAATTTTAACATAAAGTAGTCCATATTTGATGGATAATAACAAAGTATTAGGATTTTTGTCAATTTCTACCTTTTTTGATTGACGTGTAGTATTTACTGCAACAAAGTTGAGATTTTTATTGTTTTAGGAAAAAGATTAGCTGAGATTACCAGAGACTATCGCTTATAGGTAGGAGTATTTAGGTTTATGTCGAATTATTTACTACGGGATACGATCATATGAATCAAACGGATTTAATTCCTATACAAATATTTTGAAAATCCTATTATGAATCAAAGAATCCCTCACCTTAGAAACGAATCAGCCTAGAAATTAAGAAGACATATGTGGGTTGGCCACCCATCTACCGTGACCACATCAGCCTTTTCCGCTTTCTTAAAAGCTATAAATATGACAGCACGCCGACGGAAGCGAGTCTTTGTTGTGTCCAAATCTTATAACTTACTAAAGCTTCATCAACAGTTAGATACCACACCACCCATTCTAACTCGGAAATGATCCCCAGCTTTCCAAGGGACTCATGATGCCCCACCAACCTTAGAAGATAATCTTTTGCTAAGCTAGTTTATGTTCCTCGCCTTCGCTTATGCAAACCAGCTTCCAAGCAGGCATGATCCATTATGAAGTTGATGATAGATTCCCAACATTTAATCAAGTTATAGAGTCTCTGGCTGTGAGAAATATCCAACATTTGTGAGGCTTAAGTTTGTTTTGTGTTACTCATATATCGTCGTTTGCACAATATATAATTTTAGAGGCTGCGCACTTAGTAGAAAGAGAATGTTGCGCATGCATGAATGCATGATGTTCAAACATTAGTATATTTATGAGCAAAATTGCCAGAGCTTTTTTGAGGCAATAGTGGTTGCAAGATACTTCCTCCATTCCATAATATAAGACGTTTTAGCAAGCTGAGGGAGTATGTGATATTGCTTCCTAATAGCATACCGTGTCAGTAAGATTTTCCTTCTAGAACACAACTTTTCGTGTTCGTAGGGCTCGCACTGAATTATGGATTTTTTTTGCTTGACTCCATCCCTAGAAAGAAACTAGATTTGCTTCCTAGATTTTCGCTTGTTTTACTTTTTCTAATCAGATTGTTGTTTCTCTCCCTTTTTTACAACAGATATAGGGTGCAACAAATTCGTGAAGTAGCCAAGGTCCTAGGAGAAATACAAATTTGAATAGGCGTAATCATTGAAGTGTCCCCAAAAATTGCAAGAGCTTTTTAGAGGCAATAGAGGCTACAAGATACTTACGTGATATTGCTTCCTAATAGCATACTGCACCAGTAAGATTTTCCTTCTAGAACACAACTTTTCGTGTTCCTAGGGCTCGCACTGAATTATGGATTGTCTCGCTTGCTCCATCCCTAGAAAGAAACTAGATTTGCTTCCTAGATTTTTGCTTGTTTTACTTTTTCTAATCAGATTATTGCTTCTCTCCCTTTTTTACAACAAATATAGGGTGCAACAAATTCGTGAAGTATAGCCAAGGTCCTAGGAGAAATACAAATTTGAATAGGCGTAATCATTGAAGTGTTTGAACCAAGTCCCTGTCAATTATCTTGTAAATAAGAAATGGTAGGTGGACTGTACTATATATGTAGGCCGGCACACCTGCGTGATATTCTAATAGCCACTTGTCAGCCGTATTGTACATAATGCCATTGTGAGAAGCTCTAGCTTTGTAATATGCGTAGCATTTTCTTCTCCCCAAAAAGGACATATAGCATTTCCACGTACCGACAATCACACAACTTGCAGCCGTCCATCCATATATCTTTTTCTCAGAGTTAGTTCTTCTTTTCCATGAGATATGATATGATACGATTCGAGGTGTGATAACAGCTTTTAGAAGAAGAAGAAAAAAGATACACATAGAGTTGCTTGTTCCACAAGGGCATCCAATCAAACCACATATGTTGTCGTTGACGTCCATGTCACACTATAAAGTCACATGAGACACAGCTCCCCTCTTTCTTTGCCCTTGCCCACCCAATAATAACACTATGAAAGCACAAGCACGTATAGACAATGTAGAGCAAGGAGCCAACATCATGTGATCATCTGTCTTAGTAGTAGTAATAGTTGTTGTACATGGCCGTGTCGAGGAGCGGCGGCTGTGGCAAGACGGCGCCGTTGACGCCGGCGAAGGGGTTGAAGGAGGCGGCGGCCGCGTCCATGCACTGGATCAGCTCGGCGAGGGACTCCACGCGGGCGGCGAGCTCGAGCGCCCGCGCGCGCAGGAGCTCGTTCTCGGCATGGACGGCCGCGTACCGCCTTGCGGCCTCGTTCGCCGCCGCGGCCATGGCGGCGTTGCGGGAGCGGAGCGTGGCCACCTGAGCGTCCAGCTCGTCCACCTGCAGCTGCTTGCGCGCGCGCGACCGCTGCGCCGAAAGCCGGTTCGACTCCTTGCGCTTCCGCTTCCTCTCGTCCGTGAGCGCCCGTGTCGCCCCCGGCCCGGAGCCGGCCGACGACGACGTGAGAGCAGACAACGCGCCGGGGGAGGCCATATTTCTTACTTACAGCAACTCAAAGCTTTATATGACTTACTAATTACTTGGTTTCTTAAGCTAACAGATCTTAACAACAATAATAAGCTGCAGGTAAGGTTCTCGATCGGTTTAGCCGGAGTTGGTTTGGTTATGAGAAGACGTAGAACCAGTAGAGGAAGGCGACGGAGAAGGACTGAACGAGGACGGTGGATGTTATCATAAACGCGGAGGACGATAGAACAGCATCAGCTTAGGACTTGTCAAGCAAGAAAAAAATCGGCAGAGTTTCCCCTGAAAAATCGAGCTTTTGTACTCGAAAAATCGGACAGAGTTTCTCCCTGTCCAGCAAGGGTTTTCGACTGGAAATTTCGACAGAGTGACGCCCTGAATATGAAGGTTTTGGTATGGAAATTTCCGGCAGAGCTTTGCCTTGGAAAAGACGAGATGCTAGAGCTTCTGTGACTCCGCCAGACAGAATCTCCAAGGCACAGGGAGCTAAGCTAAAGGTGTTGGTTGCAAGGCTATGACAAGCAAAGAGGATTCAAACTTGAAAGGTGGAGCAGGGTAGTTGCGTGGTCAACTACCCTCTTGACGAGGAACAGGGGCAGAACGGTGTTGCTGCAAGAAAGAAACCAAGTCCTTCTTGAGAGGGGAGAATGGGGGGAGGGAAAAGGGAATTGTGGCTTGGACGAGGCCCTCAATTTATAGGCGTGGAGGAGGAGGGTTTGCTTAGGCGTTAAGTGGGGAGTGGGGGAAGAACCAAAGCTAAAGGCGTTGTGCGGTGGTGGTGGGGAAAAGCAGAGTGAGAAAGCGAGAGGGAGAGAGTGGAGGAGCCAAAAGGTCGTTGGAATCTCAGGTTAGGTGTCTGCTGGGGGATTCCAGAAGGGAAGGAACGCGGCCAGGGGCAGGACGGGCATTGCACGCTGGAGTGAGGCCAGCAGATGGCTGATACGTGACGACGTGGTGGTTACTATTTCCATTCTTATTTTCTTACTACAAGAAATTATTTAACCATCTTTTTTTTGTAGGGTAATTATTTAACCAACTATCTTGTACGGAGTATATATTAGACCTGGGCAAACCTCGGGCCGGCCGTGCTTGCAAAGCCCTAACATGAAAAGGCCCGGCTGACATGTTCGCACATAGGCTGTCATCTGGGTATAGCCTTCGTAGGCTATGCACAAGTAGATATGGACCTGTAGGTGGGCTGGTAGTAGAAAGGCAAAAGTCTGAAATGAACCTTGTTCTCGTAGTCGAAGTCTGAATTGAACCCTCACCTCTTAATCCCGGATTTTCGGACCCTGATCTCTCTAATCCTGGTTATTCTGGTTGTTTCCTGGTGAGAGCACGTTTGGGCACAGGGATTAGGAGATGGCAGTGGGTTGTGGGCCGTGGGCCTATTCACTTAATTAGCCCATGCGGTCTTTGAACCGAGCGAGTGGGGAACAAGATAAAAATTAGGGATTGAGGAAGAGAAGAGGACAGAGAGAGACGGTGGCGGCCATCTCATGGTCGTCGGATGAATCATCGACGGAAAGGTGCCGCCGGCGCATGGGTGGCGGAGGCAGGCCGCCAGCAAGGTCGGCGGTGCCAGGGCCGGTGGCACCGTGAGCACCCGATGGCCTACGAGCGTGCCAAGCCGTGCGGTTGCGCCACGAAGCTGAAGGCGCCTCCATGAACTTCGACAACAGTTAAGCTAGGGACAAGAATGAATACCATTAGGATCTTAGGGCCAAATGCGCCTATAGTAAAGGATGTATGTATTTGTGTAAGATTATGTTGCTGGTAGTGATTATGGTTGTGCTATGGCAGGGTAATCGTGTAATGTACAGTTTGTGCAGTTAAATGTAGCATATATATTTGTTTCAGTTAACTGGAGTATCTATTTGGTTCAGCATATTCAATTGGCAATGCAATATATTAGAATGTTTACTGCAAATTTAACATAAGCCATGTCAAATAAGAAGTATCAACACCATGGCACCAAAATAAATGGCAGACAAAGGCATGTCGCATACATATTCAATACATAAGTTTAAATAACCCAAAATGACAACTAGCATGTCAAGACATCAGTTTGTCAACGGATAGGCTAAAGACACTTAAAAAATAGTGGACCAACTTTGTCATTTGCTAGCTGATCACTTCTTGGCCTTCTTTTGCCTATTGCTTGCTGCCGTATAAATCTTGCTTCTTGTCCTTTTTGCTGAACTAGATGGAGCTCCTTCCTTGCCTTTCTGCACCTGGTTTGCTCTAACCTGAGAATATGTTTGTGCTTGCTGGTAAGGTGCAGATGACAGTTATTAGTTAGTTGATGTATACAATATAAAGACCAGAAAATTGTCAGTTTAGCTACTGTACAATTATCGGTTTAGCTACTGTACAATTATTAGTTTAGCTATTGTATATATAACATAAAGAAGAGAGAACAATTGAGTGCTTAGCTACTGTATGCAATATAAATTGGGCAGAAAATAGGAGAACTTGGGTGAATTTATAGCTACTGTACACAATATAAAGGACATAAGAGAGAAGAATTGAGTGCAGTTTTGTAGTTACCTCTCTGGCTTTCATTTTCTTCCAAGCCTTTTGGAGAAAAACATTCTTTTTCTTTCCTCTTTCAGGATTCTTTTTGCACCCGGACTTGTTGTGGTCAGTTTTCCCACATAGGCCACATCTAATTTGCACACCATGTTTGCTCAGTTTTTTTCCTCTAGGTGCTTCTCCCTCTTCTCTCCTTCTGTGGTTTTTCTTTGGCCTTCCAGGCATTCTTACATATCCAGGAGCTTGAGGTCTTGGATTTACAGAGACAGGCCACTTCTCCTCTCCCTCAACTGGTTCTAAGCAATGTTCATAGATTTTCTTGAATTTCTCAATGGAGTAACACTTGTCAATGAAATCGTCAACAACTTTACCACACTTGTATATGGCAGTGATAGCATGATAGCAAGGAAGGCCTGCAAGCTGAAAGTACCCACATGAGCATGTTTTTTTATCCAAGTTCACAGTGTATTTCCTTCCTCTTCCATGCATATGCTTCACTTCAAAGCCATCCTTACCATTCCAAAGCACATCAAGGAATTGTGTTCTCTGGATGTTTACCTTCAGCTTCTTGAAAATATTGGGGCAAATTGTCCCAAACCAGCTATCACTTTTAATTCTGTTTTCTTGAATTCTGAGAGTTATTTTGTATCTAATCTTCTCCATCATAGATATAATTGGATAGAATCTTGATTCGATGATAGCATGATTAAATGCCTCACACAAGTTGTTGTCAACACTCACAATTTGATCCAACTGGAAAAAAGGCTCTTGCCCAGTGCTTTGGCTCTGTTCTCATGATATCTTTGGCACCTTCGGGAGTTTTTTGTGCAAGCTTGGCTTTGTGGTAGTTGAAATCCTCTCTGTTTGCAGATTTTGCAATAGCCCAAAACTTTTTTTGCAATTCATGATCTCTATGGTTCTTTTTCCAGTTGGCATAGATGTGCCTTGCACACATTCTATGTTGAGCCTTTGGCAAATAGTTCTGCATGCTAGCTATCAATCCCTGCACATACAATTGAAAAGAAATGAGAATGCCAGAAAATAAATAGTAAGGGAGGAGCGAAGCCGGTGTGCCATCTTCGGCTCACAAAATAAATAGTAAAATAACTAGAACAACAAAGCTTCGGTTTGGGAAGGGCGAGGGCGATGTCGCGCCTTCGACTTGCAAACTATGTGAATAACAATGCTAGCTGAATATTAACACTGACAAGTGAATTACCTTTTGCTGGTCAGAAATAAAAACCCAGCCATCGCCACTATCATTTATATCCAAGTCTTTGATTAAAAGGCCAATGAACCACTCCCAATTCTCTTTTGTCTCCTGCTCGACAACTGCCCAAGCAACATGATAGATCTGATTATTGGCATCCCTACCAATTGCACATAAGAGCTCACCTTGACATGCTCCTTTGAAAAAACATCCATCAAGCCCTATAACTTTTCTGCATCCAGCTTTAAATCCCTTCTTCAAGGCATCAAAGCAAGCATAAAATCTCTGAAAAATGTTTTGTTCCATTATTGTTGGATCCAAGCAAACCGCAACAGTATTACCACGGTTGCTCCTTAACAATTCAAGTTGGTAGTCAAACACCTTTGTGTATTCCTCTTTCAAACCTGACAACAATTTGTCCATGACAATTTTTTTTGCTGCCTTGCACTTTGATATGGAGACATCAGCAAAGAAATCCTTCAACACAGTGCATTGCATGCTAGTAATTTTCCATATCGGATTGGCTAATATGAAATGTTCATAGCTCTTTGCAATTACTTTGGAAGATACAAGATTGTTGACTCTATTTGGAGCACAATGGTGGTCGTCCTCATATGTTATTATTTGAAATCTAGAACATCTGCTGGAAATAGCACCATATATGAGCCAAGGACATCCTGGCCATGCACACTTTGCCCTCACTCTGTCATCTTCTGACTTCAGGAACTTAATGTTTCTATAAGTCTTTAGTCCATATTTTCTCACTGCCTTTCTAAATTCAGCCTTGCTTTTGAACACCATTCCAAGACTGAAGTGTGGAATTTCAGTCTTGGAATCATATCTTGCATACTTGGTCCTCCTCCTCAAAAAATTCCCTTCTTCATCACTAGCTTCGTCATAAGAAAAATCTTCTGATCCCGAGTCATATTCAGCCTCTATGTTTTGTTGCTCAATGACTTCTTCAACATTTGCCATTAGATCGATTGGGACTGCACCTGTTGCTTCACTTTGCACAAACCTCTGAGAATCTCTTAGCTTTTTCTTGTACATCTTTGCAAATTTCCTAAGCTGCAAGGTTTCCTCATCTTCGCCACTATCATCAGAACATGGCACATAATCTGAATCTTCAGAAGAACTGTCAGATGCTTCATCCTCTAGTACTATAGCCCCCTCACTCGGATCTGCCACTACAGTCCTAGGAATTATTCCTTGCACATATCTTTGGTTGTCACAGCTCCCAGTCATAGCCCGTTGTGAGATATGTCCCCCTTGACACTTGTCGCTTCTTTGAAATTTTTTTGATGTTGAGATTTTGTCCATGTTCGGCTTTGATGGACCACTGAAAACAAAGCTAGCATCAGCTGTAAGCACAACTTCAGGCTCCGAAATATCAGTGTCTTCCTTATCTTCTTCACTTCCTATTTCATCTTCAAAGTCACTCTCGCTTTTCTCACAGTCGTCTTCTTCATCATCCTCACCATGGTACTCCACAAATAATTCTACCACTCCGCCATCAGTTGTCAGATCTGACATTTTCTTGCAGCCAAGGTCGTCATGCAGAAACAACAATCCATTAAACCAGTTCTTTACCGGGAAGCAAAAAAATAGTACTTCATTGATGCCTTTACATTCATGTGTTCACTCAAATGTGCCTTCAACTCTATTAGAGATAATTTAGCACGTTCAATTTCTGACATGGCCTCATCTCCCCCCACGTACTGTATTTCAGGACCAACTCGAATGAACTCACCACCGAAAAAAAACCGCACATTCAAATTGTCACAGGGATCCATGATTTCCTTCCCACAAAATCTACCTGCATTATGAAACAAAATAAATTGGTCATCTTAATTCTAATTGATATATAACTACCACAAAGAAAAAAATTATGATCAATTTTCTAAGCGCATAAACCCCCCCAAAAGACCACCTTTAACATCAATTTCCTCAACATTTTGGGTACAATCAAGCAAAAATTGCTTCAGCAGGCAGGCTGGGGCAGATAATTGCATAACACCACCACTCATAACACTACAACTAAAGGCAGCAAGCATGTGCGCTTTTAGCTTCTAACTCTCACCACACGCGATGTTGCCATCCCAACGTTGGCATATCTCCGAACTTTCTGAATTTTGACACTAGCAGCAGCTGTTAACTGACATGCGCCGTACTGTTGGCATAACTCTGAATTTTGTGAACATGTGACTTGGTAATGACAGTAGCAGCCAAACTATTTTCTTCATACACGAACCATATGCTTTCAGGGATGTTGGCACCTAGTGGGCACTTCTAGGATGCGTTAGTTTTGAGTTTTAACCAACCATATGCAGATTTTTTCCATGGGACAGTGTGGTTTTTTGGGCGGTGTTGTAGTAGTCCTGGGGGTTTGATCATCAATCTTCCCCAAGTTTTCTCCATGCAAATCCTAGAAATCTAGTAATGCGAGAGATGAATAAAACAACATATGCCAAAACGGGGTGTTGAGTTGTTACCAACGTCCTTTCTTCCGCCATGAAAGTTTCTGCGGACGACGAGTTGCGAATCGCCGTCGCCGGCTGTGAGTCAGGGACAACGACTGCTTGCGAATCCTCCTGGGATGACGAAGGTATGTTGGCGGCGACGACGTGCTCCGTCTTGATCGTATTCCTGCTGCTCCGATCACTCGCCAATTGCCATGGCCGCCGCGCCTAAACTGGAACTGAATTTCCGCGCGCCTGTAGAGAGATTGCGTCGGGGATGGAGAGCTTTGCGTCCTGGTTCATGGGCCAAAACGACCAGCCCACCATGGCATCCAATTCCTGTAATCCCCGCCACATCTACTAATCCGAGCGAACAAACGATATTAGGCCATAAAACGTCCAGGAACGCTGGGATTGGAGAGATCAGGGTCCAAAAGTCAGGGATTGAGACATCAGCGTTCGTTTCAGACTTCCACTACGAGAACAAGGTTCGTTTGAGACTTTTGCCTAGTAGAAAAGTAGAGAAAGACGTAGGAAGAGGACATCAACAGAGACTCTTCTACTTTCTTAAAGGAAACTGCTGGGCGTCCCCCGGGGGATCTGATTCCCCAGCCCCCGGGTCGCCAGCCGTTGGATCGACCATCCTGAACGGTCAGATTTCCTTTTACTACATGTAGCAAAAAAGCACCCCCCGTCAGCAAAAATAATCCCGCTTTTGCTACATTACAGCAAAAAACGGTTCGCTCACGAAATAAAAGAAAAAGGCTGATCTCGCCGGAGACTCGCCGGAGACCTCACCGGAAACCTTGCAGCAAAAATTATATACTAAAGTAGCAAAACTACAAAACAATTACAGCAAAAAAAATATAGCATCACAGCATTTTTTGCAAGGTCTCAGGCGAGATCATTGCTATTGTATCAAAACAGACTTCGCCGGATACATAACCGAAATACCTCGTAGCAAAAAAAAAAATACTAACACAGCAAAATCATAGAACGGTTGTATCAAAAAAAATCTAGATATGACAGCAAATCCACATAATGCATGTCGCAAAAATCCTCCATTGACAGCAACGCCGACGGCCGGAGGGAGCAACTCCATCCTCCATTGACAGCAACGCGGCCGGGCGCACGGAGCAACGCCATCCGCGACTCGCAGCAACACCTCCAGAACCTCGTGCTCGCCACCGTACGAGGTCACGATCCAGTGGCCGCTCCAGGGACTGCAAGACTGGATGTCCGTGCGGCCTTTGGCGGGGGCGAAGATGCAGCCGCCGGTGAGGATGACGCGGTCGTGCGGTAACGGGGGTTTGGGGAAGCGGGCCTGCGCGCCGGCGAGCAGGTGGGTGACGATGATGTCGCCGGTGGCGGGGTCGACGGCGACGACCTGGGTGCCGTCGGAGGTGAGGGGTTGGGAGGAGAGAGCGGAGGAGTTGGAGGCGGCGGCGGCGCCATGGCCGCACCTCGCGGCGGCGCGCGGGACAAGCTCGGCCTGGCGGCTGGGGCGCGCGGTGGCCCGAGCTCGTGCGGGAGGCTCCCGACCGGCCTGGGCGGCGCACAGCCGTGGCGGTAGCCTGCCGGCGAAGAGGGCCTTCGGGGGAGGCGACCGGCGACAAGGGCGGGGCGGTAGCTGGACAGCAGCAGGAGCTCTCGTGGGGAAAAGTAGGTTGCGCGGCCTCGGCAGGATAAGGCTTGAGGAAGAGATAGGAAGAAGAAAGAAAGAAGAAAAGGAGATGGGTCCCACACACGTGAAGATGTTTCTAGCGTGTCCGCGTCCACGCGATGCTCCGCATCGAATGGCCCCGGACCAGGAGGTTGAGGAGCGTGGATCCTCCGGGGGAACGCCAGCATTTTCCTTTCTTAAAGTGTTGTTGCTATCTAAAACAGCTTGTATCTACCCCATGTCTCGGTAATAACCGGCAGCAAAGGGGACAATTACACTTGGTACTGTAGCAAGGTTCCTTGCCAAAAAATGCCACACACACACACAAAAATCCCACAGAAAAATTCTCATTTAATTGTTATGTTAGTGCCGAAGCGATGGAGATGACGACGACAATGACGGAGGCGAACTTGAGCTCCATAAATGAGAGCTTAGTGCATCTCAAAATCACGCTGGGTCATATTGCCACTAGATAGGACCAGATGCTCGTGGATTTGAAGAAGACAGTTGACGTGGGGTTACCACGCCAAATCCCTCGGATGACATCCTTGGGTTGAGAGAACGAGAGAAGAAGCTGGTGGTACTGGTGGATTCGTCGGCTGACAAGCGGGATTTACCCAGGTTCAGACCCCCGAAGGTAAAAGCCCTACGTCCTGCTTGTCTGGAATTGATGATGGAGCTTACAGATCGATTACAATGGCGAGATCGTGAGATGCGATCTCGCTAGGGTTTCTGGCGGTGAGTATGAGCGTGTCCTAGGTCGGCGGCCCTCCCAGTCCTTAAATAGTGGGACTGGGTCTCGAGTACTATACCGACTAGGTTTACATCTGGGCCTACCGACCTAATATTTCGAGTCTTTCCTTCGGGGCCTCCTTCCTGGGCCTGATGACCGATGGGCCTTTTATTCTCTTCCGCACCAGGGTAGTCCATGGTGGCACACCCGAAAGGTGTACCCACGTCAGTAGCCCCCGAGGACCTAGTAGACTTGGCGAGTCTGGTAGGGACTCCTCCACATTGTATCGTCCTGGTGCGTGTCATTCCCTTAGTGATTTATTCGTGACCGTGTTTCAGGACACTTAGTGGTGGATATCGCATAATAAGCCTGGTGCTCTCGACGGGTCGAGACCAGTTAAGTGCTCTTGGGCACAAATGTTATTAGCGTACATCAAACTCGAGTCCCCAGGCTCGAGCTTGGAGGCTAGTCCCTTCGACTCCAGCCGCTCGGGATCTTACGGAGTCGAATTCGGCCTGAAAGGGTACCCAACGCGTCCGTCGGGATTTTTCTTCACACCTGCTGGTGCGGCATATCTGTCAAGCTACCACGGCTGCTGCCAATGGGCCTGGCCCTACACGACGGATCGGTGGGTCTTACCTTTGCACTTCAGAGTGCAGCATCCGAGGGTCAGCTGTATTTGATTCATCTCGGGTATTTTGCTCGGGTTAGACCAAAGTCGATAACCTATCGAGTGTCACATAGTCGTGCTTTCATCAAGTGCGCCGTGGTGCTCCTGAGGGGAGTGTTCCCAAAATTATGCTTAATTATTTATAACTGGGGATAATCTCAACTTGGGATTTGTTTCGCTCCCGATGGGAGTGAACAGATGCAAATCTGTTCAGTCTGTCAGGATGCAGTTTGACATTTTGCCAACTGGGAGCCGATACTTTGTCGACTAAGAGTCGATACTTTGTCGAGTAACACTGTACCGAAGGCAGTCTGCAACTCCTGCGTCATGAATGACGTCACGCGCGTGCGTTGCGCTGCCAAGGCGCTCTGCCGTTTGGCCTGCCAGAGGTGACAGTATGAAACGTCACTTCGGTTTGACCAGTGGGCGCGAAAATTTCGCCACGCCATGATGATGGCCTCCTCGTTTCTCGTGCGTAGTGGGCGACGCGGCCGGCGACGGTTGCCCTACACACGCTCCACGTGTAGGGTTGGATTGTTGGGAATATGCCCTAGAGGCAATAATAAAATGGTTTATTAAGCATATTCAAGTTTATGATAATAGTTTATTATCCATGCTATAATTGTATTAAATGGAAACATAATACATGTGTGGAATATAAACACCCGGAGTCCCTAGTGAGCCTCTACAGGACTAGTTCGTTGATCAAGAGATAGTTAGAGTTTCCTAACTATGGACTTGTTACAGTCACTTGATAACGGAGTCATATCATTAAGAGTAATGGTGTGATGGACATGACCCAAATAAAGAAGTTGCAATTAATCGTGTCACAAAAGTTTTGTTGTCAACACTTTCATATGCCAAATATAGTTTCCTTAGACCATGAGATTATATCACTCCCGTTCACCGGAGGAATACTTTGTGGACATCAAACGTCACTTCGTAACTGGGTGATTATAAAGGTGGCTTTCAGGTATCTCCGATGGTGGGTTGTTGGGTGATATGAATCAAGATTGGGATTTGTCCCTCCATGTGACGGAGAAGATATCTCCAGGCCTTCTCGGTAATATAGCATCAAAAGTCTGCAAACAGGTGATTAGGTGGTAATCACGAGGATCCTATATTATGGACGAGTAAAGAGAACTTGCCGGTAACGAGATAAAACTGGACATGAGGATGTCAACGATTATATCTCGGGCAAGTAAATATCGTGAGACAAAGGGAATCGTATATGAGATTAATTGAATCTCCGGCATCGTGGTTCAATCGAGAAAAAGGTTTTCGTTGAGTGTATAGGAATTAATATGGGCATCCCGGTCCCGCTATTAATTATTGATATGATCATGTCTATGCATTCTCGAACCCGTAGGGTCACACACTTAACGTTCCGATGAAATTAGGTTTTGCGATGAATTAAATGATGAAACGAACGAATGGTGATTCGGAGTCTCGGATGGGATCCCGGACGTCACGAGAGGTTCCGGAGGAGTCCGGAGAATAAGATTCATATATGGAAAGTGGTTTCCGGAGGTTTCGAAAAGCTCCGGAAATATTTGCAGGGTACCGGAAAGGTTTCGAAATGTTCTAGAAGGTTCTAGAAGTGGGACCCACATATTGTATGGGGGCCCACATGGACCAAAGGGGTGCAGCTGGCCACTTGGGCCAGCCGCACCACCTAAGGCCCACATGGGCCAAACCGAATTGGCCTAGGTGGGGGAGTCAGCCAACCCTAGGAGGAGTCCTAGGGGGACTCGGCTTGGGGGCCAAGCCACCCCTTGGCCGGCCGGCCCTAGGGCTCCCCCTCCACCTATATAAAGGGGTGAGGGGAGGGGGGTGCGGCACACCAAGAGAGGCTGCCCCCCAAGCACCCTAGCCGCACCACCTCCTCACCCTAACCCTAACCCTAGCCGCACCCCTCCCCGAAGGGCTGCGCCACCTCCACCTCCACACCATAGCCGCACCACCCCTTGCCCTAGGGGCTGCTGCGCCTTGCTCCTCTCCCTCTCCTCTTGCTTGTCTTGGCGAAGCCCTGCTCGCGGAGATCGTCATCATCACCGGCACTACCGTCGTGCCGCTGAGATCATCAAGGCCACGTCCTCTCGCTTGCGGGATCAAGGAGTTGACGTCTTCATCGAGCCGTACGTGTGGACGCTGCGGAGGTGCTGCCCGTTGCTGAACTTCACCGGATTGGATCTCGAGGATAATACATCTCCTCGCGACTAGACGAGTCTAGTTGCGGGGATCGACTAGCCAACCCCTGCACCGACAAAACGCGTTTGTTGATCTTCAAGGGTAAGAGATTTGATCTCACCTTCGCTATCTTCATCTAGTAGATCTAGATCCTTGGGGTTTATTCCGCTTGCCGCGTAGGAAATTTTTTGTTTTCTATGCTGCGACCCCATCATGGATGTGCTCCGTTATACTCAGTGAACATTGGACGGCGCAGATCGCGCGGTCCGATGGATAAGTAGGGGCGCCCCGGCGGTGAAAAAGGCACAATCCCCATTCTCACCGCCGAAGTTCTCCTTCTCCCCCTTGCGCTCTGCCTCTTTGCTCGTAGCCACCAAACCGCGCGTGTCCAGCTCTGCCATGAAGAAGACCACCGGAAAGAAGAAGTCCGCCAGCGCCGCCGTCGCCGCCGCCGGTACGGCCGGCGGGCTGAAGAAGGTTCACGGCGACTGGCAGAGGTCGTCCGTGGATGAGCGCCAGCTGGAGGCGCTGTGCCGCGACGGCGTCCTGCCGTCGTTAAAGAAGATGGCGACGCGGGCGCCCGGCGACGAGGTGGCCCCTCGTCCCCGCGACGGCGAGCGTGTCTGCTTTGTCGATTTTGTGAACAGGGGATTCGCCTTCCCTGTTCACGAGTTCGTCCGGGGGCTGATGTATGCGTACGGCGTCCAGCTCCACGACTTCACGCCGAACGCCATCCTCCACATCAGCTGCTTCATCGTCCTGTGCGAGTGCTTCCTCGGCATTCACCCGCACTGGGGGTTGTGGCAGCGGATCTTCAATGTGAAGCGCAACGCCGACGCTTACGGCGTTTACCCCGTCGGGGGTTTCGGCATCCAGTCCCGCGGGGACATCGAGTACTTCAACCTGAAGGTGCTCGAGTCTGCGCAGAACTGGAGGAAAAAGTGGTTCTACGTCGCCGACGTCCACCAGCCCGGGCAGAAGTACGGGGTTCCCCCGTTCCGTGCTGGCGTGACCGTGACGAAGAAGAGATCCTGGACGCACCGCCCCAACGCCCGAGAGATCAAGGAGTCTGAACCCCTCATGTCTCGGGTGTCGGATCTGCTGAAGACCGCCGGCAGGGAGGTAAGTGGCGTTCACTTTATCGCCACTTTCATCAGACACTTCGAGAACCTTCCGGAACCTTTCCGGTACCCTGCAAATATTTCCGGAACTTTTCCGAAACCTCCGGAAACCACTTTCCATATATGAATCTTATTCTCCGGACTCCTCCGGAACCTCTCGTGATGTCCGGGATCCCATCCGAGACTACGAATCACCATTCGTTCACTTCATCATTTAATTCATCGCAAAACCTAATTTCATCGGAACGTTAAGTGTGTGACCCTACGGGTTCGAGAATGCATAGACATGATCATATCAATAATTAATAGCGGGATCGGGATGCCCATATTAATTCCTATACACTCAACGAAAACCTTTTCTCGATTGAACCACGATGCCGGAGATTCAATTAATCTCATATACGATTCCCTTTGTCTCACGATATTTTACTTGCCCGAGATATAATCGTTGACATCCCCATGTCTAGTTTAATCTCGTTACCGGCAAGTTCTCTTTACTCGTCCATAATATAGGATTCTCGTGATTACAACCTAATCACATGTCTGCAGACTTTTGATGCTATATTACCGAGAAGGCCTGGAGATATCTTCTCCGTCACATGGAGGGACAAATCCCACTCTCGATTCATATCACCCAACAACCCACCATCGGAGATACCTGAAAGCCACCTTTATAATCACCTAGTTACGAAGTGATGTTTGATGTCCACAAAGTATTCCTCCGGTGAACGGGAGTGATATAATCTCATGGTCTAAGGAAACTATATTTGGCATATTAAAAGTGTTGACAACAAAACTTTTGTGACATGATTAATTGCAACTCTTTATTGTTTGGGTCATGTCCATCACACCATTACTCCTAATGATATGACTCCGTTATCAAGTGACTATAACAAGTCCATAGTCAGGAAACTCTAACTATCTCTTGATCAACAAACTAGTCCTGTAGAGGCTCACTAGGGACTCTGGTGTTTATATTCCACATATGTATTATGTTTCCATTTAATACAATTATAGCATGGATAATAAACTATTATCATAAATGTGAATATGCTTAATAAACCATTTTATTATTGCCTCTAGGGCATATTCCCAACAGTCTCCCACTTGCACTAGAGTCAATAATCTAGTTTACATTTCCTCGATCCAACACCCATGGAGTCTCACTCATGAAGTCTTAGTGCTGATCATGTTTTCTTGTGGAAGAGGTTCTGTTCGTGCTCTATACTTTACAGCTCTTTTATGTCCTTTGCAAAAATTTGTAACTGCCACCTATTTTGACATTACTTTATCATCACATGATAAACTTCCTATCATCCCATGATAAAACTCATTATCATATAATGTATAATATGTTTGGTTATAGAGTGAGATATTCATATGATGTATGATCAGTCAAATGGACTTTCTCATAACATATGCATCCGGAACTCACTCGATCTTGAAACAACTTTCTCAAACCAAAATATTATATCTTATTTCAATCCTTGAATTAATCATATACTCCTATATGTTGTAGACTTAACAAATCGACAGTGAAACTTGTCACTTCGATATTTTCTGATCATGCTTTCGCTGCGCTGCTCTGACTTTAAGAGATCTCCAATTTAGTCTGGCTTTATGACTTCAATCAAGTCTACCATATTCTAAATTCATCTCAATTTCATGAAAAATGACTCCTCATTTAGCATGTTCTTACAATTAAGAACTCGGGTCACATATCATCAAATACAAACACATGGTTCTTATATGTTGAGACCTATGAACAATTCATAGTGAATTCCAACATATCCTCCAACCATCAATTTTTGTACTGAGTTCTCAACTCAATGTTTCACCTATATGTTACAATGAGATGAACCATTCTTCTCTTGTTTCTATTTTGAACTCCTTCAAAACTTGTTTAGGTTAAAACATCCTGACCTTAATGTTTATCAAACTTATCTATCCTCCATAGATACATTCATCTACATGAATATTTGATGTTCAAACTAACTTCATAAGTTATGCATTGGTCCATGACAATATTTACAACATTTATGAAATCTCCATTTCATTCAAACACGATGTTGTAAACTCCCACTCAAATATACACCATACACATATTAAATTGTGAAGCCACTATGGCTCCCACTCAGAAATATGTTATCTTTATATTTGACCATGATCAACTAGTTCCCACTTAAACATATGTCACACATATTTTTGATTATGGAAATTAGTTTCTGCTCTAACTTGATATATGTCACCACATATCTTAATTAGATCCCACTCAGTTTCTTATGCACTTTCTCGACACTTTGGACTCCTCCAAAAAATTCTTAACTCTTAAGATTCGAGAACTCATATACGAAACGCCAGCACCTTGCTAGCTTTAAGTTTTATTTATTCCAAACAAACTCTTTGCAAAATAAATATGTGAAACATTCTTTTCACAAAATCAAGTAACAATTACTTTGTGATTTAAACTTAACATAGGATGACTCTAAGTCACTTTCGTATTTAAAGTTTCTATTTCTTCTTTGTAGTTTTTAGGTATGTCTTGTTCTCAAACATGACAAGTAAATCATGAATATTATTTGCAACCTTTGAAAAAATTTCATATTCTTGAATCCCACTGCTCTTTAGACAAGCTAAACCAAAATTCAATGATCACCATCATTAAAATCTTTTATGTGTCAAGTTTTAACCAACACAACACTTTACATGTGCCACTTGATACATAAACATGCAGGGTTTAAGCTTTCTAAATTTATTCCAACAAATCTTTCATCCATGAAACCATTTCATGATAAAACAACTAAAATACACAACACAACCAAACACATTGGTTTGTCCCTTTTAGTCTCACATTGTGGAATCTCTATTCATAATCTCATATGAATATTCTACAAAACTCCATTTGCTTTGGCTTTTTAATTATCTCATAATTATTGAAACCACTATTTCACAGAACTCATATGCGAAACGCAAATCATTAAATAGATTCTTTATTTAAAACAGAGTGTTATCAAAATAAATCTAAATGATACAAATAAACCCTTAAATTCAAATCCCATCTTTATGACCACATGATATCAAATATGATGTGACTACAATACTTTAGGTTTATCAAAACACTTTTGAATAATCTCTAAATATCGTAATTTGTGATAACACTTGTCACAAGTCTTCATACTAAACAATAACTCAAATATTTTGTCTCTTTTGATCAAATCGAAAAGACTCAATTATCTTGTTAACTTAATATCCTCTACTTCCATGGTCTCATCATGACATGAACAAATACTCCTATTTACTCATTCACGATGAAGAACACAAAATAATGATGTCTCTTATTCACTGAAAAAATACAACCAACACTTGTGTTTATTTTCAGCTTTTCATGACATTTTCAGAAAAATGGCATTTTTTATCATATTACATAATGATGATGCGCATCCAATGCTCCTCAACACTATAGCACAATTAAAACAATCCTCATCATCAAGTATTGGATATTTTAGCATGTTTCATTTTATAAGTGTTTAACTAATTATCGTTTAAATCTAACAAAGGACAATAATCTCATAATCGAAACGTGATCTCCAAAAAGGATTACTCATGAAAATAGAACAACCACTTGTCTTTAACATGAATGACCATCTCACAAACCGAGACACACTAATTTAAGATCACACTTAATTCGATTACAAAACTCATTCAAATCCTCTAATTTAAAACGATAAATGTAGAAGTGAAATGACGCCAGCATCAACTCCTTGATTGCCATCTTCCCGCGAAATCCACTCAGTCCCTCCATGCACTTCTCAAACGACGGGCCCTGTTTTCACAAAAACAGCACAAGTATCAAATACTTAGCTCACCCACAAGTGTAAATGGGACATTTAAACATTTATAACTAGTATATCAAAATATACCTTCTGCATTGACTACTTCTCCTGCTATGGGTTCCACTTTAACATGACGCAGCCGGGAAATAAACTCACAGAAAGTGATCGAGTCCCTTCCCATGACATAGTCCCTGACATAATTCTTATAGCTGGGGGAAGCGAGCGCAATACCCCATCTATTGCCATCCTCGTCAGTTATCTCATGGTTCCAACATCCACCATAGTAAAATACAGCCGGTGCATCTTCCTCAGGTGTTGTTCCAAGCAAGTGTTTTCTTCCATATTAGTTGAAAGAAATCATCCAAGCATTCAAATCTTGCAACTCTAACTTGTGCTATGAACCTTCTTTTCAGCTCATCGACAATCTCCATTGCGTTCAAGTTTCCAAATTGTCTACCAAGGTTAGAATCCATGAAGGTGCACATCAGCCACTCGACTCTCAAGTAGGTGGTCTTTTGATCATACCACTCCATGTACCCTTCATAGTCAGCAGTAACATCAGGGCGTTTTTCTAAAGGTTCATCTATCACGTAGAGCTCGCCATTGGTGTGTAGGACTTCTCTAAGACGCATGTACCACTCAGCAAAGATTGACCCATCCAGACGCAGCTCCTCAGCAAGAAACATACTACTGTAGTCGGCCATGATCTACAAGGATTTTGCAAAGACATCTTTAGGACACTTGTTTATGATAATTTTAGTTCAACTTAATCAAATTAATATATGAACTCCCACTAAACTCAGCCTCTCTCTGGTTGTTTAGTGACACACGATCCAAATCCACTACACCACAACCGATCATCATGTGAGGTGATGTAGCTTCAATGGTGAACAACTCAGTGTTGATCATATCATTCATATGACTCGTGTTTAACCTTTCGGTTCCGTGTTCCCGAGGCCATGTCTGTACATGCTAGGCTCGTCAAGACAACCGTAGTATTTTCGCATGTGTAAACTGGCTTACACCCGTTGTAATGTGAACGTTGAATCTATCACACCCGATCATCACGTGATGCTTCGAAACGACGAACTTTCGCAACGGTGCATACTAGGGGAGAACACTTAATTATCTTGATATTAACATGAGAGATCACCTTATCATGCTACCGTCGCGATCACATCTAAGCATAACAATAAGGTGCATAAAAGGGATTAACATCACATGCAATTCATAATTGTGATATGATATGGCCTTTCTTCTTATGCTTTTGATCTCCATCTCCAAAGCACCGGCAAGATCTCCATCTCCGGCATGATCTCCATCATCGTGGCGCCATCACCATGGTTGTCCACCAACTATTGCAACTACAACTAATGCTACTCTTAGCAATAAAGTAAAGCAATTACATGGTGATTCAATGACTCACAGGTCACATAAAATAATAGACAACCATATGGCTCCTGCCGGTTGCCGTACTCGTCGACATGCAAGTCGCGAAAAATTACAAACATGATCATTGCATACATTATCACAAATCACATTGGCCATATCACATCACATGACCCCCTCTGCAAAAACAAGTTAGACGTCCTCTACTTTGTTTATGCAAATTTTACGTGGCTTGGGTCAACGAGATAGAACCGTTCTAATCTACGCAAAACCACAACGGTGATATAATAGTTGCTTATTTACTCATCCTTTTGAAAGGCCTTCCATTGAAAATTGCATCCTCACTAAAGCAAGAGAAACAGACACCCGCCAGCCACTTATGCAAAACAAGTTGCATGTCAGTCGTGGAACCGGTCTCTCGTGCGTGGACGAGTAAGGTTGGTCCGGGCCGCTTCAATCTCACAATACCGCAAAGATGCAAAGTGCACGCGAGAAGGTAGCAACATAAAATATCAACGCCCACAACTCTTTGTGTTCTAATCGCACCAACATCTACGAATAGATCTAGGCTCTGATACCATTGAAGGGGTCGCAGCATAGAAAACAAAAAAAATTCCTACGCGGCAAGCAGAATAAACCCCAAGGATCTAGATCTACGAGATGAAGATAGCGAAGGTGAGATCCAATCTCTTACCCTTGAAGATCAACAAACGCGTTTTGTCGGTGCAGGGGTTGGCTAGTCGATCCCCGCAACTAGACTCGTCTAGTCGCGAGGAGATGTATTATCCTCGAGATCCAATCCGGTGAAGTGCAGCAACGGGCAGCACCTCCGCGGCGTCCACACATACGGCTCGATGAAGACGTCAACTCCTTGATCCTGCAAGCGAGAGGACGTGGCCTTGATGATCTCAGCAGCACGACGGTAGTGCCGGTGACGATGACGATCTCCACGCGCGAAGTTTCGCCAAACCAAGCGAGAGGAGAGGGAGAGGAGCAAGGCGCAGCAGCCCTAGGGCATAGGGGTGGTGCGGTTAGCTCTAGATGGAGGTGGTGGTGCGCGGCAGCCCTCCGGGTTAGGGGTGGCGCGGCTAGGGTTTGGGGTGGAGAAGGTGGTGCGGCAGGGGAGCTTGAGGCGGCAGCACAAGGGGTGCCGCACCCCTCCTCCTTGCCCCCTTTTTATACCCGGCCGAGCTAGGGTTAGGGCAGGGGCCGGCCGGCCCCCTTTGCTTGCCCCCCAAGTTGGAGTCCATCTAGGACTCCTCCTTGGGCCCCTTTCCTAAAGGGGTGGAGCCGGCCCCTAGTCCAACTAGGACTCGGTCGGCCCCCCTTTTTCCTTGGCCGGTTTGGCCCACTTGGGCCTAGGTGGTGCGGCTGGCCCAAGGGCTGGCTGCACCCCTTCGGTCCATGTGGGTCCATCTAGACACTTCTAGAACCTTCCGGAACCTTTCCGGTACCGCTGCAAATATTTTCCGGAACTTTTCCGAAAACCTCCGGAAACCACTTTCCATATATGAATCTTATTCTCCGGACTCCTCCGGAACCTCTCGTGTTGTCCGGGATCCCATCCGAGACTACGAATCACCATTCGTTCACTTCATCATTTAATTCATCACAAAACCTTATTTCATCGGAACGTTAAGTGTGTGACTGTAACGCCCCGACCCCGGAATTATACAGAGAGGCTATGTAATTGGCACAACCATCAAGGTATAACACAGAGATCGAGACTTGTGGAACAAACTGGCACATTGCATGACTCTACGACACAAAACATATAGCAACTCATATAATGAGAAGAATACAATTATTACACAACAAAAGGTCACAGACCATCAGATCATCAAGCGGAAGCGGGTAGTGTTGTCTAACAACAAGAAGCAGATATGGCCTAAGAGGCCTACAAATAAACATCACCCAAGCCAGCTTGTTCCCACGGTCCCAGCTGCCACCATGGGAACCCCAGACTAGTAGTCGACGTCAACGAAGACCCACCTAGCTGCTCGGTGTCGTCCTCCTCTGAAATACAAAAAAAGAGGCAACAAAGAGAGACTGAGTACGATGTACTCGCAATTTTAGTAGNGGATAGATACTCTGGGCCCACTCGGTGAGTCTTCATCCAAATAAGCTGCGCAGCGTATGACTTGGTCATGGGGATGGAAGATCACGGGAACGAGTTGAATAGCACTTGGCCGGTAACGAGATGGAACTGAGCATGGAGATGCTGGATGATCAAATCTCGGGCAAGTCAGTATCGTGATAGCAAAGGGAATAGGAATTTATGTTTATGGTTCAACGACAGAGTTATTCGTGGAATGCACAGGGGTCATTATGGGCATCCAGGTCCCGCTGATGATCGATTGATCGGAGATGAGTATCGATCATGTATGGAGTGTTCCCGAACCGTAGGGTAACACACTTAAGGGTTTGAAAACGCTAGGAGATCGTTCTGGTAGTTTCGGAGTTACCGAAGATAGGACGAGAGTGAACCGGAAGAGTTCCGATGAATCCAAAGGAGTATCGGAGTGATCCGGAAGGAGTTTCGGAGTCACGGGAATTTATATATTATGTGAATATATTAATTGGATAATTATATATATTTATATATTGGTGGAAATAAATTCGATAATGTATAAATAATTAATTGGAGAATTAAATATTTAAATATAATAATAATAAATTAAATAATAGGTAAATATATTAATTGGAGAATTATATATTTATTTATTGATTTAATAAAGTATTTATTGAATTAAAAATGTTTCATTTCGAATTTTAGGGGCAGCCACCTGGAGGAAATTAATTAAGGAAAAATTCCGATTAATTCCAGAAATTCCTCGTCCACCTCCACGACACCCCACCACCTCTCCACCCATCTCGTTGCCCGCGACCCCAAGTAAGGGCTGCGTACGAGAGGAATCTCTTCCTGGTTGCACGCCGTCGTGCTGCTGGAATTCCGTCAGAAGATCTACTTCCGCAACCTCGGCTGGATCGGAGGGACCGGGAGTCGTCGTCAAGCACCGTACGTGTGTGAGTACTCGGAGGTGCCATTGCGGCACCACTCGTCGCCTCGGGATCATCATGACCTTGAGGTCGGCTTTAGTTCGACTACATCGTCCACGTTCCTCTCGGAAGTTAAACGCTTTCGGTCTACAAGAGGTATGTCGTCGAAACCATCCCGTTACCGCATTACTAATAGATAGATCCTGACAAGTTTGGAGATACGTTAGATAGAATTTTTTGTTTTCTGTTGCCGAACCCCTTCAAGGTGGTGGCTTTGGTGGAGGTGGTGGTGGCGGCGTCGGCTTGGAAGGTGGTGGTGGCGCCGGCTTGGGAGGTGGTGGTGGCATGGGTGGTGGTGGTACCATTCATGAAAGTACCGAAGAGGCCATTGTCGATGATGCCAACAAAGGCAACGATGCATGAACTATGTGTTCTTCTCTAGTTTGAACTAGTTGTATGCTTTCAATTTGTGTGAACTTATGATGTTATTTGTGTGAACCTATGATTTTGGTTTGAACTATGTGTTGTTTGAGTGGATCTACTATGATATTCTATGGATTGAGCTTTATATGTGTCATTTTTGCATAGTTTTATTAGTTATAAGTTTATCATATCTCTCAAATAACACAAAAAAGAAGAGGAGGGGCGCGGTCGTGCTGCCCTTAAATAGGGCAGCTGTTGGAGAGGAGGTGCCCTATTATAGGGTAGCTGGTAAAGCAGAATTTTTTTGGTCCCCTAAAATGCTAAAACAGGTACCCTATAACTCCAAAAAGTGGTTATAGGATAGGGCAGCTGTTAGAGATGCTCTTAGGTTCTGGGCCTGATATTGTTGTCCATGCATTAGTGCTCAATCGATTTGTAAACCCTATTGCTTAATATAATTCATTTTTACCCGCAAAAAGATCTAACATGTAGCTTACAAGCCAATCAAGCCTAGTGATTGTTGGGAATATGCCCTAGAGGCAATAATAAAATGGTTTATTAAGCATATTCATGTTTATGATAATAGTTTATTATCCATGCTATAATTGTATTAAATGGAAACATAATACATGTGTGGAATATAAACACCAGGAGTCCCGAGTGAGCCTCTACAGGACTAGTTCGTTGATCAAGAGTTAGTTAGAGTTTCCTAACTATGGACTTGTTATCGTCACTTGATAACATAGTCTCGTCATTGGGAGAATGACTTGATGGACATGACCCAAATAATAAAGCGTTACAATTAATCGTGTCACAAAGTTTTGTTGTCAACACTTTTAATTTGTCAAATATAGTTTCCTTAGACCATGAGATTATATAACTCCCGTTCACCGGAGGAATACTTTGTGGACATCAAACGTCACTTCGTAACTGGGTGATTATAAAGGTGGCTTTCAGGTATCTCCGATGGTGGGTTGTTGGGTGATATGAATCAAGAGTGGGATTTGTCCCTCCATGTGACGGAGAAGATATCTCCAGGCCTTCTCGGTAATATAGCATCAAAAGGTCTGCAGACATGTGATTAAGATGTAATCACCGGGATCCTATATTATGGACGAGTAAAGAGAACTTGCCGGTAACGAGATTAAACTGGACATAGGGATGTCAACGATTAAGTCTCGGGCAAGTAAAATACCGTGAGACAAAGGGAATCGTATATGAGATTAATTGAATCTCCGGCATCGTGGTTCAATCGATAAAGATCTTCGTTGAGTGTATAGGAATTAATATGGGCATCCCGGTCCCGCTATTAATTATTGATATGATCATGTCTATGCATTCCCGAACCCGTAGGGTCACACACTTAACGCTCCGATGAAATTAGATTTTGCGATGAATTAAATGATGGAATGAACGAATGGTGATTCGGAGTCTCGGATGGGATCCTGGACGTCACGAGGAGTTCCGGAGGAGTCCGGAGAATAAGATTCATATAAGGAAAGTGTTTCCGGAGGTATCGGAAAGGTTCCGGGAATTTTTGAGTAGGGTATCGGAAGGTTCCGGAATGTTCTAGAGGGGTCTAGAAGTGGGACCCACATATTGTATGGGGCCCACATGGACCAAGGGGGTGCAGCCACCACATGGGTGTGTCGCACCACCCTTGGGCCCACATGGGCCAATCCGGCTATGGAAAAGGGGTGGCAATCCTACTCCTAGTGGGACTAGGAGTTAGGCCCCTTTCCTTTAGGAAAGGCCCAAGCCCGAGTCCACTTGGGACTCAGCTTGGAGGCCAAGCTAAGGGGGCCGGCCGGCCACCTATATAAGGGGGAGAGGGGAGGGGGTGCGGCACACCCAAGGGAGCCCCCCAAGCTTGCCGCACCACCCTAAACCCTAACCCTAGCCGCCGGCCATCTCCACCCCTAAACCCTAACCCTAGCCGCACCCCTCTCCCCAGAGGGCTGCGCCACCACCACCATCTCCACCTCATAGCTGCCGCACCCCCTAGCCCTAGGGGCTGCAGCACCTCCTCCTCTCCCTCTCCTCTTGCTTGGCTTGGCGAAGCCCTGCTCGTGGAGATCGTCATCATCACCACCACACCGTCGTGTTGCTAAGATCATCAAGGCCACGTCTACCTCGCTTGCGGAATCAAGGAGTGGACGTCTTCATCGAGCCGTACGTGTGGATACCGCGGAGGTGCTGCCCGTTGCAGCACTTCATCGGATTGGATCTCGAGGATAATACATCTCCTCGTGACTAGACGAGTCTAGTTGCGGGGATCGACTAGCCAACCCCTGCACCGACAAAACGCGTTTGTTGATCTTCAAGGGTAAGAGATTGGATCTCACCTTCGCTATCTTCATCTAGTAGATCTAGATCCTTGGGGTTTATTCCGTTTGTTGCGTAGGAAAAAAAATTCCATGCTGCGACCCCTTCAGTGGTATCAGAGCCTAGATCTATTCGTAGATGTTGGTGCGATTAGAACACAAGGAGTTGTGGGCGTTGATATTTTATGTTGCTACCTTCTCGCGTGCACTTTGCATCTTTGCGGTATTGTGAGATTGAAGCGGCCCGGACCAACCTTACTCGTCCACGCACGAGAGACCGGTTCCACGATATACATGCAACTTGTATTGCATATAAGTGGCTGGCGGGTGTCTATTTCTCTTGCTTTAGTGAGGGTACAATTTTCAATGGAAGGCCTTTCAAAAGGATGAGTAAATAAGCAACTATTATATCATCGTTGTGGTTTTTGCGTTGATTAGAACGGTTCTATCTTGTTGACCTAAGCCACGTAAAAATTGCATACACAAAGTAGAGGACGTCTAACTTGTTTTTGCAGGGGTCATGTGATGTGGTATGGCCAATATGTGATTTGTGATAATGTATGCAATGATCATGTTTGTAATATTTCGCGACTTGCATGTCGACGAGTACGGCAACCGGCAGGAGCCATATGGTTGTCTATTATTTTATGTGACCTGCGTGTCATTGAATCACCATGTAATTGTTTTGCTTTATTGCTAAGAGTAGCATTAGTTGTAGTTACAATAGTTGGTGGACAACCATGGTGATGGCACCACGATGATGGAGATCATGCCGGTGATGGAGATCATGCCGGTGCTTTGGAGATGGAGATCAAAGGCACAAGAAGAAAGGCCATATCATATCACAATTTTTAATTGCATGTGATGTTAATCCTTTTATGCACCTTATTGTTATGCTTAGATGTGATCGCGACGGTAGCATGATAAGGTGATCTCTCATGTTAATATCAAGATAATTAAGTGTTCTCCCCTAGTATGCACCGTTGCCAAAGTTCTTCGTTTCGAAGCACCACGTGATGATCGGATGTGATAGATTCTACGTCCACATACAATGGGTGTAAGCCAGTTTACACACGCGGAAATACTACGGTAGTCTTGACGAGCCTAGCATGTACAGACATGGCCTCGGGAACACGGAACCGAAAGGTTAAACACGAGTCATATGAATGATATGATCAACACTGAGTTGTTCACCATTGAAGCTACATCATCTCACGTGATGATCGGTTGTGGTGTAGTGGATTTGGATCGTGTGTCACTAAACAACCTGAGAGATGTTAAGTTTAGTGGGAGTTCATGTAGTAATTTGATTAAGATGAACTAAAATTATCATAAACAGAAGTCCTAAGAAAATGTCTTTGCAAAATCCTTGTAGATCATGGGTGACTACGGAAAGATGTTCCTGTCTGAGGAGTTGCGTATGGATGGGGCTAACTTTGCTACTTGGTTCATGCGTCTGAGAGAAACCCTTTATGAAAATCATGAGCTCTACGTGATAGATGAACCTTTAGAAGAATGCCCAGATGTTACTGCAGACTATGAAGGGTACATGGAATGGTACAATCTGCAAACCATCTACTTGAAAGTCTAGTGGTTGGTGCGCACCTTCATGGACATTGACCTTGGCAACCAGTTTGTGGACTTGAGCACAATAGAGATTGTCAATGAGCTTAAGAGTAGGTTCATAGCGCAAGTTAGAGTTGCAAGGTTCGAGGTTCTGCATGAATTTCTTTCAACTAAGATGGAAGAAAACACTTGCTTGGAACAACACCTGAGGAAGATGCATAGGTTGTATTACACTCTGGTGGATGTTTGGAACTACGAGATGACTGACAAATTGGCGATAGATGGGGTGTTGCGCTCGCTTCCTCCCAGCTTCAAGAATTATGTCAGAGACTATGTCATGAGAGGAGATTCGATCACCTTCTGTGAGTTTGTGTCTCGGCTGCGTCATGTCATAGTAGAGCCCATAGCAGGAGAAGTAGTCAATGCAGAAGGTATATTTTGATATACTAGTTATAAATGTTTAATGTCCCATTTACACTTATGGTGAGCTAAGTATTTGATACTTGTGCTGTTTTGTGAAAACAGGGCCTACCGTTTGAGAAGTGCATGGAGGGACTGAGTAGATTTCGCGGAATAATGGTTATCAAGGAGTTGATGCTGGCGACATTCCACTTCTACATTTATCGCTTTAAATTAGAGGATTTTAATAAGTTTTGTAATCGAATTAAGTGTGATATTTAAATTAGTGTGTCTCGGTTTGTGAGACGGTCATTCATGTTAAAGACAAGTGGTTGTTCTATTTTCATGAGTAATCCTTTTTGGTGATCACGTTTCGATTATGAGATTATTGTCCTTTGTTAGATTTAAACGATGGTTAGTTAAACATTTGTAAAATATGAAACATACTAAAATATCCAATACTTGATGATGAGATTTGTTTTAATTGTGCTATAGTGTTGAGGAGCATTTTGATGCGCATCACTAAGTAGTGTGATTAAAATTGCCATTTTCTGAAAATGCCATGAGTAGCTTGAAATAAACACAAGTGTTGGTTGCATTTTTCAGTGAATAAGAGACATCATTATTTTATGTTCTTCATCGTGAATGAGTAAATAGGTGTATTTATTCAAGTTATGATGAGACCGTATAAATTTTAGAAGTAAAGGATATTAAGTTAACAAGATAATTGAGTCTTTTCGATTTGATCAAAAGAGACGATATATTTGAGTTATTGTTTAGTATGCAGACTTGTGACAAGTGTTATCACAAATTACAATATTTAGAGTTTATTCAAAAGTGTTTTTGATACTCCCTAAAGTATTCTAGTCACATTATATTTGATATTGTGTGGTCATAAAGATGGGATTTGAATTTAAGAGTTTATTTGTAATCATTTAGATTTATTTTTAATAACACTCTGTTTTAAATAAAGGATCTATTTAATGATTTGCATTTCGCATATGAGTTATGTGGAACAGTGGTTTCAGTAATTATGAGATAATTAGAAACTATAGCAAATAGAGTTTTTGTAGTATATTCATATGAGATTATGAATAGAGATTCCACAATGTGAGACTAAAAGGGACAAACCAATTTGTTGGTTGTGTTAAGTATTTTAGTGGTTTTATCGTGAAATGGTTTCATGGATAAAAGAATTGTTGGAATAAATTGAGAAAGCTAAAACCTTGTATGTTTATGTATCAAGTGGCACATATGTAAAGTGCTATGTTGGTTGAAACTTGACACATAAAGAATTTAATGATGGTGATCATTGAATTTTGGTTTAGCTTGTCTAAAGAGAAGTAGGATTCAAGAATATAAATTTTTTCCAAGTTGCAAATAATATTCATGATTTACTTGTCATGTTTGAGAAACAAGACATACCTACGAAACTACAAAAGGAAGAAATAGAAACTTTAAATACGAAAGTGACTGAGAGTCATTCTATGTTAAGTTTAAATCACAAAGTAACTGTTACTTGATTTTGTGAAAATAATTTTTTCACATATTTATTTTGCAAAGAGGTTTGTATAGAATAAATAAAACTTAAAGCTAGCAAGGTACTGGCGTTTCGTATATGAGTTCTCGAATTTTAAGAGTTAAGAATCTTGGAGGAGTCCAAAGTATCGAGAAAGTGCATAAGAAACTGAGTGGGATCTAATTAACATATGTGGTGACATATATTAAGTTAGAGCAGAAACTATTTTCCATGATCAAAATATGTGGAGACATGTGTTTGAGTGGGAGCTAGTTAATCATGGTCAAATACAGAGATAACATATTTCTGAGTGGGAGCCAAAGTGGTTTCACAATTTCATGTGTGTATGATGTATATTTGAGTGGGAGTTTACAACATCTTGTTTGAGTGAAATGGAGATTTCATGAATGTTGTAAATATTGTCATGGACCAATGCATAAATTTTTGAAGTTAGTTTGAACGTCAAATATCCATGGAGATGGATGTATCTATGGTGGATAGATATGTTTGATAAACATTAAAGTCAGGATGTTTAACCTAAACAAGTTTTTGAAGGAGTTCAAAAATAAAAACAAGAGAAGAAAGGTTCATCTGCTTGTGAGAAATAGGTGAAGCATTGAGTTGAGAACTCAGTACAAAATTGATGGTTGGAGGATATGTTAGAATTCACTATGAATTGTTCATAGGTCCAAACATATAAGAACCATGTGTTTGTATTTGACAATATGTGACCCAAGTTCTTAGTTGTAAGAACATGTTAAATGAGGAGTCATTTTTCATGAAGTTAAGATGAATTTAGTAAGTGGTAGACTTGGTTGAAGTCATAAAACCAAACTATATTGGGATCTCATAATATCAGAAGCGCAGCGAAAGCATGATCGGAAATATCGAAGTGACAAGGGTTCACTGTCGATTTGTTAAGTCTACAACATATAGGATTATATGATTAAGTCAAGGATTAAATAGATATAATATTTTGGTTTGAGAAAAGTTGTTTCAAGATTGAGTAAGTTCCGGATGCACATGCTATGTGAAGGTCCTTTTGATTGATCATACGTCATGTAGGCATAAATGGATGCAAATTTCTCACTCTATAACCAAACATATTATATTCATTATATGATAATGAGGTTTATCATGGGATGATAGGAAGTTTATCATGTGATGATAAAGTAATGTCAAGTTAGGTGACAATTACAATTTTGCAAAGGACATAAAAGAACTGTATAAGTACAGAGCACGGACAGAACCTCTTCCACAAGCAAACATGATCAAGCACTGAGACTTCATGAGTGAGACTCCATGAGCGTTGGATTGAGGAAAATGTAAACTAGATTATTGACTCTAGTGCAAGTGGGAGACTGTTGGGAATATGCCCTAGAGGCAATAATAAAATGGTTTATTAAGCATATTCATGTTTATGATAATAGTTTATTATCCATGCTATAATTGTATTAAATGGAAACATAATACATGTGTGGAATATAAACACCAGGAGTCCCTAGTGAGCCTCTACGGGACTAGTTCGTTGATCAAGAGATAGTTAGAGTTTCCTAACTATGGACTTGTTATAGTCACTTGATAACGGAGTCTCGTCATTGGGAGAATGACTTGATGGACATGACCCAAATAATAAAGCGTTACAATTAATCGTGTCACAAAGTTTTGTTGTCAACACTTTTAATATGACAAATATAGTTTCCTTAGACCATGAGATTATATCACTCCCGTTCACCGGAGGAATACTTTGTGGACATCAAACGTCACTTCGTAACTGGGTGATTATAAAGGTGGCTTTCAGGTATCTCCGACGGTGGGTTGTTGGGAGATATGAATCAAGAGTGGGATTTGTCCCTCCATGTGACGGAGAAGATATCTCCAGGCCTTCTCGGTAATATAGCATCAAAAGGTCTGCAGACATGTGATTAAGATGTAATCACCGGGATCCTATATTATGGACGAGTAAAGAGAACTTGCCGGTAACGAGATTAAACTGGACATAGGGATGTCAACGATTAAGTCTCGGGCAAGTAAAATATCGTGAGATAAAGGGAATCGTATATGAGATTAATTGAATCTCCGGCATCGTGGTTCAATCGATAAAGATCTTCGTTGAGTGTATAGGAATTAATATGGGCATCCCGGTCCCGCTATTAATTATTGATATGATCATGTCTATGCATTCCTGAACCCGTAGGGTCACACACTTAACGCTCCGATGAAATTAGGTTTTGCGATGAATTAAATGATGGAATGAACGAATGGTGATTCGGAGTCTCGGATGGGATCCTGGACGTCACGAGGAGTTCCGGAGGAGTCCGGAGAATAAGATTCATATAAGGAAAGTGTTTTCGGAGGTATCGGAAAGGTTCCAGGAATTTTTGAGAGGGTATCGAAAGGTTCCGGAATGTTCTAGAGGGGTCTAGAAGTGGGACCCACATATTGTATGGGACCCACATGGACCAAGGGGTGCAGCCACCACATGGGTGTGTCGCACCACCCTTGGGCCCACATGGGCCAATCCGGCTATGGAAAAGGGGTGGCAATCCTACTCCTAGTGGGACTAGGAGTTAGGCCCCTTTCCTTTAGGAAAGGCCCAAGCCCGAGTCCACTTGGGACTCAGCTTGGAGGCCAAGCTAAGGGGGCCGGACGGCCACCTATATAAGGGGGAGAGGGGAGGGGTGCGGCACACCCAAGGGAGCCCCCCAAGCTTGCCGCACCACCCTAAACCCTAACCCTAACCGCCGGCCATCTCCACCCCTAAACCCTAACCCTAGCCGCACCCCTCTCCCCAGAGGGTTGCGCCACCACCACCATCTCCACCTCACAGCTGCCGCACCCCCTAGCCCTAGGGGCTGCGCCACCTCCTCCTCTCCCTCTCCTCTTGCTTGGCTTGGCGAAGCCCTGCTCGTGGAGATCGTCATCATCACCACCACACCGTCGTGTTGCTGAGATCATCAAGGCCATGTCTACCTCGCTTGCGGGATCAAGGAGTGGACGTCTTCATCGAGCCGTACGTGTGGATACCACGGAGGTGCTGCCCGTTGCAGCACTTCATCGGATTGGATCTCGAGGATAATACATCTCCTCGCGACTAGACGAGTCTAGTTGCGGGGATCGACTAGCCAACCCCTGCACCGACAAAACGCGTTTGTTGATCTTCAAGGGTAAGAGATTGGATCTCACCTTCGCTATCTTCATCTAGTAGATCTAGATCCTTGGGGTTTATTCCGTTTGTTGCGTAGGATTTTTTTTCCATGCTGCGACCCCTTCAGTGATGTGCATTGATATTCATGCTGGATATGAGAGACCCTGTTGTTGGTGTTGATCTCGGCTAACAGACCGAAAGAGGGATAAGGGGAGGTGGTCGACCACGTCATCGCATCTGGGAGTCTTGACCAGATGTCCAGAACCAACTTTTGGTTAGCTCCCCAACCCACGAGGCCTGATATAAAAGGAACAAATAACACTTTGTTGGAAACTAATAGAAACGTGTTTATCCACCTAAACTACCCAATCCAAGGTGGTCTCGGAGGGGTTGGAAGACAGTCACCACCACCGGCCACCAGGAGACCAGAGTTGGCGTCCTTGGGTCTCCTCCACGACTACGGTGTACCTGTCTCCTATGCTACAACTACTTCAACCCCAAGTCCTGCCTGCTCCAAGTAGACAATCATGTCCACTTCAATCTCCTGTAAGTGCATCTCCAAATCGGATGTCTAAAGCTTAATTATGAGGTCTAATGGATGATCAGTGCATGTTAATGCCGCTAATGATGTCTAAGATCTAACATTGGTAGCAGAGCCATATATGATCTTCTTAGAGTCCTAATTTTGAATATGAGATAATGTTTAGGTCTCAGCCTAATCTAATGCTCATGTTTTAATCATCTTATGCTTCCAGTTCCATGCTAATTGAATTTCACTGCTATCTAATTTATTGTTGTTAGCACACGATGATCAATTATAATGTTTATTATGTCTCGGATTAGGACCAATTTTGCATGCTAATTAATGAACATATAATATCAACTATGCTTCGGGACAAACCATTATTCAATGTTAATCATGTTTTATTAACCAAGATTAAAGTTTAAGGCCAAGTTTGTGGTTTGGTTAATTATTTCTTGTTCATACAGTGGCACTGTTCCATTTTTAGCGGGCATTTGTCATTGGGGGAGCACACATAAGACCATTAATAGGAAAATCCTCCATTTTCCCGGGCCCTAAACGTGCTGGAACAACAAGCACCTGGCTATCACGTTAGCGGGTGTGTTTTTCACATCAGAACAGCCGATGTTGGAGTGTGTTGACTTATGCACATATGACTTGCTGGAGTCAGCAACTGACGTCGGGTCTGAGTCAAGTCGGGGCGCCGACAAGAGGAAACCTATTATTTATTATTGAAGGTTCCTAGTAGGAAAATAGACAGTGTTGTTTGGCCACTGGCATTAAAGTTTACCCTGATTGATGATCTTTATCGCCGAACGATTGACGACCTTATCCAAAAGCGTTTGGATGAAAATCAAGCTCGAGTCGCCATAGGAAAGGTACATAACGGCTATGTGGAACTCATCAGTCGGCCCACAAGATGAAGTGGACGTTGAGGCGAGGCGGATTCTACTGGCCAACTATGATTAACAACTACTTCAGATACTACAAGGGATACAAAGCCTGCCAGAACTTTGGAGATATTCAATCAGCTCTTACCGGGTACCGCTATGCTCAAACTTATCGTAAAACCGTGGACTTTTCGAGGTTGGGCGCTCGAGTTTGCCGGGATGATCCATGTGGCTTCCTCAAAGGTGGCAACTGACTACTTCAACAAATGGTCTGGACAATACCACTCACGAACATGACCCACAAGGATTTAATCCAATTTATTACCGAGCATATTGTTCACCAATTTGAAATTCCACAAACGTTAATAACAGATCAAGGAACATCCTTTCTGGCGACAGAACTCAAACAATTTTCTCAATTCATCTCCTTACTACACGCAAGCGAGCGGATGATACGTTCCTAGCGTATCTATAATTTTTGATTGTTCATTGCTACTTCCATATCATTATTACATGTTTATATCATTTTGCAACATTTTCTGAAACTAACCTATTAATTCAGTGCCAAGTGCCAGTTATTGTTTTCTGCTGTTTTTAGTTTCAAAAAATCTCTTCGAAGAAAGTGCTCGGAAAAATCTAAAAAATTACAGAAATTCTAAATATCTGAAAAACTTCCGGAGCCAGAAGATGGGCCCCGGTGGGTGCCCACAGCAGCCCTACGAGTAGGGGACGCAACTACAGGGGATCCTATTGGGCTCCACCCATGGGCCCATCTCGACCACCGCCTTACACCGTCCTTCAGACTATATATTGCCTATGACCTAAAACCACCACACGGCAAAGATTTTCCTAAATACGATACGGAGGTCCGCCGCCATCTGAAACCCTATTTGGGGGTTTTTAGGATCCTGTTCCGGCACCTTGCCGGGGCGGGGATCTACCTCCGGATCTATCTTCATCTCCGTTGCTGCTCCTAATGGCGATTCGTGAGTAGTCCAACCTTAGGGCTGAGGCTTGTACTAGTAGCTATGTGTCCATCTCTCTCTCTCTCCCATGATGTATCTTGATCATGAGCTATGTTAATCTAGTTGATTATATGATGTTTCCCCTATGTAATGGATATGATGTTGCTCACTTAATCATATCTGGTATAATTGTTTGAGCTCGTGACAATGGGAAACTGGATAGTAGTTTAGAGGGATATTTATCATGAGTTTGTTCTTATTTGTTAGATTGAATAATGTAATCATGAGGTTTCTTGATGCTTGTGTTTTAGTACGATTTCCATGGTATCATGGTGACAGTGTGGGTATCGTGGTATATTAGAAAGACACTATTCAAGAGATGTTTACGGTGTTCGTTAGTATGATCTTTGGATGCTCATAGTGACAGCGTGGGGTATTCATAGATGAGAAATACGAACTTTAATGTGCGATTTTATAGCCCTACGCAAGTCTCGTCCGGTTTTGATCCATAGTAGAGTGAACTCGGAGTGAACTTTTCCATGCATGTTTTGAGGAAATATCATATGTTTAATTATGTTAATGTTGTTGAGAGATGCCACTATTAAAAGTATAAAGTGTCGGCACAGTGGAAACCAGGGTACCACGGGCCGGCCTGCCAGGGCCCACAACATTCTTCAGAAGATTTCGCTAAGGACCAGGCTCTCCAAGCCTGGCGAGCCTCGCGAGGGTTTTTCCCTCGCGAGGGACCTCTTCTCCTCGCCAAGGGTTTTCCCCTCGGCGAGGGACCTCTCCTCGAGAAGGCATCTCGGATGCCACATGCAAATTCTGCCAAGGACGAAGCGGAAGGCCTCGCCGAGGGTTTCCTCCCTCGGCGAGGGTTCTTTCCTCGCGAAGCTAACTCTGCCTCCGCGGCAGAGCGCACATGGGCTCTGCACCCTCCGCAGAGTGACGACCGCGCCAGCGCGCGGTGACAGCAACGCCACAGTTGCCATTCTTATGTATAAAGGAGTCAACAAAGCTGCACCAAGCAAAGGAGCCCCAAGGACTGCCACTTTGGTGATAAGGGAACCGTCTGCAGCTACGCTCCAAGGGCGACGTCACCGTGGGACCCGTTCCACCTCCGCAGCGCCAGCCCACCGTCCTGGTTGGACGGTGGCTTTTCTAGCTTTGGTGACACTGCCCCTTGCTGTGGACCGCGTCCACGGGCTTTACCTTTACGGTGGACTCTACCTTTATTGTGCACCGCACCTCCTCCTTCGTCGCCATGTGGTAGCCCTTCCCGCCAAGACATTTGGGGGGAAGAGGCCCGAGACGCCTATAAAAGGAGGGGGAGCACGTTCGGGCAAAGGGTTCGACTCTCAGTAGTTCACATTCTTCTCCGGTTCTAGGGTTAGCCATTGTAGCCACCTTGAGCTCGCCAAGCTCGCCCTGTACCGAGACCTCTCCAAGCAAGTGCAATACAATCCGAAGCAGGACGTAGGGGTTTTACCTCACCTAGAGGGCCCTGAACCTGGGTAATACCATGCGTTCATCTCTGCAGTGTTGTCCCACAGCGAGTTCGACGAGCACCGTCGCCGAGGCACGTTGAGGGTTGTTTGATTCCGTGTTCAGCCCCTTACTCGATCCTTCGTGAGACACACCCAGTTCCTGGGACAGTTCTCCGACATTTGGCGCGCCAGGTAGGGGGCTGAGGCGCATCTTCAACCTCGACACCGCCATGGCCGGCTCTTGCGCCGAACGACTCGCCCGCCGGACGGCCAGCGCCGCCACCGCTCCTCCTACCGGCAACCCGCGCGGCCGCCCGCGTGGGAGTCCTGCTCCTGAGCGCCACGTCGACCCCGAGCCCCGCGTCGAGTACCCGGAGGACGACGACATCGACCACGCTGAGGACGACCTCGGCGAAGAGGAGGCTTCCTCCCTGCACCCGTCGCGGGACCGTGCTGCCTCCTCGCTGGGCCGCCCTGCGCCCAGCCCGGCGACTATGCTTCTCATGGCGCAGGAGCTGCTGCAGTACCGTCTCGTTCGCTGGTTCTCTCTGCAGGTGCAGGGGACGTGGCGCACGCCGCGCCGCCTGCTCCTCCTCGTCACCCCGCGCCTGCTCCAGCTCCACCGGTTCCACCGCAACCTGCTCCAGCCGGGGCTCCTCCTTGCGATAACCGCGCTGCGTCGCACGCGTCGTCGCCGCACGACTGCCAAATCGTGGAGCGAGCCCCGGAGGACGCACGCGTGAGCATCGAGCGCAACCAGGATCGCCACAACCGCGCCGTCCATGACGTCGCCGCCGCAGGGCGCCACCTCCGCACCACCCTCGCCAACTGCACGGTCACCTACGGCACGACGACCGCGTTCACTCGCAACCTCCGCCGCGTCGTCTGGCCGGTCAAGTTCAGGCCGGATCTTCCTCCGCGCTATGACGGCAAGAACAACCCCCTGGAGTTTCTGCAGCTCTACACTCTGGCCATCCAGGCCGCCGGGGGCGATGACAAGGTCATGGCGAACTGGTTCCCCATGGCCCTCAAGGACTCTGCGTCCTCGTGGCTCACCAACCTCCCCGCCGAGTCCATCAATACCTGGGAGGACCTCTGCCGGTGCTTCGTCGCCAACTTCAAGGGCACGTACGAGCGCGGCCTCACGTACAACGATCTCCGCGCCGTGCACCAGAAGCCTGGCGAGACCCTCCGCAAGTACATCCAGCGCTTCAGCCAAGTGCGCAACAAGATCCCCAACGCCACCGACGCACAGGTCATTTCGTCCTTCCAGGCTGGGGTCACGGATGTGCGGATGCTCGAGAAGCTTGGCATCCACGACAACATCACCACCGTCGTCAAGCTTTTCGACTTGGCGGACAAGTGCGCCAAGGCTGAGGAGGGCCGCTTGTTCGTCAAGAACGAGCCAGGGGACCCCGCCGAGGGGTCCAAGAAGAAGAAGAAATCCACCGAGAAGCGCAAGACCACTGCGGTCCTCGCGGCTGAGCCTGACGCAAAGCAGCCTCGTCAAGCTGCCACTCCAGCCGCAGGACCCGAAAAGAAAGATGATCGTCCCTTCTGCATCTACCACAACAGGCATTCCCATGCCACCGATGACTGCTACGACCTCAAGAGGCTTCGCGAGGCTCGCGAGACTAACGAGCGGCAGCAGGGCCGCGGAGGCCGCGGCGGCGGCCGCGGTGCCCGCGGGGGGCGACACTGGAACAACAACAACTACAACGACAACTACCAGCAGAACCTCCAGGCCAATGCCGTCCAGCCCGCGAACGACAACCTGCCTACCGAGACTGATGAGGGCTACCAGGTGCCTCGCGGGGCCGCTTGCATCCTCGGCGGGGCTCAGGCCCCCAGGTCCAACCGCCACTTTAAGCAATTCGCTCGCGAGGTCGCGGCAGACCTTCCCGGGGTTGAGGCCTCCAGGCCCCTCAAGTGGTCCCAGTGCCCCATCACTTTCGACTCCAGCGACCACCCCAAGTCCACCTCAACTGTTGGCACCATCCCGCTGGTCTGCACTCCCACCATCAACAACATCGCCGTCTCTAAGACGCTCATTGATGGGGGTGCCGGCCTCAACGTCATCTCTGTCGAGACTTTCGAGAAGCTGCAGGTGCCCTACGAGCGGCTCATGCCCACCAGGCCTTTCTCGGGGGTGACAGAGGGCCTTACCACCCCTTTGGGGCAGGTGAGGCTCGCCGTCACTTTCGGCACCCAGGCCAACTACCGCACCGAGCTGATCGATTTCGACGTCGCGCACATTGGCCTGCCCTACAACGCCATCATCGGCTACCCCGCCCTCGCCAAGTTCATGGCGGTGACCCACCACGTCTACAACCTCGTCAAGCTCCCTGGCTCAGGTGGCACCATCGTCATCCGCGGCGTGGTCTCGGACGCCCTGTACGCTGTGCAAGCAGCCTACAAGGCTGCCGCGGTGGCGTCACCCGCTGACGAGGATGAGGAACCCCTCCCGAGGCCCCCCGCGAAGAAGAAACAGCTGTTGTCTCAGGAGAAGGCAGCGATGAAGCAAGTGCCTCTTGAGGCAAACGGCTCAGGGGCTAGCGTCACCATCGGCGCCAACCTGCCTCCCAAATAGGAAAGCGCGCTCGTCACCTTCCTCAGGGCAAACTCTGACATGTTCGCATGGACACCGTCAGATATGTCCGGAGTACCGAGGGAGGTGATCGAGCACCACTTAGCCGTGTGTCCAAACGCATGCCCCGTGAAGCAAAAGGCGCGGCGCCAGGCGCCAGAGAAGCAAGATTTCATCGTCAAGGAAGTAGAGAAACTGAAGAAGGCCAGCATCATCAAGGAAGTGGTCCATCCCACTTGGCTCGCCAACGGTGTGGTCGTTCCCAAGCACACCGGAGGAAGCCGCCTCTGCATCGACTTCACCGACCTCAACAAGGCCTGCCCCAAGGACCCCTATCCCCTCCCGAGGACCGACCAGATCGTGGACTCCACCGCCGGCTGCGCGCTCCTCTGTTTTCTGTATGCCTTCTCTGGTTACCACCAGATCAAGATGGCGAAGGAGGACGAGGAGAAGACAGCATTTCTCACCCCTTGTGGTGTGTTTTGCTACGTCTGCATGCCCTTCGGCCTGAAGAACGCCGACGCCACTTTCCAGCGCCTCATGAGGATCGCCTTGGGGGCTCAAATGGGGAGGAATGCAGAGGCCTATGTCGACGACATCGTGGTCAAGACTCGCGAAGAAAACATGCTCATCCAGGACCTCGAGGAGACCTTTGCCAACCTGCGCAAAGTAAACATCAAGCTGAACCCCGCCAAGTGCGTGTTCGGGGTCCCTTCAGGCAAGCTCCTCGGGTTCCTGGTGTCTCATCGCGGCATCGAGGCAAACCCTGACAAGATCAAGGCCATAGAAGAAATGCAGCCTCCTCATCGCCTCAAGGACATGCAATGCCTAGCGGGATGTATGGCCAGCCTTGGCCGTTTCATCTCCAAGTTCGGCGAGAGGGCGCTGCCATTTTTCAAGATCATGAAGAGATCCGGTCCTTTCAAGTGGACCCCTGAAGCAGCAAAGGCCTTTGAGGACCTGAAGAAATACCTGGCGAGCCCACCCATCATGGTTGCCCCACGCCCTCGCGAGCCTCTGAAGCTGTATCTTGCAGCCACTCCTCAGACGGCAAGCGCGGTCTTGGTGGCTGAAAGGGAAGAGCCAGTCCACGCCAAACAGAACTCCGCCTCGCCAAGCCCAGAACCACCCGACAAGGAAGCAGCCTCGACAAGCCTCCAGCCTCCTGCCGAGCCTTCACAAGCAGGACCCCAAGAAAACCTCGACAAGGACTCCACCGAGCCTCGAGAGGAGCCAGCCACTGCCGCGCCAACGACTACCCTCATCGAGCATCCCGTGTACTTCGTCAGCACAGTGCTGCGGGACGCTCGCGAGCGCTACCCCATGCAGCAAAAGCTCCTCTTCTCACTCCTCAGCGCCTCCAGTAAGCTGCGCCACTACTTCCAGGGCCACCCCATCAAGGTGGTCACCTCATACCCCTGGAGCAAGTCCTGCGCAACCCAAACACGACAGACCGCGTCGCAGGCTGGGGCATCGAGCTACAACCTTTCGAGTTGAAGTTTGACACCACCAGGGTCATCAAGGGCAGGGCGCTGGCTGATTTCATGGCCGAATGGATCGATACGCGTGGAGAAGAGCCTTAAGAGGAGGAAGCCGCAGCCTCAGGAGGGACGGAACCAGGCCACTGGACCATGCACTTTGACAGCGCCTTCGCGGCCCGGAGTGCAGGGGCTGGTGCTGTCCTCACCTCACCAACAGGCGACAAGCTCTACTACGTCGTCCAGCTGTGCTTCAAGGACAATGATAAGGTCTCCAACAACATCGCCGAATACGAAGGCCTCCTCGCCGGGCTCAGAGCTGCTATCACCCTCGGCATCAAGCGCATCCTCATCAAGGGCGACTCCCAGCTCCTCGTCAACTTCTCCAACAAAAGCTACACGCCTAAGGACACCTACATGGTGGCCTACCTTGAAGAGGTACGCAAACTCGAGAAGCACTTCAGGGGCATGGAGCTCAAGCACATCCCACGAGGAGAGAACCAAGAAGCAGATGAACTCGCCAGGCGAGCAGCACGAAGGGAAGCCCAGAAGCCTGGAGTATTCGAGGAAAGACTCGCCAAGTCCTCCGTCAGGCAACTAGCTGTCAGCATGAGCATCAATGAGGAGCTCCCACCAGCCCCATCAAGTGGAGCACCAAACTGCGGGCTGCCCTCAGGCGATCGCTTGCTGATGACCTTGGTACGCCAAGACACTGTATGGATCAACGAGATCAAGAACTACCTGCAGAATCGAGTCCTTCCCAAAGAAGATGCTGAAGCCGAAAGGGTTGCTCGCCAGGCCAAGTCCTACTGCCTCCATGACGGAGACCTGTACCGTAAGCGCCCCAATGGGGTTGCCTTGCGGTGCATCCCTGCCGAGGAAGGCCGCCAGCTCATCAACGACATCCACAACGGAGAGTGCGGCCACCATTCGTCCTCGCGCACCCTCGCAGGCAAGGTCTTCCGGAGTGGCTTCTACTGGCCCTCAGTGCTTCAAGATGCAGCCACAATCGTTCAGTCCTGCGACGCCTGCCAATTCCACGCCAAGCAGATCCACCAGCCCGCGCAAGGACTCCAGACCATCCCGCTCTCCTGGCCGTTCGCGGTCTGGGGGCTGGACCTCCTAGGACCCTTCCCGCGAGCGCTCGGGGGCTACCGCTACCTCTACGTCGCCATCGACAAATTCACCAAGTGGCCTGAGGTGGAACCCGTGCGCACCATACCGGCGAAGTCGGCGGTGAAATTCATCAGGAGCCTGGTCTGCCGTTTTGGCGTGCCCAACCGCATCATCACCGACAACGGCTCACAATTCATCAGCGGCGCCTTCAAGTCCTACTGCGGCAGCCTCGGCGCCCAAATCTGCTACGCCTCGGTGGCGCACCCGCGAAGCAACGGGCAGGCTGAGCGAGCCAACGCTGAGGTGCTCAAGGGCCTCAAGACGAGAAGCTTCAACCGCCTCAAGGCCAGCGGCAAGCACTGGATCGATGAGCTCCCCTCGGTGCTCTGGTCCATCCGCACCACGCCAACAAAGCCAACTGGTGAGACGCCGTTCTCCCTCGTCTATGACGCTGAAGCCGTTCTCCCCAGCGAGATCACCCACGGCTCTCCTCGAGTCTTGGCCTTCAAGGAGGCTGAGCAGGACGAACTGCGCAACCACGACCTCCTGCTGCTTGAAGGGCTCCGCCGCAATGCGGCCCTGAGAGCGGCAAGGTACCAGCAAGACCTCCGTCGCTACCACAGCCACCACATCCGCCCGCGTACTCTCGAATCAGGAGACCTTGTCCTGAGGAGAATCCTCTCCAGGGCAGGCCTCCACAAGCTCTCGCCAATGTGGGAAGGACCCTACAGGGTCGTCCACATCGCCAGGCCTGGCTCCGCGTGGCTCGAGACGGAGGACGGCATCCCTGTCGCCAACCCCTGGAACATCCAGCACCTGCGCAAGTTCTACCCCTGATCGTCCTCGACGAGCAATTTTTTTGCATCAAGGGAGAGCCTCGCGCCATCATTCTCCATGAGGAAAATTTTCGGGCTCCCGTCTCTACTATACGCTGCCGCGGGCCGTTCGAGAAGACTCCCAAGCCACCGCGCCTCGGCAAGGTGACTTCTTCAAGCACCATGCCTTGGCGAGGTGGATCCCCATGCCCAGTCATGGTGGACCGCAGGCTCTACAAGCCACCCCCGCATAGGGGCCCCCTCTGAGCTCTCTCTACATGCGTCGCCTCGGGCACGCCCCCTCGAGAGCCTCAGCCACAGCATGTGGAACCCCATGCCTGACATGGCGGATTCTGTATTTCTGGCCACGCCAGTGTAATGAACCTCTGTTTCAGGTCACTTTGAACCTTTGCGCTTCGCGCCAGCATATGTTGTTTCTTTGGTAAGCATTTATGTTATTGCTGATTCATCCTTGCTCGTATGATCCCTCCTGTGTATCTCGCGAGCGGGGGCTGGATATGGTGCCTGTGCTTCGGGAGCACCCCAGCAGCGCCTCAAACCCAAGGGATCCGAGCTCTGAACTCACGGGTCAGCTTTCATGCATGTCAACTCCCAAGGAGCTTGGTGCCTATTCTCCTCGCGAGACACACATGAAGGAACCTACGAGCACGCATGAGTCATCTAGCTATGTATTGCTTGTGGGTACGCCTATCTGTCAAAACGCAGGAAAACAGGTCCAAAGCGAGCGCCAGGGAACCGACACCCTCTTTAAGGAGAAAACACCTCGTCAGGGAACCAACACCCTCTCCAAGGAAAAATACCTCGTGAAGCTAAGTCCAAACACTCGGTTGAAATTCCTTTCGCTGGTTTTCGTCCCTCGAGCCTCTTTTTCTCTCTCCTGCGCCTCATGGGCTGCTTGCGCGTTGAAGGGGAGCCCCAAGCATCGCGACTTGGGAGCTCTTACCTCTCGAGGCCTCACGCACCCCCCGGCCTTGTGGAGCCCTGACTCTCACATACCGAAGCGGCAGTGGTGTAGCGCTAAGAGAGGGTCCTAAGACGTAGAGCGAAAAAGACATGAAAGGGAAGACAAAAGCCTCTCGAGGGATATTCACCAAGCACGTTCAAACAAAGCTTAAAGGAAGTCTTTACAAAGCTATTACAAATGAATGCTAAGATAGTTCGTGCCCCTGCACGTTCAGATACAGGAGGGAGCTCAGGCCGTCGTGCCTCCTGAGGTGCCCGCTCCATCCACGGCAGCCTCCGCCTCCTCCTGGTCATATTTCTTGGCGTACGCCTCGGCGGCCTTCCACGCCTTGTCGCTGATGTCGACCGACGCAGTCAAGGTCTCGAGGTCAAGCGAGGGCTAGAGCCTCGCGAGGTTGCTGAAGATGCGGCAGGTAGCAATGACGAGGAGATCGCGGCTCTCCTCCATGACACGCTCGTCGAAGCCCTTCGTGGTCTCTTCAAGCTTTCCGAGGAATTGCTCGAAGAAGAACGAGTACGCGGCCTCGTCGTCGCTCCCTGCGGAAAAGGGGGGAACCTCGATCCTCAGGTCATCCCCAACGGCGCGCGCGCGGACCACCAAGCCTTGGAGCATGAGCTGGCGTTGGCGCGTCATGGTCCGGCCATGCTCCGCATTGCTCCGTGCCTCCTCCACAAGGTTCACGACCGGCCCCACATGCTGGTGGAGCTCGCTCAGGTCCTTCTCCAGGGCGGCGACCTTCCCTTCCGCGCGAGTCTGGGCCTCCTTGGCGCTCTGAAGGCGGGAAGCCATCTGCTTCTCCTCCTTCTCGAGCCCCGCGATGCGGTCCTGGAGCTCCTTGCGCTTCGCCTTGAAGCACTCCTCCTGCTTCTTGGCCTTCTCATCGTAGTCCTTAGCGAGGTCTAGGCGGGTGAGCTTGACCCTGGCGCCGGCCTCCTCATTCAGCTTTTTCTCCTTCTCCGCGAGGCTGGCGTTGGCCTTCGTGAAACGCTCGGCGTAGGAGGCTTCGTCCCTGGCCACCCGGCCCTCACGAGCCTGCAGTTGCCCCTCGCGGGTGGCCTGGTCCGCCTCAAGCTGCTGGACCTGCTCTTCGCGTCGGCGCAGCTCCTCCTCGCGGGCGGAGAGCTCTCCCTCGCGCTGCGTCAACTCCGCTTCGCGCTGCGCCAGCCGCTTCTCGCGGGTGTCCAGCCGCTCGCGGAGCTCCTTCAGGCTGGCCTCTACAACCTTGGAGTCAGCGACGAACTTCTGCTCTGCGGCCGCCACCTCCTGTTGCTTGGAGGCGGTCTCCGCCTCGAGCGCCGCCCGTGCGGTGCCAGCTGCTCCATGGTCTCCGCCGCTTCCCGCTTCACGCTGTCGCGGGTTTCTTCGGCGAAGCGCATGGCCTCCTGGCGGGCCGCCAGGGCCGCCACGTCCTGCCGACGACATCTCTCCACGCTCTCGCGGAGGAGGGCCCAGCTCTCGTCGAGTCTCGCCCGCTCCTCCACCTGAGCGAATTCCTCTTCAGCGAGCTGCGGCTCCATCTCATCAAGTGTCCGCCGCGCCTGGCCGAGGACGGCTTGGCGGCGAACCGCTTGGCGTCGCGGCTCCTGCAGCACCAAGGTCCCCGCATCGCTGCGGGGTGCAGGGATCTCGCTTCTTGGCGGGGCGCTCGAGGCACCCTGCCTTGGGCTCATGGCCGCCTCCGGTGCGGCCCGGGGGCTCGCGTGGGCGCCTCCCTCGCCCCCCGCATCAGGGGCCCTCTGGGGGCTCGCGTGGGCGCTTTCCTCGCCCCCCGCGTCAGGGGCCCTCTGGGGGCTTGCGTGGGCGCTGGCGTCGCCTCCCGCGTCTGGAGCCCGCTGGGGGCTGGGCGCCCACTCGCCCCCAGCTCCCGTACCTGTGGGCTCCGGAGGCGCCTCCTCCTCCTGCCCTTCGGGGGCGCCTCCCGCCCCCTCCGTGGTGGTCGCGCCCGCCGCGGCCGCGGGCGCGTCTGTCCTCTGTGTGGGAGCCTCCTCCTCCGGGGGTGGCTCCACGACGATCTCCTCGATCGCCTCCTCCTCGTCCGGCCTCGCAGAGGCTCGGGCTGTGTCGGCCGCCGTCTCCTCCTCCGTCGCCCTCTGCAGTACGGGAGGGAGAGTGGTCTGGACGGGCGGCGGCACCACCTCAACGACGTCGTCGTCCCCCTCCTCGCGACGCTCGCCCGTGGGAGGGGCAGCCGCGTGCTGTGGCTCGTCAGCCACCGGCGGCACTGCGGTGGTGTTAGCAGCCTCCCCAAGCTTGCGGAGCCGCCGCTTCTTCGGCGCCGCAGGGTTCCTCAAGACAAACAAGCAGAAGATCCGTCAAGAGGATTCTCAGAAGCAAAATGCTAAAAGAAAAAGAAGAATTGAGGCTTACTCATCGGCTATCCTCCACACCCGTTTCTTCGCCTTCGGAGGCTGGGGGCTGCTCGCCCTGGCCTCCCCTTGAGGCCCTCCTGCCTCCTCTCGGGGGGCGCTCCCCCTTGCCGAGGCGTCCTTGTCGTGGAGGGCCTTGGTGCGGGGCTCGCGGCGTCCTCCCCTGTTGCCTCTCTCCTCCTCCTCCCACCCTACGATGCGTCGGGAGCGGGCCACGCGGAAGGCATCCTCGTCGCCGCTGGAGGAGATCGCCTGGAGGTCCCCGCCAGGCGGCACAGCGGAGCCCGCGTCGCCTCCAGAGGGGTCGGCGCCTCTCGAGGCCTCATCCTCGCCAGAGGGGTTGGCGCCTCTCGAGGCCTCGTCCTCGCCAGAGTCGTCAGCCTCGTCCGGCTCCGGCGATTCGCCCACCTGCTCCAGCTCCGTAGCCCACGGGTTGCTGCGGGGCCCGCGGAGTCTTGCAGGCCTGATGCCCCATTCGTCGAAACTGGGCAGGAGTTGGCGGGCTTCGTGCACGCTCTCCTCCACATAGGTGAACAACGGCAAGGCATCGTCGTTGGCTGGGGATGGAATGGATGCCGTGGCGAAGAGGACCCTCATGACCTGCTTCAGCTCGTCCGAAGTGAAGTCATCTGCGCTCAGACGCATCCTGTCTTCCGAGCCTGAGTACGTCCACATCGGCTCCGAGTGCCACTAGAGGCGAGCAATGGGCGATTGATGAAATCCCTCGCCACCATCTGGCCGGTGAGCCCGGCCTCGCGGAGCACCCGAATGCGCTCGTACACCGCCTCAAGCTTGGGGCCCTCGAAGTCGCCGCTCGCCCAACGCGCCCACTTCTTCGGGGGCGCCACGGGTACCTCCAGGTGGCGGTTCGATGACTTGGTGTTGACGAAAAACCACTTCTGGCAGAAATCCTCCACCTTCTTCATCACCTTGGTGATGGCGTTCTCGCCAAGCCACGCGATGGGGATGTAATCTTCGCTCCTGGCGGCGGCGATGCGGAAGGAGACGCATCCGAGCCGCTCGTTCGACGCGGTGCTCCGGAGGGCGTAAAAGCTGCAGAAGAGCGCCACCGAGGGGTGGATGCTGACGTACGCCTCGCAGAGGTAGGCGAAGATGGCGAGGATGAGTATGGAGTTTGGGTGGAGATGAAGGAGTTGGATCCGGTACGCCTCAAGGATCCCCATGAGGAAGCCGGAGAAGGGAGGAACGAGGCCGGCGTAGAGGGTGTGAAGGAAGATGGGGTAGTACCCCGCGCCGACCTTGCTGCTGGCGGCCGCCATGCTCGTGGCGCCGAGCTCGTGGGTGTTGGCGGCCGCCAGGTGGCGCACCTTCTCGAGCGCCACCGCACGGACGCGGGTTTCCGGCAACGCCCCCTGAGGTGCAGCACCCCGCGCCGCCGCCGCCACCGATGTGCCAGTCTGCATCGCAGCCTTGTCCTTCTGGTCAGCGTTTGCCTTCTTGGGCGCCATGGTTGCTGGAGAAGAAGACCTTGAAGGCGGAGCGCTCTGGAGAGATGTAGGCGTTGGGAGAAGTGTGCGGAGGAGTTATGGGAGAAGTGATGGGCGCCGACCGCGCGCCCAGGCTTTATTGACCGGAAACCAGGGACGTGGCGGGCCCCATCGGGTTGCCCGTTGAAGCCGAGGAGATCGTGGCCACGGGCGCAACCGCTGCGCCCCACGTGTCACGGCCCCGACAGGCATCGTTGGGCCCCCGACGCTTCGCCTGCATCCATGGGCTTCGGCGTGCCCCTCGCGGGCCCGGGGGCTACTGTCGGCACAGTGGAAACTAGGGTACCACGGGCCGGCCTGCCAAGGCCCACAACATTCTTCAGAAGATTTCGCTAAAGACCAGGCTCTCCAACCCTGGCGAGCCTCGTGAGGGTTTTTCCCTCGCGAGGGACCTCTTCTCCTCGCCAAGTGTTTTTCCCTCGGCGAGGGACCTCTCCTCGAGAAGGCATCTCGGATGCCACCTGCAAATTCTGCCAAGGACCAAGCGGAAGGCCTCGCCGAGGGTTTCCTCCCTCGGCGAGGGTTCTTTCCTCGCGAAGCTAACTCTGCCTCCGTGGCAGAGCGCACATGGGCTCTGCACCCTCCGCAGAGTGACGACCGCGCCAGCGCGCGGTGACAGCAGCACCACAGTTGCCATTCTTATGTATAAAGGAGTCAACAAAGCTGCACCAAGCAAAGGAGCCCCAAGGACTGCCACTTTGGTGATAAGGGAACCGTCTGCAGCTACGCTCCAAGGGCGACGTCACCGTGGGACCCGTTCCACCTCCGCAGCGCCAGCCCACCGTCCTGGTTGGACGGTGGCTTTTCCAGCTTTGGTGACGCTGCCCCCTGATGTGGACCGCGTCCATGGGCTTTACCTTTATGGTGGACTCTACCTTTATTGTGCACCGCACCTCCTCCTTCGTCGCCATGTGGTAGCCCTTCCCGCCAAGACATTTGGGGGGAAGAGGCCCGAGACGCCTATAAAAGGAGGGGGAGCACGTTCGGGCAAAGGGTTCGACTCTCAGTAGTTCACATTCTTCTCCGGTTCTAGGGTTAGCCATTGTAGCCACCTTGAGCTCGCCAAGCTCGCCCTGTACCGAGACCTCTCCAAGCAAGTGCAATACAATCCGAAGCAGGACGTAGGGGTTTTACCTCACCTAGAGGGCCCTGAACCTGGGTAATACCGTGCGTTCATCTCTGCAGTGTTGTCTCACAGCGAGTTCGACGAGCACCGTCGCCGAGGCACGTTGAGGGTTGTTTGATTCCGTGTTCAGACCCTTACTCGATCCTTCGTGAGACACACCCAGTTCCTGGGACAGTTCTCCGACATAAAGCCTAGACCTTGTTTCTAACCATTGAAACACCATTTTTAATCAGTTGTTACCTTGATGACATTTTTATTTCAGATTACAAATAATACTTGTTTTCACCACCCATATTACTTGCATTTTACCATCTCTTCGCTAAAATATTGCACCTATACAATTAACTATTGTATTAGGTGTGTTGGGTGCAAGGGTCGCAGCATAGAAAACAAAAAAATCAGGGTACCACGGGCCGGCCTGCCAGAGCCCACAACATTCTTCAGAAGATTTCGCTAAGGACCAGGCTCTCCAAGCCTGGCGAGCCTCGCGAGGGTTTTTCCCCTCGCGAGGGACTCTTTCCCTCGCGAGGGACCTCCTCTCGAGAGGGCACCTCCAGGGACCAAGCAAAAGGCTCGGCGAGGCCTCCAGCCTCGCGAGGGTTTCCTTCCTTTCGAAGCCAGCTCTGCCTCCGCAGCAGAGCGCACATGGGCTCTGCACCCTCCGCAGAGTCACGGGCGCGCCAGCGCGCGTTGACGACCGGGCCAGCACGTGGTGACGACAGCGCCACAGTAGCCGTTCTTATGTATAAAGCAGTCAACAACGCTGGCACCAAGCAAATGAGCTCCAAGAATTGCCACTTTGGTGATAAGGGGACCATCTGCAGCTACGCTCCAAGGGCGACGTCACCGTGGGACACATCCCACCTCAGCGGCGCCAGCCCGCCGTCCTGGCTGGATGGTGGCCTTTTCTAGCTTTGGTGACACCGCTCCCTGCCATGGACCGCGTCCATGGACTCTACCTTTATCGTGCACCCATCCTCCTCCTTCGTCGCCATGTGGTAGCCCTTCCCGCCAAGATATTTGGGGGAAGAGGTCCGAGACACCTATAAAAGGAGGGGGAGCACGTTCGGGCAAAGGGTTGGACTCCAGTTCTGATTCAGATCTAGGGTTAGCAATAGCCATTGTTAGCCATCTCGAGCTCGCCAAGTTCTCTTTGTACTGAACCTCTCTAAGCAGTGCAATACAACCAAGGCAGGACGTAGGGGTTTTACCTCCCCAAGAGGGCCCTGAACCTGGGTAACATCGGGTGTTCATCTCTGCAGTGCCGTCCCACAGCGATCTCTGCGAGCACCGTCGCCGAGGCACGTTGAGGGTTGTTTGATTCCGTGTTCAGCCCCTTACTCGATACCTAGTGAGACACACCCAGTTCCTGGGACAGTTCTCCGACATTTGGCGCGCCAGGTAGGGGGCTGAGGCGCATCTTCGACCTCGACACCGCCATGGCCGGCTCTCGCGCCGAACGTCTCGCTCGCCGGACGGCCAGCGCCGCCACCGCTCCCGCTGGCAACCCGCGCGGCCGCCCGCGCGGGGGTGCTGCTCCGGAGCGCCACGTCGACCCCGAGCCCCGCGTCGAGCACCCGGAGGACGACGACAATGACCACGCCGAGGACGACCTCGGCGAAGAGGAGGCTTCCTCTGTCGGAGAATAGGCCCAGGAACTAGGCGTATCTCATGGGGTAAGAATCGAGCAAGGGGCTGAACACGGAGTCAAACAATCCTCAACGTTCCACGGCGACGGTGCTCGTCGGGCTCGATGGAGGAGAACACTGCAGAGAGGAACGCGCGGTGTTACCCAGGTTCAGGGCCCTCTTGTGGAGGTAAAACCCCTACGTCCTGCTTGGCTGTATTGCTTGTGGAGGTTTTTCAGTACAGGGAGAGCTTGTGGAGCTCAAGGTGGCTACAATGGCTATAAACCCTAACTGGTGAACTTGGGTCGAACCCTTGGCACGGGAGTGCCCTCCCTCCTTTTATAGTCGTCTTGGTCCTCTTCCGCCCAAACATTTGGGCGGGAAGGGTTGCCACATCCCGACGAAGGAGGAGACACGGTGCACCATAAAGGTGAAGTCCACCATAAAGGTAGAGCCCATGGACGCGGTCCACGGCAGGGGAGCAGCGTCACCAAAGCTGAAAAGAGGCACCGTCCAGCCAGGACGGTGGGCTGGTGCAGCTGGCGTGGAACGGGTCCCGCGGTGACGTCGCCGTTGGAGCGTAGCTGCAGTCGGTCCCCTTATCACCAAAGTGCAAGT
>QRDG01000277.1:0-99887 GCA_012064385.1 Puccinellia tenuiflora
CACGGAGACTCCGGTACACCGGAGACTCCGGTGTGCTTAGGCCGGAGACTCCGGTCTCGGCTGTGTCGCTGGGATCCAAAAGGGGATCGGGGTGAGGAGTTGTTTCACAACTCCTCTCTCATCCCCGACCCCAACTCCTCCCCAGCCACCGCCCACCGCCTGGAGAAGCTGTCTGGCCGCTCCCCACCGTCGGAATCCGCCGACCAGCTGGCTCCCTCTTCTCCCCCAACGTTGGGGAACCTTCTCCCCACCATTGGTCTCCACCATGTCGAGCAGCGGTACATCTCACTCTCTCCCTCTCTAGGTTTCTTCCTAGTCCATGGATTGAGTGTGTGTTTGATGCTCCCTATGGTATAGAATCCTTTTGCTAGTTCTTTTCTTCTAGGGATAACCATTTTAGAGCAAATGGCAACAATTTGTGACCTAACCCTAGGTTTCCAGCCTCAGGGCCGGAGACTCCGGCCTGTAAAGGCCGGAGACTCCGGTGTGGCCGGACTATCCGGCCCCTGAGACCGGAAACTCTGGTGTAGATCGCCCATTGGTGCCTTTGTGCTCTCCAATTGTTATCTATTTGGCCCTCCTGGACATGGATGCTCATCCCCTTGCTACCCCCTCTCTGTTTATTCACAGGATCTTCGCGTGTCAAGAAACTTAGTCACAACCCCAATAAAGTGTCTCGGAAAGATAAGAGGGGTACTCGGGCCACTTTGGACCCGACCGAGGATGGTGGCTGGGTTTAGCATGACAGAGGAGCTGCTGCTAGGGAGGCTGCACAGAAAAAGGCTGAGGCTGCTTATCTTGAAAATGAGAGGGCAAAGAAGGCAAGGTTTGACAATTTGACCACTGTGATCGGAATGGGAAAATCTGAGTTTCGGTCCATGAGGGGGCAGCCCTTTTTTGACATGCCACAAAATTCCACCAACCCTCACTTTTGGAGAAGGGAGCAAGAACTAGTAATGCGGGATATTTATGCAAAGCTGTCGGGCCCCAACATTGTGTGTATGCAAAAGGTGCTCAATCTCCCCGCTTTGAGCACCTCATCTCTCTCCAACAAAATTATGATATCAAGTTGGTGCATCAATTCTTTGCAACGGTTCAGTTTGGGGAAGATGATGATGTTACTTTGACTTGGATGACCGGGCCCATCAAATGCGTGTCCTCCATGTCAAGGTTTGGAGAGTTTCTTGGGTATGTGTTTCGCAAGGGAGAAGCTTATCAAGGAAGGATTATGCATACGGAAGGGATTCATTATGACAAGGGCAAGATGGCACCTCTTTATCTCAACAAGTCCGCTATAGGTACCAACAAGGATCTCCTTCCCACCTTCAACATTCTTCTCCGCATGTTTAGATGCAACATTGCACCTCAAGCCGGGAATGTGGATGCCATTCGGGGAGGGCTCGTCAACCTACTCCTTCATTCCTATGAGGTGCTTAAAGCCGGTGTAAATTTCCAAGGGTATGAGATTGATGTGATGGATTTCATCAAGTGTGAGTTGCATTGGGCTGTTCATGAGATGAAGAATCCGGTGTATGCACCCTATGTTATGAAGCTTATTATTGACCAAGTGCCCGATCTCAACCATGAGCACTTTACCGTTCACAAGGCCGGCACTCTTCATGTTCTCAAGCATGACAAGCCTTCTTCCTCTAGTGCTCCCTCTCGTGTCCCTTTTGCCTCAAGTGATGAAGAAGAAGAAGATGTTGCTCCCGTTCGAAGGAGAAGTAAGAATGCCGACCCTCCCTCATGGAAAGATAAAGAAGCTCTCGTGGTTTGAAAGGGTGATGCTTAGCATGAATGTGTGCCTCCACAAGGAAAACCACCAAGCCTACAAGGAAAGGAAGTTGATTATCTCTAATCAAAACAAGTTGTACAAGGAGTTGGAGAAGAAGAGGGACAAGACTCCTCCTCCAATGGTTGTCGAAGAGGACCAACAATCCTCCGAAAGTGAGAAGATTGTGAGCTATGACCGATGGCATGCAAAACAATTTCCATGGGCTGATTTTGACTTTGAGGAGGTGTCCTCCATGCCTTCGTCCTCGTGCAATACCGGCAAGGCTCCAATGGTTCAAAGGGAGATTGAAGAGGATGATGATGACGAGGCTAGTGGATCGGAGTATGATGATGATGATGATGATGATGATGATGATGGTGATGCCACCGAGGAGGACTCCGAGTGATCTTCATGGGATCGTTAGCATCGCCTTTCTTCATTTTTGGTGTCTCGATGCCAACGGGGGAGAAATGGTTCTAGTAGGTTATTCATGTGTAGCGCCCTTGCTTAGAAAAGCAATGACATTCTGTGAAATATGCTATTCCCTGGATCGAGTATGGATAGCAATTCACAAATAGATGTAATACCATGCATCAATGTCAAATAATTATTACATCGCGAGATCCATAAATAAAATATTCTTTACAAATTGCATAGCCGAAGGCTAGCTTCAATGCAAAGTTTGGCAGCGGAAACATAAGTAGCACAGAGAGCTTCATCATCTTCATGTGCCACTGGCATACATGTTGGTTGCAAGCTCGAAAGGTAGACGTCCTCACGCGTCATCGTAATAACCTGCAACATTAACGTTGCAGCCCAGGGAATTTGGGTCAATACCTTATGACAGGCCGACAAGTGATACTTTGGTGGAATATAAAATGGCAAGTCTAAATCTATATGCATGTTTGGCTGGTGGAGTTAGAGGCTATTGCATAAAGCCAATTTTGTCCTACTTTTCATAAAGCCTTTTCATTTCCCAACTTTCTATGAGACGAACCGGCATGAAAACCAGTGTCTCTTCTACTCTTGTTCACCCATCAAATTTTATTTATGAAATTGGAATGAGGAGATTTTCCATCGACATCCTTGTCCAGCTGCTCAGAATTGTCCGTAACCGGGGACACGGCTATGATCATAGTTTTACACTCTCGAGAGGTTGTGACACTTTCACCACGAGACTTCATCAACCCATTCTGTCCTTGACCTTCTTGAAGTGAAAAGGAAAGGTGAAGATGAAGACGAGACCTTTGGGAAACAGTCCCCTGTTCCTCTGGGCAGACCCATACCAGGGGTTCATCAGCTGAAATCTGCCGGAATCAGGTTCCTAGAACTTACTTAGTCAAGGCAGAGCCATAATACCAAGTGGCTGCACTGGAAGCAATCTAAACTTGGAGTGACTTAAATCTCTTTGTTCCTGGGTGGCCGTTCACAAGTGCACGTACTCAGGTTCACACCATGAAAATGGGCCTGAGCAGCCACTCAACTTTGACCACCAATAGAGCAAAACCAATTGCCACCCAGGTAGTTCATTAACTTAGTATAGTTTTTATCCTTTCATACTACAATAAAACATTTCAGCATAGCAGTTCTAACTTCTATCAAGTGAATGGGTTCCTAAATCAACATGAATAAAGGGTGATATACTAACACGTCTGCATAGCAATATAGTAGTACACCTATCATGCATACTACTGAAATAGTCTACCATGCAAATATAATAAAATAGTAGGTCTTTCATGAAAGGGTGTATGCACTTGCCTTTTTGGTAGTCAATGATCTTTCACTTCTCTCAACAATACACGTAGCTCTCCGTTCAAGCTATAAGATAAAAGTAACACAACATAAGCACACCATTCCACAACCACAAAAATCAAACAAGACAACAACTAGAAAGATTTGATATCCATTTTATTTTAGACTTTATCTATCTTAGGGATTATTAGGCAATAAGGATTAAGGTTTGAGGCTAGCTTGCAAGATATGGTTTTGAGGTGTTGAAAGGCAAAGTCAACAAGGTCAAATACATAGAAGGAATAATTGGATAGTCCTAGGGTATATTGAAATGAATTGATAGGATACCTAACATAGATAGAATTGAAATGGTCCATGTGAATAGAATTACATGAGTCCCAAATTGTGCAACTACAATACTATTAAATATAGTGTGACAACACTTATCAAAATAGTACAAGTTACACATAGGCTTGGATATGAATTAATGATATATTCGATTACTCTAATAACTCATTTGTAGTTTGAATAGCCCAAGCTATGTCAATTAGATTGAATGGAATGAGGTTATTGGATGGCATCGGTTTGATGGGGCATGATGTGGTTCTACGAGAGCAATTAGATAGATATTTTGTGAATACCATCGAACGATAGTGATAAATATCAAGTTGTTTAACTCTAATGATAGGAAAAGAACCCCTAAGATTAAGATTGAGATATACTCCATTGTCTACACCTATATGAGATGACATGATATAAGACATTGATAGAAATAGATACGGTCAGCATGAGAATGAAATGACTCACCAACGGGAACGAGTATCGTTGTAGATGAGCAGACACCCACGGAACACGATGTAGACGGAGTAGTCGACGTAGATTATCATGCATGACCTCCGGGAAGTAGTTTATCTAGTCGAAGTAAATATGTGCGAGCATGAGGCGGACGGCGTGACACGGTTAGTGATTCTAGTGGACCCAAGGCATACTCCGGCGGCGGTCTTCGACATCAGGAATGACATGGCTATGACAAGGTTGGTATTGATGAAGTGGTCCAGAGGTGAAGTGGATACTTACTGGTTTAAGATTGTGATCATTTGTGTGGACAAACTCATCGCAACAAATGCACATGTGAAAATGGGGACATAGTTCCACTTAGATAACTCAAATAAAGTGTGAGCTAAGCTATCATGGTTTGGGTAGATATGATATTTGAGAAAGAGTTAAATGACCAAGTGGTTCTGATGAATGGGTATGATCATAGGGATTATTTTTGGTAGAGGAAACATATAGAGAGGATTTGTGGATTTGTATCTATGTTGAATTTACTCAATTCACTTATTAAAGATTTGAATATTTGGAAATGGTTTTAAAATATTGTTACAGTGGCACTACTTGATAGATAATTTCATTATCTTTTATTTGGCATTGGTATCATATTAAAATCATTTACAGATATTAAATTATATTAAAAATGTTTTAAACACTATTCATGAATTCGAAATCTGTAAGCTGCGTAAAATTTCAAAGTAACAGTACCTAAATATTGTTCTCATTTTTCTGAATCCAACGGTATATTATATGTTAAATTCCAAGTGACGAAACATTTATTATGAATTTTACAAGTTATACATATGCGCGGTCTTTTCTATACGAAATTCCGAAATTAAATAAAAAGGTGGCCACGTGGCACGACAGGATTTGCCGATACCTGTTCGTTTAAGTGAACTGTCGTGGACCACCGGATCGAGATCGAACGGCCTGGAAAAATAGCTCCGAAATCAAGTTGAATTTTGCCTTCGAATTAGATCTGTTTAATAGATAAATTTCGTACATCAAAACGAAAAACTTTCAACCTGAAAGTTGTAGAGAAGGGTTGGATCTACCTTTTCACCGAAGGAATTTGGATTTGAAGAAATGAGCGCGAATAGATCTGAGTTTCCATTTATCAAATCTGATAGATTACCACGCAAAATTCTCCGTGCACGGTGGATGAAAAGGAGTGAATCTTGTCGGGATTGATAGATCTTGATGAGAGGAACAATTTTCGTGTTGGAGCTGAAGTGATTTGGATGGTTTTGGTGGTCTAATGAAAGAGGGGAGAAAAAAAGATTAACAGAGAGAGGTACGGCGGTGAGACTGATAGGGATCGATCGAATCGATCGATGGAGGGCTGGTTCTTTTATACCTGCTGGCTGGGCCGGCCCAAACTTTTTTATATATATATATAATAGATCACTTGGCTGCCTGGGCCGGTTAGGGCCCAATTCGTTTTTTTTATTTCTTATTTTCTTCATAGATGTTGATTTAGGACTCCAAATCAAGTCAAATAATTTTGTAAAAATTTGTAAAATTCCAAATAGTCAAAATAGACATTTAGGAACTATTTTTGGTCAAAACAAAATTACCAAAATACCCTTTTGGTCAAATTTGCCTTATATGGCTATTTGGGAAATTCAAATTAAGGTTTATAAATATCCCAAAATATTTATTTAAAAACCAGATAAATAAGATGAGTATTATCATTCAAACTGATAACTCATTTTCATATTTAAATATAGTTTAAGATAAAATATTTTATAAAACAAAGATTTGAAAGATGTTTAAATCATTTTCTCAAACAATTTAGGGTTTATAATATCCCCATATTATTTATTTTAAAACCAAATATCCAAGGTGGAAAATACTATTTGAAACTCATTTAAATATTTTATTTCCAAACCATTAAAGTTGAGATTTGAAGATAAAGGAATATTTAATTTAAAATATAACTTTGAAGATGTCAAAACAATCTTCTATAAAAGCTTTTCTTGATTTTTGGAGACTTTATTTAATTATTAACAAAAGTTTTAAATTTTTGTGATTTTTAGAACATTCCAAAATTTGGGATGTTACAAACCTACCACCCTTAAAAAGAATCTCGTCCTCGAGATTCGGAGAGGCTAGAAAGAAAGATGGGTTGGCATAACTGGTTGCACATGCAGCTAGGTGGGCTACCACCCTTAAAAGAAAATTTTGTTGGCAGTCTTGAAAACAAGATTTCGTGTTAGGGGATCATCCATCATGTGAGGAGGTCATACTAGGTTGAACAAACACTTCAGTTGTTTTACACCGTGCTTCATCATCCTTATATCCAATATATAACATGTACCATCTCCTCATAATGATTTAGTGACTTCTTGAACCTTGCATACTATCTTAAAGTCCTGGAATGTGAATCCTTGTTTCCAACAGGTGGGTGTCTATTCACATACTTGGAAACATAATCCTCCTCCATGTGGTTGGAGTTGAAGTTTTCTTCACGGTAGATTTGTGTACCGCATAAAAGGGGTAGTTAGATTACATTAGACACTGAAGGGTCACTCCTTGGGTAAGTTAGAAGGTTAAGATGAGTGTGTCTCATCATAACATCTAAACAAAACTATCCTTGTCCTTGGCAGACCTCATCTTCATGGTTGACTTTCTTCAACACAAAGTCTAGCCATTTTCTAACGAAACTCTCATGGTAGGTCAAAACTTTCATTACTGGATCTCTTCTTCTTCACAAGAGTTGTGGTTTATCCTCGCCGAATATCTTACGTTTCGGAAACTTTTGCCTCACATAGGGTTATAATATTTATTACCATTCTATGGTTCAGGATCATCAACGTCGTCTCTCTTATAGGTTTGTCACTCAGACTTACCAATCTAAATAGCAAAGCAAATGAAATGAGTAGTCGTCATGGTAGCTACTCCACATCGCACTCAAATCATTACCTTGTACGTAGATTGATGCATCTCGTCTTCTAACACTCGGTCTTCCTCACTTGTCCCACAGAAAGTTTCCAATCTGCAAGACAGCCTGAACTAGACTATCGATCCTTCAAACTGTTGGGTAGCGCAAAAAAATTCCTATACATCGTCACTTCACATCTTGGAGATTCTTCATTGCTTCTCCTCCTTGGTTTTGTTGTTGGCTAGTCTTCAGGTCTTCAACGAAATCTGTGAGATTGGATTTTCATCACTCGTTGTACCATCAATCGTTCATTGTGGTTGGCCTATTGGTGAGGCATCTGATTGGCTTGGATGGGCTTAGAATGGACATGTAGAGATAGAAGGATATAAGAGAAGTACTCCTCCTATACAACGCTGATTCGCCAGCTGTATCTCCTTCAGCGGTTCTTCTTCTTGTTGTCGGTACAATAGGATTTTTTTTTTTTTACATCACTTTACCTCTTTAGTTTTTATCCCAGATCCTGCTTCTTCTTACAGACAATTTCCTCAACACTTGAGTCAACCGAGTCTGAGCTTTATCAGCTGCTGCATTGCATAAGGCATCTTGAGGTGGCTATCATTTTCGTCCTGGTTGGTATGTGGGTGAGACATATGGTTTTGGTTTAGCATTGATGAGTAGAGATAGAGGGATACTAAGGGAAGGATTCCTACCCACACATAGCAGATCAAGGCAAAACATCTTACAAACAACATCTAGCAAGCATCAATCAACAGTAAAACAACCAATAGAGATAAAAACAACTCCTCCTACTTAATTTTCGAAATTATAGTTTGGATAACAAACAAACACAACAAGGGTTTTTTCAAAATAAACACGATTGTACTGCCATACCACAATTTGGTAAGTCAATACAATATTACGATAATGTTATTCTAATAACATGGTGGTCTAGTCTATCTCTTCCTTCAGTGCTTCAACATTCTCTTCTATTTCTTTGAGTTCGTCGAGGTACTTCAGGTGCTGTGAAGTCTAAATTGAAGTCTTCGATCAAGGCACTTGATGGCTTCCCATAATTGTCATGTTGATCTTCAACGTCTTCGGAAACATTTCTGAGTTATGGTCATCTATAAATAAGATAAGATAACTTAGAAAGCAATTAGTTGAGAAGGTTACAAGAAGATATTAGGAAAGATTTAGACAAGGAGAAAATAACTTTTGTTCCTATGGTCATTCTTATTTCTAATCCAAACCTAAGGTTTTCGAGCCTACAGGCAACATTGCGCTCTGATACCATCTGTAGCGCCCTTTCTTAGAAAAGCAATGACATTCTGTGAATATGCTATTCCCTGGATCGAGTATGGATAGCAATTCACAAATAGATGTAATACCATGCATCAATGTCAAATAATTATTACATCGCGAGATCCATAAATAAAATATTCTTTACAAATTGCATAGCCGAAGGCTAGCTTCAATGCAAAGTTTGGCAGCGGAAACATAAGTAGCACAGAGAGCTTCATCATCTTCATGTGCCACTGGCATACATGTTGGTTGCAAGCTCGAAAGGTAGACGTCCTCACGCATCATCGTAATAACCTGCAACATTAACGTTGCAGCCCAGGGAATTTGGGTCAATACCTTATGACAGGCCGACAAGTGATACTTTGGTGGAATATAAAATGGCAAGTCTAAATCTATATGCATGTTTGGCTGGTGGAGTTAGAGGCTATTGCATAAAGCCAATTTTGTCCTACTTTTCATAAAGCCTTTTCATTTCCCAACTTTCTATGAGACGAACCGGCATGAAAACCAGTGTCTCTTCTACTCTTGTTCACCCATCAAATTTTATTTATGAAATTGGAATGAGGAGATTTTCCATCGACATCCTTGTCCAGCTGCTCAGAATTGTCCGTAACCGGGGACACGGCTATGATCATAGTTTTACACTCTCGAGAGGTTGTGACACTTTCACCACGAGACTTCATCAACCCATTCTGTCCTTGACCTTCTTGAAGTGAAAAGGAAAGGTGAAGATGAAGACGAGACCTTTGGGAAACAGTCCCCTGTTCCTCTGGGCAGACCCATACCAGGGGTTCATCAGCTGAAATCTGCCGGAATCAGGTTCCTAGAACTTACTTAGTCAAGGCAGAGCCATAATACCAAGTGGCTGCACTGGAAGCAATCTAAACTTGGAGTGACTTAAATCTCTTTGTTCCTGGGTGGCCGTTCACAAGTGCACGTACTCAGGTTCACACCATGAAAATGGGCCTGAGCAGCCACTCAACTTTGACCACCAATAGAGCAAAACCAATTGCCACCCAGGTAGTTCATTAACTTAGTATAGTTTTTATCCTTTCATACTACAATAAAACATTTCAGCATAGCAGTTCTAACTTCTACCAAGTGAATGGGTTCCTAAATCAACAGGAATAAAGGGTGATATACTAACAGGTCTGCATAGCAATATAGTAGTACACCTATCATGTATACTACTGAAATAGTCTACAATGCATATATAATAAAATAGTAGGTCTCTCATGAAAGGGTGTATGCACTTGCCTTTTTGGTAGTCAATGATCTTTCACTTCTCTCAACAATACACGTAGCTCTCCGTTCAAGCTATAAGATAAAAGTAACACAACATAAGCACACCATTCCACAACCACAAAAATCAAACAAGACAACAACTAGAAAGATTTGATATCCATTTTATTTTAGACTTTATCTATCTTAGGGATTATTAGGCAATAAGGATTAAGGTTTGAGGCTAGCTTGCAAGATATGGTTTTGAGGTGTTGAAAGGCAAAGTCAACAAGGTCAAATACATAGAAGGAATAATTGGATAGTCCTAGGGTATATTGAAATGAATTGATAGGATACCTAACATAGATAGAATTGAAATGGTCCATGTGAATAGAATTACATGAGTCCCAAATTGTGCAACTACAATACTATTAAATATAGTGTGTACAACACTTATCAAAATAGTACAAGTTACACATAGGCTTGGATATGAACTAATGATATATTCGATTACTCTAATAACTCATTTGTAGTTTGAATAGTCCAAGCTATGTCAATCAGATTGAATGGAATGAGGTTATTGGATGGCATCGGTTTGATGGGGCATGATGTGGTTCTACGAGAGCAATTAGATAGATATTTTGTGAATACCATCGAACGATAGTGATAAATATCAAGTTGTTTAACTCTAATGATAGGAAAAGAACCCCTAAGATTAAGATTGAGATATACTCCATTGTCTACACCTATATGAGATGACATGATATAAGACATTGATAGAAATAGATACGGTCAGCATGAGAATGAAATGACTCACCAACGGGAACGAGTATCGTTGTAGATGAGGAGACACCCACGGAACACGATGTAGACGGAGTAGTCGACGTAGATTATCATGCATGACCTCCGGGAAGTAGTTTATCTAGTCGAAGTAAATATGTGCGAGCATGAGGCGGACGGCGTGACACGGTTAGTGATTCTAGTGGACCCAAGGCATACTCCGGCGGCGGTCTTCGACATCAGGAATGACATGGCTATGACAAGGTTGGTATTGATGAAGTGGTCCAGAGGTGAAGTGGATACTTACTGGTTTAAGATTGTGATCATTTGTGTGGACAAACTCATCGCAACAAATGCACATGTGAAAATGGGGACATAGTTCCACTTAGATAACTCAAATAAAGTGTGAGCTAAGCTATCATGGTTTGGGTAGATCTGATATTTGAGAAAGAGTTAAATGACCAAGTGGTTCTGATGAATGGGTATGATCATAGGGATTATTTTTGGTAGAGGAAACATATAGAGAGGATTTGTGGATTTGTATCTATGTTGAATTTACTCAAATTCACTTATTAAAGATTTGAATATTTGGAAATGGTTTTAAAATATTGTTACAGTGGCACTACTTGATAGATAATTTCATTATCTTTTATTTGGCATTGGTATCATATTAAAATCATTTACAGATATTAAATTATATTAAAAATGTTTTAAACACTATTCATGAATTCGAAATCTGTAAGCTGCGTAAAATTTCAAAGTAACAGTACCTAAATATTGTTCTCATTTTTCTGAATCCAACGGTATATTATATGTTAAATTCCAAGTGACGAAACATTTATTATGAATTTTACAAGTTATACATATGCGCGGTCTTTTCTATACGAAATTCCGAAATTAAATAAAAAGGTGGCCACGTGGCACGACAGGATTTGCCGATACCTGTTCGTTTAAGTGAACTGTCGTGGACCACCGGATCGAGATCGAACGGCCTGGAAAAATAGCTCCGAAATCAAGTTGAATTTTGCCTTCGAATTAGATCTGTTTAATAGATAAATTCCGTACATCAAAACGAAAAACTTTCAACCTGAAAGTTGTAGAGAAGGGTTGGATCTACCTTTTCACCGAAGGAATTTGGATTTGAAGAAACGAGCGCGAATAGATCTGAGTTTCACTTTATCAGATCTGATAGATTACCACGCAAAATTCTCCGTGCACGGTGGATGAAAAGGAGTGAATCTTGTCGGGATTGATAGATCTTGATGAGAGGAACAATTTTCGTGTTGGAGCTGAAGTGATTTGGAATGGTTTTGGTGGTCTAATGAAAGAGGGGAGAAAAAAAGATTAACAGAGAGAGGTACGGCGGTGAGACTGATAGGGATCGATCGAATCGATCGATGGAGGGCTGGTTCTTTTATACCTGCCGGCTGGGCCGGCCCAAACTTTTTTTTTATATATATAATAGATCACTTGGCTGCCTGGGCCGGTTAGGGCCCAATTCGTTTTTTTTTATTTCTTATTTTCTTCATAGATGTTGATTTAGGACTCCAAATCAAGTCAAATAATTTTGTAAAAATTTGTAAAATTCCAAATAGTCAAAATAGACATTTAGGAACTATTTTTGGTCAAAACAAAATTACCAAAATACCCTTTTGGTCAAATTTGCCTTATATGGCTATTTGGGAAATTCAAATTAAGGTTTATAAATATCCCAAATATTTATTTAAAAACCAGATAAATAAGATGAGTATTATCATTCAAACTGATAACTCATTTTCATATTTAAATATAGTTTAAGATAAAATATTTTATAAAACAAAGATTGGGAAGATGTTTAAATCATTTTCTCAAATAATTTAGGGTTTATAATATCCCCATATTATTTATTTTAAAACAATAAACCAAAGGGGAAGATACTATTTAAAAACCCATTTAAATATTTTATTTCCAAGACTTAAAGATTGAGATTTGAGGATAAAGGAATATTTAATTTAAAATACAACTTTGAAGATGTCAAAACAATCTTCTATAAAAGCTTTTCTTGATTTTTGGAGACTTTATTTAATTATTAACAAAAGTTTTAAATTTTGTGATTTTTAGAACATTCCAAAATTTGGGATGTTACATCGTGGGATTTGCATGGGTCGGGCACAAGCATTTGCTTTTATCATTTCTTGTGAGCTTGTGTCCCTTTATCATTCGTGTGTTGAACCTTATGTGTTAAGTGTTGAGACTTTATTTGCTTTATTTGCTACTTCTATGTGAGATGTGGATCTTGGTGTTTTTTATTCTTGAGGAGACATGGTATCGAATATTATCTATGGTTGAGTTATTTGTGAGGTGAGATATGCATTGGAACAACATTTTATTCTCATGCACAAGGTATGATTGTTAACACAAAACTTATTCTCTTGTGGCATCCTCTTTCTATATGTGTGGTTCCTTTTATATGCAACTTGCACACATTTAGGGGGAGGTCCTATTTTTTACATGATATGATCTATATGTTTGCAAATCCTAGTGTTGTCATCTAACACCAAAAAGGGGGAGATTGAAAGAGCATTTCTTAAACCCTATTGGTTTTGTGTGTTAGTTAACAACACTAGTGATCATCTAATGTGATGCTAAGTGCTGCAGGTTAATTGTCATAATTTTACCCTAAGCATCAACCACCAAAAAGGGAAGATTTGGCAGAGTTTTGTTTGCTGCAGGTCAATCCTAGGCCGGAGTCTCCGGCCCCTGGATTTCCCTGCCTTTCGCCAAGGTGTGGTGCGGCTCTGGTGTCCCTCCGGAGTACCACTGGAGGGTGCCCGGAGTCTCCAGGAGGCCGGAGTATCCGGCCCTTGGTGACCGGAGTCTCCGGCCTGTTGAGCTTCTTCGACAAAGTCTCCGTCCGGGTGCGGAGTCTCCGCCCACGCCGGAGTTTCGGTCCCCCGGACCGGCGTCTCCGGCTCTTCCTCAAGCGAGCGATGTGTGGTGCGGCTCTGGTGTCTGTCCGGAGGGACCCCGGAAGGAGACCGGAGTCTCCGGCCCACTCAGACTGGAGTATCCGACCTTAGTGGTCTCCAACGGGCAAATTTATCCGAGGGGTATAAATACCCCTCCACCTACCTCAGGACAGCCAGCTCGTCCAGCATTTAAGAACCCTAATATCTGAGAGCTCAAAATCGATAGATCTCCTAATTCCTCCATCCAAACTCGTTGATCTTTGGAGGATTGAAGGAGAAGACCCGGATCTACATCTTCACCAAGCCGTTCTTCATTTCCCCCTCGTTCACTTGAGGATTTCGTTTCTAGGGTTAGCATTGTGTTACCCTAGAATTCTTGTGCTTACTACTTGTTGTAATTGTGACAGATGTGTTGATTTGGGAGCCCCCAATTAAGTTGTGGATGTGTGCCCCAAAAACATTGTAAAGGCTCCGGATTCCGCCTCGAAGGATTCCGATAGTGGTAGGCGAACCAAACCCTTGGGTGCGGTTCATCGGAGAATAGGGTGAGGCCTTTGTGGCATCTTGAGTAGGCCTCTTATGGCGAGCTCACACCCCTCCAACGAGACGTACTCCCTTAACAAGGAGGAACTCGGGAATACATCCTTGTCTCCGCGTGCTTCTACTTTCGGTTATCTCTTTCCCTTAGTTGTCTTTATTTGTATCGTTTATTGCCTAGTTGTTCTTAGTTTGCTCGTCATATAGGTAAATTCACCATAGTTGCATATCTAGAGAATTTACCTTTGTGTTAAACCTAAAATCGAAAAAGAATTAAAAATTGGTGTAGCACCTATTCACCCCCCCTCTAGGTGCCCATACGATCCTTTCAGGTAGTACCGGGTCAATCGGTACTACCGGCCCTGCGGGTTTCTCTGCGTGCCGTTGGTGGGCAGTTTTGCGTAGGGCGGTAGTACCGACCTTTGGGCCGGTACTACCGGCCCTGCGGGAATCTGAGCCCAACGGACAGATTCTCAGGGCACCTATTTACGGGGCTTTTCTTCCCCAATGCTGACCCAACCTTTTTGAACCCTTTTGCTCTCTCTCTCTCTCCTCCATTGTTGCACATCTTGAGAGTTTGATTCCTCCACTTCCCTCCAATGATTCTTGCCCATCTTTAGGGAAATAATAGAGGAGATCTAGATCTACCATTCCACCAATCCATTCCTCCTCTAAGTGAGGGGAACCTAGTAGATCTAGATTTTGGAGTTCTTAGTGTTTCTCCTCTTTGTTCTTCCTCTTAAATCCCTCCATAGCATTAGTTGCTTTGGTTGGATTTTGGAGAGAAGGATTTGACCACTTGGTGTTTTCTTGCCTTTTGCATTAGTTGCATCGGGTTATGCTCTCCACGAAGATTCGTGGGATTGACGTTGAGAAGCTTGTTACTATTGGGTGCATTGTGTTCCCAAGAGCTTTGTGCCTCTTGGGTGCATTGTGTACCCTAGACGGTTGGATGATTCGCGAAGACTTCGAGTTGTGAAGCTTCGGGGAGATTTGGGAGCCCCCAATTTGGTTGTGGGTGTGTGCCCCAATATCGTTGTAAAGGCTCTGGATTCCGCCTTGAAGGATTCCGATAGTGGAAGGTGAACCAAACCCTTGGGTGCGGTTCATCGGAGAATAGGGTGATGCCTTTGTGGCATCTTGCGTAGGCCTATTGTCGTGAGCTTACACCCCTCCAATGAGACGTACTCCCTTAACAAGGAGGAACTCGGGAATACATCCTCGTCTCCGCGTTCCTCGGTTATTTCTATACCCGAGTTATCTACTTATGCAATTTACATTGTGATAGCCTTCGTGCTTGTAGTTTTATATCTTGCTATCACCTTGTTGCTTGCCTTGCTTAGCATAAGTTGTTGGTGCATATAGGTGAGCCTAGTATATTAGGTTGTTGGCTTGTTAATTTAAACACATAGTTTTATTCCGCAATTATCAAGCCTTTAACCAGAAAAGTTTTAATCGCCTATTCACCCCCCTCTAGGCGACATCTCGGCATAGTTTGTTCTTTCAACATGCATTATTGGCTCAGGAGGCCTATGACGGGCCCATTGGCATCCATGCGGTAGGTCCGTAATCCACGCGCAATGCATAGAAAATGAAAACGCCATGGCCCAGTATGATTTTGGCCTCTTCACCTATCACCCTCGAGTCTCGACGACGCACACACGGCAGGCGGGACGCTGGCCGGGAGCTCCTATGTATCACTTTGAAGCGACGGCAGACGCGCGCGTTGCCTGAAGGACGTCCGCTAACGGGCCGGCCCATTTGTCGAATGCTTCTTTTTTCTGTTTTTTCTTTCTTTCTTTTCTGTTTTCTGTTTTCTTTTCTTTTATTTTCTTTTCTGTTTTTTGTTTGTTTAATTTATTTTCACTTTATTTATGATTTTGAAAAATGTTCAGTTTTGAAAATTTGTACAAATTTAAATATGTTCAAATTTGAAAATTGTTCAGTTTCGTAAAAAATGTTCAAAATGTTTTTTTTTCAAATTTAAGCATTCCTTAAAATTGAATAAATTTTAATTTTGAAAAAAATTCATCGCTAAAACAATTTTCAAATTTGAACAGGAAAAATATCGCTGAACCATAACTATTTTGGAACAATTTTAAAAGTGAACAGAAAATATCGGTGAACAAAAACTATTTTTGAACGAATTTTAAAGTGAACAGAAAATGTCCGTGAACGAAAATTATTTTTGAACGATTTTAAAAATGAACAGGAAATATCGGTGAACGTAAACTATTTTTGAACGATTTTAAAAATAAACAGAAAATATCGGTGAACGGAAAATGTCGGTGATAATTTTTTGAAAATTAATTTGTACAATTTTTGAATCTAAACATTTTTCCAATATGAACAATTTTTTTAATCTGAACAATTTTTGAATATGAACATTTTTCTAATCTAAACATTTGTTGAATCTAACCATTTTTTTGAATCTGAACAAATTTCATATTTGAATTTTTTTTGAATCTGAACATTTTTGCAATCTGAACATTTTTTGAATTTGAACATTTTGTGAATCTCAATAAAAAATTAAGAAAAAAGAAAACAGAAAAAGAAACGAAAAAAGAAAGAAAAAAGGAAAATAGAAAAGAAAACTAGAAAATAAAATAAAAGAGAAAACGAAAATAAATTGAAATCTGAAACATTTTTCGAAATCTGAAAAAAAACCAGAAATAAAAATAAGTGAAAGAAATAGGAAAATAGAAAAAAGAACTAAGAAAAAAAAGGTAAAGTAAAAAGCCGCTGAAACGGGCCGACCCATTAGTGCCACCCCGCAGGCGACGCGAGCCTGAAGCGTCGCGTGCGGGCGATATATAGGATTTGGCCGCTGGCCTGGGGCTTACGCGAAGACTGCACCGCTCCGCGTACCCATTGCGCATGAAATGGGCCGGCCCAACTGCACAGGTACGTTTCATATTTTCTTCTTTATTTTATGTTTTCTTTTTTTATACTAACAAGAAAATGTGTTTGTATTTATGGAAAAAACAAAAACCATTGTAATAAAAATATATTTATGTACTTAAAAAATAATATACTATATTTATTTTATTTGACTGATTTTTAAACATGAAAAATGTGTTATTTGAATGATTTTAAAAATATGAACAATTATGTTATTTGAATGAATTTTTAATAAAATATTTATCTTATTTGAACGATTTTGAAAACATGAACAATTGTATTATTTGAACGAACTTTCAAAATATGAACAATTATGCTATTTGAATGATTTTTTCATAAACATTTATATTATCTAAACGATTTGCAAAACAGAACAATTATGTTATTTGAACGAATTTCTATTAAAACATTTATCTTATTTGAAAGATTTTTAAAACATGAGCAATTATGTTATTTGAACGAATTATCAATAAAACATTCATCTTATTTGAACGATTTTCAAAACATTTACAATTATGTTATTTGAACGAAATTTTCAAAATATGAAAATTGTATTATTTGAACAATTTTTCATTATTTTTTTTAGCTCATTGGAATGATTTTTTAAGTATAAAATATTTTAATATTATTGAAAAATTTCAAAACATTTATATTATTTAAAACAAAATATTTATTTAATATAAAACTGAAAAAGTCAAAAAATAAAAAAAACAGAAAATAAACATAAAAAGAAAGAAACGAAAAACGAAAAAAAAATGCTAAGAAGAAAAAAGAAAAAAGAAAAAGGAAAAATGAGAACTCACCGAGGAGGCTTTCAATGGGCCGGCCCATTATCTGCGGGGTACGCGGCGCGTGGTATACTCCGCGGTACGCGGAGTATAGGGTTGGCGCGCTGGCCTCCCAGTCCAACTGTCCAAGCGCAGCGGCCAGTGTCTCTTCACCCGCTTCGCTTCCCCAACTTTCCAAATCGCGAGCTCGGAAGGCTAGATCGCTGATTGGCACGCCCCCCCGCTCCGCTCCGCTCCACTCCACTCCGCCTCGTCGGAAGCCTCAGGTTCGGTTCGCTCCCCGCACCGGATTTTCGGGGTCTATTCGTGTTCTCTTTTTGCGTCGATTTCGTCTCGTTACTGGGCTATTTGTTCGGTTGTTTCGTTAGCTCCCGCTGTGCTTTGATCCGATCCGACCCCGACGCATCTCCGGCGGGAACCAGGGCCTTTTCCCGGCGGTTTTTGGTACTCGGTGTGGCTTTTTGGGGCGTGCGTGTTGAGAAGAATCCGAGCTAGGGTTTGTGCCGGGGATGCCCGGCAGTTTTGATCCGGTAACCTGAACGGGCTTCTGGTAATATTCCCGGCTAATGGGTTATGGGTGCTGTTGCTGTGATACAGTTATAAGGTAGTAGCAGCGTGATTGGTTAGTTGTAGCGTTCAATTTGTAGCATAACGAGAAAATAGAAATGCACGGTTAACTAATCACGAACAGCCCATTGCACTGCTGTAGCGCTACTGAATTGAGCAAGGAGAAGCATTTCAGGCTTTCAGCCATTCCAGTCGGATTTGGTTGGATGGGCATTGCAGTTCTGCAGGTGTACTTGCTACTTGGTAGACAGATTGGGTAAATTCTGCAGCTGTGCTACTCCGCTAGAATGGAACAGAATGGATTTATATCTTATTGGTTGCTGCGGTTTCATTAGTCCTGATGTAATACCATTGACAAATTAGCATCGTGGTCGCCATGTTTGATCCTGTAGGAGATGCTGCAAGTAGGGCCCCGGTGTCTAATCTTTTGATTTCTACTTCGTTATGTTATGTTGGATAGATTAATTTAGTGTTATTGTTTGTTTTGTTCTAACTTCTACGTATTGATATGGATTCCCGGATTTGAGTACAACTTTGTGCCTCTGTTTTCATATACCATCTATCACAATTCTGGTTTATCTAAAAAATAATTTCACTTGCCTTCATACTGTGCAGAGAACTTCAGTTGAAGATGCAAAGAGGACGGGGTGGGAGAGGTGGTCTCTTTGGTTTCGGGGACCCTTTTACTGGTTTCGGCGGCTTTGTACCACCTGGGAACCTTATGCCCAGTTTCCTGGGTGGCTCAAGTCCCTTTAATGATCCTTTCCTTACAAATCCGTTTGGTTCTATGGTTGGACCTAGCCTGTTTGAGCAAAGAATTTTTAGTTCAAGCATGTTTGGGCCCTCTGGAGGTCTAATTGGAGGAGTGATGAATGCTGGAGGCTCCCAACAGCAAGTTCATGAACCAAGCAGGCCGAAAGGCCCAATTATCGAGGAGCTGTCTTCAGATGATGAGGATGATGCAGGTGCAAATGAAAATGCTGAGAAGAAGAAAGCTAACCCTATGAAGCATCCAAGGATTAGCAAAGATCCCTATGTGGAGGAACCTGATGAAGTTCAAGGTTGGCTTATTTTATGCTGTTAATCTGGGGTTTTCATAGCTGCATGTTACTTTTCTCGACCTAGTTTCAGCTTCTCCGTAAATAATTGAATGCAGATAAAGACATATGACTTTGATTCGACTCATTGCTGTTATTTCTTATTCAATTCAATATATGCACTTATAGCCTGGAACCTCGGACCAAATTATGTCCTTGTAGACTTAGGAGTCCACAAGATTGTTTACCTGTCCACTAAACCTGTAGTTGTGATAGTATACATAATAACTATGAAAAATCATCATTTTTTATTCTATCACTGGTATCATATAGAGTTTATGCGAGCTGGTTTTACGGGTCCTTACTCAGATGTGGTTCTCCTTCTTATATTGAAAAAATGTTGATAATATGTGATTTGTGCATAGTCATAAAGGTTGGCAAAATAGGTGAACAAGAGGAGGATACTAATGTTAATAATTTTTAACAGATAATAAAAGACCTAAGCATGAACAATTTGGGAGAGAGTACGCCAGAGCTGGTACATCATATCAACAGCCGCAGACATATATGTTCCAGAGCTCAACTGTTACATATGGTGGTTCAAATGGGGCCTGTTATATGTCTTCGACCACTAGGAGGAGTGGTGGAGATGGCGTAAGTCCCTCTCTGCTGGGCTGTTATCTATTAAGGTTCAAAGTTCTGGTGATGATTGTTTCTTCAATGTCTTGTAGGTTACAATGGAAGAAAGTAGGGAAGCGGACACAGCTGCTGGTAAAGCTACTCACAGGATTGCACATGGCATTGGCAATAAGGTGCTTGTTATTCACAAACCAGACATATGACTTTCAGAATACACTGACAATATGATTGGAGCTATTATTCTGTTACTGCAGGGTCATGCACTAACTAGAAAACTGGACTGCGATGGAAAAGTTAACACCATGCAAACTTTGCAGAACTTGAATGAAGGTTCTACTGTTCTAGTGCCTTCTGTTACCAGTACCCTTATTATCGTCTGTCAGGCTGTATCTGATGCTATTTTTTCTTCTCATGCAGATGAGCTTGCTGGGTTTGAGGAATCATGGCAAAGAAATGCAGGGCAATGTCTGCCTGGCTGGGATCCCAGAGTAAACATGCTTAGCAGTGGTACATCCCCCTTCTCTGTCCCTTATGCACATGATATGTTGGTGTAGCATGCGATTATCTCTATTTGTTTCTTGGGTATGGGTGCTAGCTATGTCCTCTAGATACACACACTAACGTTAATTGGCTAGTAGACCACTGAGCTGGAGTCATCTATCTAATATTCTATAGCGAGATCTGACGATGATGCTACACTCAACTGAGCTGTACCTTGGTGTAATTTACTCCCTGACAATCTCAATTGCCATTGTAGCCGGTGAAGGATTATTGGCTTCGGTAGTGCCAGCAGTGGTTAAATACCCATTAGAAAGTGTTTTTCTTCTTCCGAACTACCACCATACATCGTTATAATTGTGTCAGGAGTTCTGTCACAGATTAAGTGTCTTAACCATGAGGTGGTTCCTTGCCTTCGACCAACATGGGAATGGAGTTGAGCACAAACTAATGTGACCATAGAGATCTGTACTCAGAGTTATCTTGTCTCATGTGGACAATTTGTGCATTTACAAGTCCGTAATAAAGCTGATGCCTTTCATTAGGCTTTCACTATCATGGTCATATGCATTCGTGTAGTCATGTTGTGGTTTCTTGTGCATGGGTAAATTGCGACTTGTTAATGACTTGAATTGCTGTTCCTCTGATTACATGAGTTGAGTTCCAACCTGTTGGTAGCCTGAATTGCATGTCTCAGTTATAATATCTTACATTCCTACGTATAAATACAGCTAGAACATTTCACCCTGGCACCCGAGAAGAGAATGAAATGCCTGCGCTGCCAGCACCCAATGAAATGTTTGCCCTTCCAGCACCCAATGAAATGTTTGCCCTTCCAGCACCTGATCAATACCATGGCTCCAATTCCTCAAGGACGAAGAGACGCCCTTTGAATCGTTCGTCACAAGGCCGTTCCCGCCCATGATTTCCTTTGGACTTCAGGAAGGATCACGTTCACGGTTTGCACAAAAGGAAAATGATGTATCTCTAGCTCGCTCCAATTGTTCAGCAAACTATCTTTACACATTAGGCAGCTTAGCTTCAGAGTTTCCGTTGCTGTGGTTGAGAGAGATTTAGAACTTCTTACCTGACAACTGGAACTGACGGATATTGCTGATACCTCAAGTGTGGCTTCGCCAATCATGAAAATTGCAAGTTATGTTCGCAAGAATAATCATATCTGCCCCCGACTGTTGTGAAACGTATGTCAGGCAAGGCTGCATTCCTGTACCTTCTGATATATTAGTACCACGCACGGTTTGGATGTGGAGATTCAAGAGCCTTCCAAACCGACCCCACAGATTTACTACGATCTGCATCTTGTAATGTAATTATTATTATGGATGGTAACTGAGCTGCATCTTTGTGAATTTGAATATAAAATGCTCTAAATATCACACAAGGATTTCTGAATGGATTGCTGAAATTCAGTTATCTGCATCTTGTCTTATATAGTACAATAGGAAAATCAAATAAATAAGAAAATCAAATGAATTTGAAAATATAGCTCGGACATTTCTGTAAAAGCACTCTAATATCCTCCCCGTTCCTAAATATAAGATGTTTTAGTTTTTTCTGAATTGCATGTGTTTAGACATATTGTCTGGTTTACTCATTTTAGTCTTTATTTATGTACTATAAAACATCTTACAATTTGGAACAGAGAGAGTATACCAGTTGCCCCGGATAGGAAATAACTAGGATGGTAAAAAATCACTTTTAACGTGGAATGTGCCTGTCTTAGCTAGAGGTGGTAAAAAATCACTTTTAACTAGGATGGTAAAAAATCACTTTTAACTAGGATGGTAAAAAATCACTTTGCTTATCTTAGCTAGAGGTGGTTCTTCTGTTTTGTGGCATGTCTGCCTCACCGGTGGTGGTGTGGCCTTGGCTTGAAAACTGTAACTGAATTCGGTTTGTGGTGGTGTGGTTTCAATGAAACCGGGGCGAGGCCCTTTTTATCTTAAAAAAAAAAAAACGTGGAATGTGCCTTTGGTTTTGCTAAACTTAGCGAGTGGTGCTCCATGTTTCCAGCCGAAGTAACCATCTCCACTCCACATCATCCTGCGCTTGCTCTTCGCGCCATCTTGCACGCACGCAACGCATGCCATGTCGAATTCCCCATTCCTCTCCTCTCTCTCTCTCCCTTCGCCCTCTGCTCCGCGAGCACTGGCCACCACCGATGTCGCTGGCGGAGGTGGTCCAGGTCAACAAGAGCCTCTTCTGCTTCGACCCCAACTCCGGCGCCACCTCCTCCGGCGTCTTCGCCGGCGACGACCCCCTCAAGTTCTACTTCCCCCTCCTCCTCTACCACATATGCGTCATCTTCCTCCTATCCCGCGCCATGCACGGCCTGGCCCTCGGCCGCATCGGCGTCCCCCTCGTCATCTCCCAGATCCTCGTACGTATACACGCGTCGTCTTGCTTGCCATTGCTGTGCGCGATTGATCGAGCTAGCGTTTGGTTGATTGATGTTGGTTAATTACTAATTGCACAGATGGATCCATGCTATGTATAGGCCGGCGCGCTGCTGGGCCCGTCGTTCCTGGGCCGTTTCTTCCCGCACCTCGGCCAGATCTTCGCCACGCCGGAGGGATGGGTGCAGGTCAACACGGTGGGCGGCTACGCCTTCACGCTCCACATCTTCACCGTCGGCGTCAAGACGGACCTCGGCATGATCGTCAAGTCCGGCAAGAAGGCCGTCGCCATCGCCATCCTCGGCACCGCCGCGCCGCACCTCGCCATGTACCTCGCCGGCCTAGCGCTCAGCGACCGCCTCCCCAAGGCATGGGTCGACTCCTTCCTCCTCACCAACCTCACCTCCTGGTGGTCGCTCTCGGCCTTCATCGTCGTATGCTGCACGCTGCACGACCTTAACCTTCTCTCATCCAAGCTCGGCCGCCTCGCCATGTCCGCCGCCCTCATCGGTGACTTCGCCAACACATTCTCGATCGCCGGCGTCACGTCCTACCTCCTAGCGTCCAGCCCCTCGGAGAAGCTCCAGCGGATAGGCTTCATGTCGTCCCTCTCCTTCTCCATCTTCATCGCGCTCATGGGGCTGGTGGCGCGGCCGGCGATCCTGCGGCTGATCCGTGACGTGCCGGAGGGTGCGCTGCTCTCAGAGTCCCGCCTCGTCGCCGTGATTCTCATCTCCGTCACGTGCAGCTTCGCAGGCGAGCTCCTCGGACTCCACGCGACGTACGGCCCGTTCATGCTGGGGCTCATGCTCCCCGGCGGCGCCCCGCTCGGCGTGACCCTGGACGAGCGGCTGGACCGGCTCGTCGTCGGCGTGCTGGCGCCGCTGCTCTTCGCGCAGGGAGGGATGAGGATGAACGTCTACGCGATCGCGGACGTCTCCACCTGCGCCCTGCTTCAGGTGTTCCTCGTTGTCGGCATCGTCTCCAAATTCGTCGCGTGCATCCTACCGTGCTTGTACTGCAAGATACCTGTCCGGGAAGCCGCCATCGTCGGCCTCATGATGAACTTCAAGGGCATCACGGAGTCGGTGTACGCCTCAGCGTTCATGGACGCCAAGGTGCTTGACGACCAGGCATACGCGGCGTTCATGATCAACGTGCTGGTGATCGGCGCGGCCACGGCGTCGGCGGTCAAGTACATGTACCGCCCGGAGGAGAAGTACGTGGCGCACGGGCGGCGCACGGTGCAGCATAAGAAGCTCGGGGACGAGCTACGGGTGCTGGCCTGCGTCCACTCGCAGGTGGACGTGGGGCCGATGGTGGGGATGTTCGACGCGGCCAGCCCGACGCCGGCGACGCCGCTCGCCCTGTACCTCCTTCATCTCGTGCCGCTCGCCGGGCTCACCAGTTCCGTGCGCCGACACTTCAAGCACGGCGACCCGAACTGCGTCCCGACGGGGTCCCGAACCGAGTCGGAGCGCATCGTGAACGCCTTCCGGTTCTTCGTGGGCCAGCGGCCGGAGGGCTCCTCGTCGCTGCTGCCCTACGTGTGCATCGCGCCCTACGCCACCATGCACGACGACGTGTGCGCCGTCGCGCTCGAGAAGCGGGCCAGGCTCATCATCGTGCCGTTCCACAAGCGCCTAGCCATCGACGGCTCCATGGAACCCACCTCGCCCAACGCCGGCGCCATTCAGGCCGCCAACGCCAAAATAATCAACTACTCGCCCTGCTCGGTGGCCATCCTAGTCGACCGGGGCAGCCTCTCCGGCGTCGTCAGCGCCGCGTCCGCCGCAAGCATCGAAGGGGGCTTCTCACACCGCGTCGCGATGTACTTCCTCGGCGGGCCGGACGACCGGGAGGCGATGGCGCTGGCGGCGCACATGGCAGAGGACTCACCGATCGGCCTGACCGTGTTCCGGTTCTTGCTGCCGGTGGAGTGGCAGCAGCGGCTCGACCCCGACGAGGACCAACAAGACGAGGAGGCGACGCAGGAGTTCGTCCGGCGTTGTGTGGACGAGCACCGGGTCCTGTACAGCGAGCACATGGTCGGCGGCTCTGACGAGATGGTAGATGTGATCCGTAACACGAGCCTGTCGTTCAACCTGCTGGTGGTCGGCCGGCGAGCGGAGAGCCGCGAGTCGCCGCTAACGGCAGGCATATCAGACTGGAGCGAGCACCTGGAGCTCGGGATCCTCGGGGACTTGCTCACATCCACAGATTTCGGGTGCCGGGTGTCCACACTGGTGGTGCAGCAGCAGACCAGGGCGGCCGCCGGTGAGTTGTGCCGGTCGCCGGAGAAGCTAGCGCAGGCACAGCACCTGCCAGATGGCCCCGTTTGAGAAACCATGCAGGCTAATTCTTCTACTTTTTGTTTTGTTTTGTGGGTTAGCCTAATTCTTCTAGTTGTGATAATATAATGTTCTCTAGCACTGTAAATTCGTGTTGTAATGTACTACCATGTTGCAAGTTAGATCACATTTGACAGAGATTCAGAAAAGAAATTCAGGTCGGCCGTGATGTCACATTGGTTGAGACGACAATGGATTTCCTAACGAGTAAATTCTATTGTAAACCTAGAACTCATAGCGGGTAGCGAAATCGAATTCTGAACTCCAAACACCTAAAGTTGGCACAACGATCTTGCTGTTCAATGTACTCTCCCTCTCAAAAGTTTAAATTATGGCAACGTCCACATGGACCACATCCCTCTCCAATTTCCAGCTTCAGTCTCCACACACGAAAATAGAAGATCCACATGACATGAGAGTCTACAAGTGAAATATCAAATATGTAGTCTTGTGAACTGAGCCAAATTTAAAATTGGGTCGTGTGTAATCTGAAACAGTAGTGAATTGACAATGGGCCACAACCAAACCAAGACAAATATATTGCCTAAATTTTTTGGGTCTCTGAAGGGCGGGCACAATAATGGGCAAAAACAGTGTCATCAGTTCATAATATTTTGTTGATGGGTACAGTATATTTTAATCATGTAACATGGTCAGCCTGCTGCTTTACTTAGAGGGTCGGCCCACTTAACGCTAACGAGCTGGCCCACTTAAAAATAATGGATTGACCCACTTAACTTGAAAAGACTATAGGTGAACCTGTTATCCACCATGGTTTATAATCATGGTAGAATAGATGACGACGTGACAATAAAGTTAACGGTGTTTGCCACGTATCTAGTATGTGCATCTACCACGACAACTTATTTCGTGCTTGATGGGTTGATGCGAACTCGTCTAACACGAATTTTTGGGAACCCAAGTAGATTGATCTATCAAGTTCCTTTAACCACAATTGACATTTCGTTGCAAAAACTCTTTGGCGACGAAAAATACACTTCTACCACGAAAAATGGTCGTGGTAGAGACTTTTCTTGCAGTGATCATGAAATGAAGGTTTAAAGCTCAACAATCGTGGAGACAATGGGAACTCAAAAGTGTTCCCTTCCAAGGAAGGACAAAGGTATTTATACCTCCACCAAAAATATGGCCGTTGGGTAGAAAAAAACTACAAATCTGGACGATCGAAAAAGCGAGCTTGAACCGCCCGAAGGTTAGACCATCCGACTTCTAGTCCGGACTAGGTCCGAACACCCATCCGAGACGGAAACCGCAGAAACAGGGGAGGCCGGACCATAGTCGGAACCAAGGTCGGACTGTCCGGGAGTCACACCCAGGTTTGGACCATCCGGACCTGCAGAAACCGGAGAACACCCGATACAAAAAATGGCATAACTCTTTCCTACGAACTCCATTTTTGATGAATTTGGGCTATTTTTGAAGCTAACAACAAGCTCTATTCACACAGAGAAACACCAAATGCAAACAAAGGAGGATAAAAAAATGGAAAGTTTCGACCTCTCTTTAAATGAAGAACTGGCAATGGCAAAACCACCATGAGACCGGTAAAATAGAAAACCTATCAAGTTCATACATTTGCCTTGTGCATATTCCACTTGAGCTAGATGATGACGATCATGCCCACCTTAAGTTGGAACACCTTTCCTGATTACACTCGCTTAGTGCAAACTCGTAAATTTCTCCCCATACTCCATTATGGGAAGCATCGCTTAGGCACATCTTCACATGTCCATTATCACCAGACGGTAATCTTCAATGATATGATATCTTCGAGATGCTCTTCTTGAACTTGACCTTATAACCTAGATGACTGACGTCATCCTCTCATGGGCATACCACGAGATCACTTGATTCCATTTGGTATATCATAAAGATTTGTGTGTGTGGTCAACTTGAATCCACTTTTGCACTTTTTCTTGATCAACCTTGTATATTTTCTTCTCTATTCATAATGATGATGTCTTGAAAGTAGATATGAATGTTCACACATTCTTCTTCTTTAAGACATACTTGAAATATGCTCAATTCTCTCAAGACCAATCCTTAGATAACACAATGATCATGACATACTCTTCGTCTTGATCATATCAAGTATATCTATACGAATCGATGATCTTGATGCCATTATCTTCATGGCATCCACCCTTGAATCCAACACATGGAGTTCAAGCATTTCCTATGGAAAAATCCTACAAATATAACTCAATGCAAACATTAGTTCATAAGGATTGTCATTAATTACCAAACCACACATGGGGACATGTACATGCTCTTTCAACATGTCATACTGATTTTTTGCATCCCTAATAAAAAACTTAGTTTCAAAATACTCTTCATGTCCCTAATTAAGGCTAGCAAGAGTCTCTTTTGTGTTCATTGTCTTGCTTATGAAAGTAATGATGTCTACACATACGAAAAAGATAGTGAAGGAGTTAGAGCCCCGACTCGAGGCCATACAAAATAAACTTAAGACATACGAGTGCAAACAAATGGCTTCGGGGCTACATGTAGTTCTTCATTTAAAAAAATTATAAATTATATTTACAAAATCTTTTTAAGTCCGGATGCCGTCAATAATTTATTTTACAAGCTTGCTAAATTTTAATGTAAAATTACCCGTAATCTAGGCTATACAAATATGACAAAATATGGCAAATTTTGGAGTCCCAAAAATGTGCATTGTTCACTGTAGTCAGATCCACACAAATGTCATTTTGTGTAGCTTAGAACAGAAAATATTCTGCACTGACATTGACACGATTGTACTACACATCATTGACTACATGCAGCTTCATCAGAATTTTGAACATTTTTTTTTCAATTTTTATAAATGAAGGGCTCACTGAAGCTCGTCCTCGTTTTAGAGTTTCCGTAAGACATATAGCCTACACTAAAAACATCACAAATAAAGTATCCAAGCCTAACATGAATAAAATGTAACAAGGCCCCACCATCCCAGCATGTTTTTTTTCGAGAAAGCGCAAAGCTTTTGCATCTCGATGCATTGATAGGAAGAAAAAATTACAAGCCTACGACTAGGTCATTACACCCAAATAGTCTTTCACAACTAACCGTCATAGATTACAACAAATACATCCATAGAGCACTAGCCTATATGCCTTCCATGCCTGTGCCCATGACACCGTAAAACCAGCTGAGACATTCACCACCGGAATAGAGAGTCCAGTTCTGCATAGGAGGTAGCATCGGTCGAACGCACCCTAGACAGCGTACCGCCACATACTTCCACAGCCCTTGTCTGCTGCAACAGACATTCGGTCGGCTAACTGTTGCAAACTGGATACCCACAACACGGGCAAACCACACCATAATAGCCAGAGGTTGTCCTCGCACCGCCAACACAACAAGACAATCAAGCAGACGTGTCCAAGCCGCCCCCAGCATGTTAAGCACGTTCATACCCTATTTTAGGAGCATGAAAAGTCTTTCTATTAAAGACAAAACTAGAAATAATACCAAGTTTTCTGACCTCGGTCTTATAATTAACAGGACGGCTGCTCGCAATGCATGCACTACATTTTTACCGGAACAGTTACCTACCGAGACATGTTTCACGGTTGATTCATGCCCTAAAATTTGTGCCCCAGATGAAAAAATAATGAATTTTTCTTTTCATACGAAGTACATGTTTGGCGCGAATCTTAGGTAGGAATCAATGGTGTCCAGGTCTAACACAGAAGACACGCAGGACACGGTAACTTTTTGGTACTCCTGGAGCAAATGTTAACTACAAGTTTTACATCCCCAACATTCAATACCCGATCGGAAGCGCCTCCCCCTCCTCGATCTCCTCCGTAGAAATGCAGAGCACAAATATACTGTCACTTTTACTCTCAGATCCGGCCGGAACCTGCAACGCCACAAAATGTCAGAGGAGGACCGAAGACAACCCGGCCTCCTAAATGCGCAACATGGAAGCCGCGTGCCTAGCATGGGCCATCACATTTCAAATCTCAAAACCGGATCAAACCCAAGAACACAAAGATTTGAAATCTCGCACGATGGACACAAAGGCAATCTGCGCGCGCGCTTTCAAGATCAAGATAAAGAAGTGAGAGTGAAACTCCGAATATATTCCGTTCGAACAAAAAGTAGCACACACCACACCACACATTTACAGAAGAAGAGAGAAGAAGACGATGATACATCAGTGATCAGTGTCACCAGACTGGAGTGGTTACCCCGCAAATTGATGTAACCACTAACTAACTACTACAACCTGCGATGAAGCAGAAACTAGGCAACTAGCTTGCGACGATCTGTCGAGTTCCTGAGGATGGAACGATCGATGGAACCGGAGCTGAAAACATGGCAGCTTTGCTAACGAGGAAGAAGTTGCGGCAGCGGCATCGGTCACTGGCTGGCGCCGAGCTGCTGCAGCACCGCAGCCATGGCCGGGCGCTGGCCCGGCGCCTCGCTGGTGCACAGCAGCGCGATCCCGACCAGCTTCGCCGCCTCGGGCCTCGAGAACCTGCCCCCAAGGCGGGGGTCCACGACATCGTCAAGCTTGGCACCACCGCCAGACTCCGCCTCCGCGCAGCTGACGGGGGAGCGGAGGAGGTGCTGCGAGACCGCCTTCCTCCCCGTGAGCACCTGGAACACGACCACCCCGAAGGCGTACACGTCGATCTTGTCCGTGAACCGGCCGGTGCTTGTGTACTCGGGCGCCAAGTACCCCATGGCGGCGCTGCCCTTGAGCGTGGAGAAGACCACGTCGTCGGCCAGGAGCTTGTGCACGCCGTAGCCGGAGAGGCGGGGCACCAAGAGGTGGTCAACGAGCACCTTGTCGGCCGAGATGTTCTGGTGGACAAGTGGTGGCTTGCTTGGTTTGCTGCTGTGCAGGTAGTCGATCCCTGAATAATTCAGCATTTCAGCATGTGCAGCGTAAAACAAATTCAGTATGAGCAAAACTTTAGATTATACCTTTGGCAATGCCTTTGATGATGGAGACCCTAGTGGCCCAGTCGAGGATCATCGTCTCGGCGTTGCCATCCTTGACATCCAGGTACCGGGAAAGGCTACCGTTCGCCATGAATTCGTACACGAGGAAGCACTCCCCTCTAGCCCGGGAGCGGCAGAAGCCCCTCAGCGCAACAAGGTTCTCATGCCGCAGCGATGTGAGCACGCGGAGCCCTTTCAAGAAGTCGGCCTCCTCCGACTTGCAGCTGCTCTTACTGATGCTCTTGACGGCGACGACCGAGCCATCCCGCATTATTCCTCTATGCGTCGCCGCGAATGTGCTCTTGCCGAGCAAATTCATGTCGGAGAAGTATTGCGTCGCGCATTCCACCTCTTCTAGATTGAACCTCACGCTTGGGGAGCCCTCCGGCGATAGCCTCGCGCCGTGTTGCGATCCCTCCGACGAGGTGTCCCAGCCACTGGAGTACTCAACGTTGATCAACGAGGAGGACGAGGCACTCTTCCGACATGTTTCCTTTTGTTGGTCCAGGCTAAGCCTTCCTTCCAAGTACTCAACAGAGCTACCAACCTTCTGCTTCTGCCGGCGGTGCCACGAGAACACGGACAGACCACAGGCCGCAACTCCGGCTACTATTATGATTGTTCCAGCAAGAACAGCCCCTGAAGAGAGCGTTGATGCTCTCGAGCAGGCGCCATTGTCGCAACTATTATTCAGACTCGTAGTTTGTGGAATCTGCTGGGGATTGACAGAGGTTGATTCAGGTTTTCGCGGCATTTGATCATCGTGGCTGTCGTCGCCGTTAGGACAGGCCTTCAGAGAATCAAAATGAGACCCACAGAGCTCTAAATTGTTGTCAAACCTAAATCCCTGACGCAATTTCTTCAGACCTACAACAATCAACGGAGACAATTGAGATGACAACACTGTAATCATGAACAAACACCACTGAGGAAGACTACCTACCAGAAGGAACACTTCCTGAGAGTGTATTGTTACGGAGGTCCAATGTTGCAAGCTGTGGGATACCGGCAAGCTTGGAAGGGATGGAGCCGAACAGGTGATTGGAGCTCAAGTCCAGCCGTGTCAGCTCCGGCAAGTCCCCTAGAGACGCCGGTATCGCCCCGGTGAGCTGGTTGGACTGAAGGGCGAGAACAGTGAGCTGCTTGAGCTCACCCAGCTGAGTTGGGATGCTTCCTGAGAGCTGGTTGTAGCCGAGCTGCAGTACTGCAAGAAAGAACACAAAATTTTCAGCCAGTTGCCATTAGAGAAGAACAATTAATCACTGATTCAAATAACTTCATTAGAGTAGTAGTAAGTTTGGTTAGGCTGGTGTGATCAGCTTTTGAGCATGCTAATTAATCAAATCCTTGAAGTAAACAGACGATTAATTGATGGCCATCGTGAGGTGTAGGAACAGGTCATGTACAGGGAATAAATGTGGATCGCATTTCAGAGATGGGATGCACACATTAAGTAGCCGTGCAAGCGAGCCCGCATAGGCCAAATCGTGGTCAGAAAAATTCAAAGTTCTTGTCCTTTCATAGGTCCATATAGACACAGTGCACGTAATCAGCTGCAGACTGGGAAACTGGGAGGGCGAGCCACCGGCAAGAACAAACCAAAATGTACTTGCCAAATTCAAATTATGTGTGTACTGGAGTAGATCAGTACCAAATGTCATCAAATTCAGGAACAGAAGTACACGTACCCAAAAGTTTAAAAATGTTATCCCAGATCACAAGCAGAACAATGTAAGAATATTTTATTTTTATTTTTTGGTTCCCATTTCCGAGCTCGATGATCCCCCATGGAAGAACTCGCTCACCTTGGAGGCGACGGAGGCGGCCGAGCTCGACGGGGATGCTCCCAGAAAGCTTATTCACGCCGAGGTATAGCTCCGCGAGTTCGGGGAGGTCGCCGAGCTCGCGCGGGATCGCGCCCCTCAGCTCGTTGTAGTGCAGGTACAGCCCGGTGAGCCCCGGGAGCATGGCCACCGCCGGCGAGACGCTCCCGGAGAGCCCCCTGCCCTGCAGAGATACTACGGAGACCCGCCCGCGATCGTCGCAGGAGACGCCCTCGAAGTAGTCCCCGCGGCCGCACGGGTCCCCGCCGGGCGCCCACGACGCTAGCGCCGGCGCGCGCCCCGACGGGTCCAGCGCCGCCTTAAGCTCCATCAACGCATCCATCTCAGCATTGCCGGAGCTGGGCGAGGAGGTCGCGACGACGGACGAGAGGAGGAGCAGGAGGAGGTGGCCAAGCAGGGCGTTCTTGGACGCCATGGGGAAGGGGAAAGCAGAGAACTGCAGTCAGCAGAGTGCTTCCGGTGGGGAGTGTGTGTGTAGGAGTGAGAATTTAGGGGTTTATAGGGGGTTTGCAGTAAAAACACGTCATGACCTTGTTCTTGTGGGGAATTGGGGCCCAGTCAAAAGATGGACGGTGAAAACTGAAAAGGTCAAAAGGGGAGGGGGTTTACGGGGATTGGGGATAAGCGATCACGCGACACGTGCACGTGTGTCCGTACATACTCCCTCCGTCCACAAATAAGTGGACATCTAGAAATTTTAAAATAGATTATGGAGTGAAGTAAAAAATACATTGGGAATGTGCAAACCTCCATCTCTCTCCTCTTTAATTTTCTCATCTCCAATGAGCTAAGTGCATATAGAAAATGAGGAGACCATGTGTTGAATGTTATTGGACTTGATTTCCGTGTGATGAGAGAGAAGCATTGTTTTTTTATTTTAAAATGCATTGGGAAGATAGAATTACACTCTTATGGAGTGAAGTAAAAATACATTGGGAATGTGCAAACCTCCATCTCTCTCCTCTTTAATTTTCTCATCTCCAATGAGCTAAGTGCATATAGAAAATGAGGAGACCATGTGTTGAATGTTATTGGACTTGATTTCCGTGTGATGAGAGAGAAGCATTGTTTTTTATTTTAAAATGCATTGGGAAGATAGAATTACACTCTTTTGTGGACAAATTTCAAAGCTAAACATGCACTTATTTGTGGACGGAGGGAGTATGAAAGACAGACTAGATCGATACCGTATATGTATTTGTGGCAAGTACTATGCCCTGAAGAACAAAACTCGGTACCTATGTTGCAGTTCTCTATCACGTCTCTTCCCACGCAAGTCGTCAAGTACGGAGTACGAGAGGAGGCTCTCCCCCCCCCCCCCCCCTCTTCTTCTCTCTCCTCTATCTCTTTTCGAGAGTCATCTTCTCCTCCCCGTCTCCCCTCTCCCCCGGATCAGGCTGTTCAGAGTAGTGGTAGGTGAAAGAACAAGCTATGTCCCGGATGTCGCCTAGAGGGAGGGGGGTGAATATGCGATTAACACTTTTCTAATTAGGGGCTTGATAATTGCGGAATAAAACTATGTGTTTAAATTAACAAGCCAACAATCTAAAATACTAGGTTTACCTAATGTGCACCAACAACTTATGCTAAGTAAGGCAAGCAACAAGGTGATAGCAAGAAATGAACTTCAAGCACGAAGGCTATCACAAAGTAAAGTGCATAAATAAAAGCTCGGGTATAGAAATAACCGAGGCACGCGGAGACGAGGATTTATTCCCGAGTTACTCCTTGTTAAGGGAGTACGTCTTGTTGGAGGGGTGTGAGCTCGCCACAAGAGGCCTACTCAAGATGCCACAAAGGCCTCACCCTATTTTCCGATGAACCGCACCCAAAGGTTTGGTTCACCTTTCACTATCGGAATCCTTCGAGGCGGAATCCGGAGCCTTTACACCAGTAAGCTTGGGGCACGCATCCACAACCGAATTGGAGTCTCCCAAGAATCACAACAACACCGTCTAGGGTCTAATGACCCAAGAGTAACAAGCTCCCAATCTTCAATCTCACGAATCACCGTGGGGAGCACAACCCAATGCACCTAATGCAAAAGGCAAGAACACACCAAGTGGTCAAATCCTTCTCCCCAAAATCCAACCAAATCAACTAATGCTATGGAGGGATTTAGGAGGAAGAACAAAGGAGAAAGACTAAAAACTCCAAAATCTAGATCCAACGAGTTCCCCTCATTTAGAGGAGATTTTGTTTGGTGGAAATGTAGATCTAGATCTCCCCTCACTTTTCCCTCAAAGATATGCAAGAATCATGGGAGGGATTGAGAGGGGGTAAGGTTTTCCAAGGTCAATAATGGTGTGAGAGAGAGGGGAAAACGTGCTGGAAGAACCCTTGGTCACTTTGGGGAAGAAGGGGGCCTTTTATAGGTCTCTACAAAAAAGAGCCGTTGCAGTAAACTTACCCCGGAGACTCCGGTCTGCCCAGGGCGGAGACTCCGGGGTCATTACGGGGTGTCTCCGGCAGGGCAACAGAGTCGCGCCACCCGTTCGACGAAAATCCAAAGTTTCAGACCGGAGACTCCGGTCTAGGGCCGGAGACTCCGGCCTACAGAAAACCTGCAAAAACAGCAAAACGAAAACTGCAATAACTTTTTCACCCGGACTCCGATTTCGATGATCTTGGGCTCGTTGGAACCGCAACGAAGAGTTCTACAAGATCATGCAGAGAAACATCATAGTCCTACAAAGGATAATAAAAAAAATGTAGAAAGGTAAACCTTCTCTAAAAAGGAATAACCGGTAAATTCTCCAACATCAAAAACCAACAAGTTTTTCATCAAGACTCCGTTTTCTATGATATTGGGCTTGTTTCAAAGATAATCACAAGCCCTACAAGATCATGCATATACACATTATAGTCCATCATGTGAGGAGGAAATCATAAGGAGAGAGTTTGACCTCTCTTAGAAGAGACAAACCGGTAAAATCTCCAATATCAAAAACGCAAGAAGATATTCATGAAATCCGTTTTTTATGAACTAGAGCTTGGTATGGAGATGAACACAAGCTCTAAATTCTCACATGGATAAAAGCCAAATAACAACCAAGAAAGATGATTGCAAAGATGCAAAGGTTTGTGCTCTCTACTACAATACGATCAAGATATTCGGTCGAGAGCCCCTCTTGATAGTACGGTTAACTATCCTATAATCCGGTCTCTCACTAACATCATGAGACCGGTAAAATAGAAACCCTATCAAGATCATACCTTTGCCTTGCGCATAAATCCATTTGAGGTCGAAGAAGACGATCTTCATCTCCTCAAGACGCACCAGCTTTCTTGATTGCGCTTTGCTTGATGAAGATTCACATGTGGTTCCCCCCATACACCAAGATGGGAGAAGCACCTCTTTGGCATATCTGCACGTGGCCTTTATCTTGATGACGAACACCTTGGCCTTGATCAACAAATGATCTTCTTCCCTTAACCTTGACTCCAACAAATGGAGAACAAGCAAGCTAATGGACAACCTACAAATATAGCTCAATACAAATATTAGTCCATAGAGATTGTCGTTAATTACCAAAACCATGCATGGGAGCAACCATGCACTTTCAATCTCCCCCATTTTGGTAATTGATGACAATCCCTTTTTAGAGGGTTTATATAACGAATAGAGCATCCTTGCAAGACAAACGAGCAAGGATGCAAGCGCATGCATGGCAAATGCAACAAAAGCATAAAACCCAAATTCCCTTAAACCCTCTAAACTTCTCCCTCATTGGCATCGATTGTCGAAATGGGAAGAAAAATTTAGAGAGCCAATATAATGTGAGTTCCTCCATAAAGGTGATGGCAATCCCTTTTAACGAATAAATTAGAGAAAATCAAACTATATTGAGGATCAAAAGATTGCAAAAAGATGAAATCATTTTAAACATATCCACAAAGGAGAAAAGCAATAAAAAAGATCCAAAGCGAGAATTCTAAATAAAAAACGGAGAAGCTCCCCAATGTTCATGCACCATAGAGAAGTGCACAAAAATGGCATCCTTGCTCCCCAAAATCATCTAGAACACGCAACAAGTGCAATAGTGCATAATGCAAAAGCAAATCATAGCACTTGCATCGAAAATGTGGTTGAGCCATAAGGAGATACCAATTTTCAAAAATTCATCATAAGATAGGCCCAACCGAGATAAAAAGATCTTTTAGAGAAATATGTTCACAAGCTTAGGGATACCAATTGGAAACTAAAACCAATTGAAAATGCCAAAAGCTAGTGAGATCATTTAGCCAATAAAATTCAACATGCTCACCATGGTAGGCATGAGGTCAAAGATCTTCAAGAAATACATGAGTGTGCAAAGATACCAATAAACAATAAGACAAGCACTCATGAGACAAATTTGGAGCCACCAAAGAATTATAGATGAAACACAGGATACCAACTAAAAGATGACCTCTCTCATATGTATAGATTTCTTATTAGACAACCATTGAAGATATACATCCGCAAAGAAACATATACATACGAAATGGTTCGGGAAAAATAGAACAAGGTATCCAAAAGGAAGTCATAAATATACAAACGAGATTGTTGCTTAAAAGCATAGCACATAGCTCAAATTTATCTCATTGTATATAAATGAACTTTAAATATATCAAATGCATCACACATATCACTAAGGGAACAAGAGATAGTGGAGATGCTTTGAGTTAGGCAACAAGTATCACAAAGAAATAATACCAATTGAAGAAAAGGTTTTTGCAAATTCATCACACATATCACAAAGATATATTAAGTGAAGAAAATAGGCCAAAACCACAACAATTGCATATAAACGCTTTCATGCCAAGAGGCAACCTACACAAGGTTGGAACTAGAAAAGTATGCATGGGTAGATACTTGTTACCGAGATGACATTGGTGATGAAGATGATGAGAGTTGGTTTGACATCAAAGCTTGACTCCGACAATCACACGGTGAGAACACCTTCATTATGAATGAGGCAAGCATCCAATGCATCTCCATTGTACCTAAAACAAAATTAGAATACAAAATGGTTCCCAAACTCATTGGGTTCCATAGTAGTTAGATCAACTACAATATATAGGACATACTCCACATAAATATGTGCATATAGATATGAAATTGAATTTCATGCACATCTTAGCCGATTTAGGATTCGGTGGAGCATACCCTATATATTGGATCAAGAAAGATAAGCATGCTAAAATAATATAAATTAGTAACCGAGCATGCAAAGGCTTTCTAGAACCGAACGAGACATAATTTGGACGAAAACACTAAGTAAACCAAGAAGAGAGCACACCAAGGTGTGACACAAAAAGGTTGTCCAAATTATATCAAAATCCAAATCAACACATGATTGAGGAAAAATCAAATCAACAAATGATTGATTCCAAAACACATCAACACATGAAGTGTGATATCAAAAGGAATCAAATCAACACAACAAATGATCGATAAGACACCAAATGAAAATAAGATACCAATTAAAACAAAAAAATATCAACTAGGAGAAAGGATACCAAGAAGAGGGTGATACTTGACCGAAATCAAGTAAAGTAAAATAAAGCAAAAAGGTATCAAGACTCCCACAATAAATATCAATTGGAACAAATATCTATGGAGGAGATATTAAATTCCAATTAATACCAATTAAAGGTACCAACACAAGATAAAGAATCAAATGCCAATTGAAAGGATAAAAAATTGATAGATAGGTTAGTGTTCTAAATAAAAAGGAATGCTCCCCCAATATTCATGCATTATCTTTGATATTTGCATTTGAATACAAAATGCATGCACAAGGGATCATTACTCTCCATATTTTATTTACAACACTAAACACTACCAATTGAAGAATAGGATCCATTCAAAAGGCAAGGAAGGCAATAGATAAAGCAAATCAACGCAAGAGCCAATGTGAAGATGTCTACAAAATCCACCACAATTACTAGTATCACTTGTCATGGACAAGGAGTATATAGAGATAGTTCTTGGTGGTATAAAGGAATGATGTTCAAGACCAACTTCACACAAATAAGCATATGGCAAGAGACAAGGATTAAAGTGCCATATTTTGAAAAAGGTTTGTTGGTAGTTTCACCTATTCGAACCAACCGGCAAAGCCATGGTTAAAATAAGATGAAACAAATGGTTTATCACATAATATATGGAAATGGATATTAGAGAAAAACCACACCAAGCAAACTCACACAAACAAGAACCAAAGGGTAACCATAAAGGAAAATTGGAACTTGTTTGAGAAAACATGCCACATAGGAAATAGATAATGTACAATATCAAATCTAAGTGGCAAACCTCAAATGTTCACATTTTTATGGGATTGTAATATGCACATAGCTTATTACTCCCCCATAATGTGATAATTCATTTTATTTTTAAACAAGAAGCAAATAAAACCAACTAGAGAAATTAATGGACATTATAGAATTTGAATTTCTCATGAATATGGCATACCACATAGTAGCTAGATAATATTGAAATATCAATACTAGGTGGTGTGCCTCATGTACACACATTTTAGGTTTGTGAGGTGCACAAAGCATATCACGCCCCCAAAATGAGGTAGTCCATTAATATCTCAAAAGAGCCAATTGAAATCAACACAAGATCCAAATAGCTCAACACAAAGTTACACATACATGATACACAACTAACATACACAACCTTGAATAACAAGACAAGTAGGAAAGTAGCATATCATATACAAGCACATGCTAGGAACAAAACTAACACATGCAAGGGAGCAAGCAACTTTCAACGTATATATGAGTTAAATACATATTACCGCAAGGAGGAAGCATTGGATATGAGATAGATATGTGATAATCAATTGACTTGGCTTGAGAATAAAATCATGAAGATCCCTTAATTTTCAAAAATAGCCAAGTCACCAATGTCCTCCACATCACCTATTGATCAAGTTGAAGCTTGATGGTCCCAACCAAGTTGGGTCCTAAGAGGTTAGTCACAATAGGTTTGGGAACCCAAATGGTGTGTTTCTTGACACCACTTTGAGCTCCCACATACTTGGCAAACACATTGCCACTTCTATCCTTCCCAAGAGAATAATCATCATTAATTATGATAGGGTTGGATGAGGTACCATTAGTGCATGAAGAAGCAAGATGACCTTTGCCACGGCAAAGGTAGCAACACCGACTCTTCATCTTCTTAATAGGCCCCTCAACTTGAGGAGCATTGGATTGAGTCTTATTAGGAGGTGGCCTTTGTTCAACACATGGTGCACCATGAGATTGTGCAAGGGGCCGCTTCCCTAGTTGCTTCTTCTTCATTGGGCAATCCCGAACGTGGTGCCCTTCAACCTTGCACTTGAAGCAAGTGATCTTGGCCGGATTCTTGACTTGAACTTGGCCCTTCTTCTTCTTCTCAACCTTGGACTTGTTCTTGTTGTTGGAGTTGAATCCAAGTCCACTCTTGTCATTAGGGGATTGTTGCACACCCAACATGTTGTCGAGTGCACGCTTCCCTTCATGACGCTTTTCCAAGTCATTCTTCAAAGAAGTGACTTGGGCCTTGAGCTCTCCTCTTTTCTCTACATGGTTAGTGATAACACAAGAACTAGAGGAGGTAGATGCATCATTGTTAGAGCAACAAGGCAAAGAAAGTAATTCATCACATGATGTACCAACATTTTTAGTGGATGAACTACTAGGACTAGCACATGGCAATATAGCATTTTTTGTTACAGTTGTGCTATTATCCACATGAGACCTCACTAGATGTTACCTTTGAAGTGATGGTCTCATGAGCTAACTTTAGACTAGCATAGGGATGCTGAAGATCGTCATTAGAGCTAGATAGTTTTTTATGACTTTCTTCCAACTTGCTATACTTGCTAGTTAGCGACTCAAGTTGAGCCCTTAGCTCAACATTCTCCTTGACATAGATGCTTCACAAGAAATAGAGTTAGTAGCACAAGCATCATTGACATTAGGAATAGAGAAGACAACTTGGCAAGCTCATCATTTATTCTAGCATTTTCATTTTTCGTGACTTTATATTTAGCATGAGCATGGTCACGTTCTTTAATGATCTTAGCAATTATTTCATTATGAGACTCCTCAATATTTTCTAGTTTCTCCTCAAGAAAAGCACGAGTCTCTTGCTCTTCCTCAAGAGCATCTTCTAACGATGCTTTCTCCATAGCATCATCTCTTTCATCTTACCCTTTTCTTCAAGGCTTGCTTCCAAGGCCTCAATAGTCTCCCCGCGCTCAACTAGCGTTTCCATAATTTCAAAGAGGATATCTTGAGCATTTTTATTTTTAGGAAGGGCTTTAAGAATCATTAGACCTTTTTTGAAGGAGAGCATTAACCTTTTCCATACTTCTTCATCATTATTATCATTATTATTATCATCACTACTAGAAGATTTAACCATCACTACCACAGAATGGGTTATAGGGAGGTTGGCACTCTGTGGCGCACCGTTAATTCGTGCGCCACAGAAATATGTTTCTGTGGCGCACCGTGCTTGGTGCGCCACAGAAAGTCACATTTCTGTGGCGCATGCCCACCCATGCGCCACAGAATTTTTGTGGGTCCCACTACAATCATTGTGCTAGGGTCCATCTGGGGACATTCTGTGGCGCACCGTGGCTGGTGCGCCACAGAAAAGTGACATTCGTGGCGCACCGTGGCTGGTGCGCCACAGAAAGCTGACTTTCTGTGGCGCACCAAGTTTGGTGCGCCACAGAATTTTTTTCCCAAATCCCCCCCCCCCCCCCCCGTGGATCGCCTTTTTAGTTTTGCAGGAAGTAAAAGAAAATGATAAAAAATTCAATAAATAAAATCCTTTGACATGTAGTTAGGTTTAAGTGTCTAGTAGGTATAGAAATTTTGAAATATGAATTTTGACCTTTTTTGCAAAAACCCGTTAAAAAATGTAAAACGGGCATAACTTTTGCATACGACGTCGAAAAAAATGCGTATAATACCTTAAAAAAAAACTAGAGAAAATTTCGGATTCGATGGCACCCGGGTTTACCCGGTCAGCAATTCACAAAATCAAAAAAATTCAAAATCAAAAATCAAAAGAAGATTTTGAACAGACGATTTTTTTCTACAAAATCAAAAAAATTCAAAATTCAAAAAAAATAAAAAAGAAAAAATTTCGAAAATTCCAAAAAAAATTATAACAAAGAAGATTGTTAAAATTTTGGATTTTTAAAGGTTTTTTTTAAATAAGTTTTTTGAAAATTTTGGATTTTTTGAATTTTTTAAAGTTTTTTTAAAAAAATAAGTTTTGAATTTTTTGGATTTTTTAAAGTTCTTTTTTTAAAATAAGTTTTTTGAATTTTTTGGATTTTTTGATTTTTTGTTTTTTTATAAGTTTTTTGAAATTTTTGAATTTTTTAAAGTTTTTTAAAAAAATTTAAGTTTTTTGAATTTTTTGGATCTTTTGAAACTTTTGAATCTCCTTTTGAAAGTTTAGAAGTTTTTGAAAATCTGAAATTTAAAAACACACATTTATAACACATACATAACATATACACATACAAGACTTAAGAGGATTCATATGATATATATATCAATAAGAACTTGAGTAGCAGAGGGTAGGTGAAGTGGGTGGAACTTAGAAGTTAAGCGTGCTAGGGTTGGAGCAATTTGAGGATGGGTGACCTAGCGGGAAGGTATAGTTCAAAATGTGTAAAAAATCTGAAAAAATTCAAATAATTAGGATTTTTCATATTATTTCATATTTTGATTTTTCTGAATTTTTTGAAACTTTTTATTTTTTTTTGCATTTTTTGAATTTTTTCAGAATTCTGTGGCGCACCAGGCCAGGTGCGCCACAGAAATATTTTCTGTGGCGCACCTTGCTTGGTGCGCCACAGAATTCTCACATTTCTGTGGCGCACCAAGCAAGGTGCGCCACAGAAAATTTTTTGTGGCGAGAATTCTGTGGCGCACGGGTGCGCCACAGAATTTAATTTGGTGCGCCACTGATAGCCATTTCTGTGGTAGTGTGCCTAAAGGGACCCCAAAGACGCACTTGGCGGGGTTCAGCTTGATGTTGACCTTGCGCAGGTTGGCAAAGGTTTCCTCGAGGTCTTGGATGAGCGTGCCTTCTTCACGAGTCTTGACGACGATGTCGTCGACGTAGGCCTCTGCATTCTTCCCCATTTGAGCCCCCAAGGCGATCCTCATGAGGCGCTGGAAAGTGGCGCCGGCGTTCTTCAGGCTGAAGGCATGCAGACGTAGCAAAACACACCACAAGGGGTGAGAAATGATGTCTTCTCCTCGTCCTCCTTCGCCATCTTGATCTGGTGGTAACCAGAGAAGGCATCCAGAAAACAGAGGAGCGCGCAGCCGGCGGTGGAGTCCACGATCTGGTCGATCCTCGGGAGGGGATAGGGGTCCTTGGGGCAGGACTTGTTGAGGTTGGTGAAGTCGATGCAGAGGCGGCTTCCTCCGGTGTGTTTGGGGACGACCACACCGTTGGCGAGCCAAGTGGGATGGACCACTTCCTTGATGATGCTGGCCTTCTTCAGCTTCTCTACTTCCTTGATGATGAAGTCTTGCTTCTCTGGCGCCTGGCACCGCGCCTTTTGCTTCACGGGGCGTGCGTTTGGACACACGGCTAAGTGGTGCTCGATCACCTCCCTCGGTACTCCAGACATATCTGACGGTGTCCATGCGAACATGTCAGCATTTGCCCTGAGGAAGGCGACGAGCGCGCTTTCCTATTTGGGAGGCAGGTTGGTGCCGATTGTGACGCAAGCCCCCGAGCCGTTTGCCTCAAGAGGCACCTGCTTTGTCGCGGCCTTCTTGAGAGAAAAGTTGCTTCTTCTTCGCGGGGGGCCTCGGCAAGGGCTCCTCGTCCTCGTCAGTGGGTGACGCCACCGGCAGCCTTGTAGGCCGCTTGCGCAGCGTACAAGGCGTCCGAGACCACGCCGCGGATGACGATGGTGCCACTCGAGCCAGGGAGCTTGACGAGGTTGTAGGCGTGGTGGATCACCGCCATGAACTTGGCGAGGGCGGGGTAGCCGAGGATGGCATTGTAGGGCAGGCCGATGTGCGCGACGTCGAAGTCGATCAGCTCGGTGCGGTAGTTGGCCTGGGTGCCGAAAGTGACGGCGAGCCTCACCTGCCCCAAGGGGGTGGTGAGACCCTCAGTCACCCCCGAGAAGGGCCTGGTGGGCATAAGCCGCTCGTAGGGCACCTGCAGCTTCTCGAATGTCTCGACAGAGATGACGTTGAGGCCTGCACCCCCATCAATGAGCGTCTTAGAGACGGCAATGTTGTTGATGGTGGGAGTGCAGACCAGCGGGATGGTGCCAACGGTCGAGGTGGACTTGGGGTGGTCGGTGGAGTCAAAGGTGATGGGGCACTGAGACCACTTGAGGGGCCTGGAGGCCTCAACCCCGGGAAGGGCTGCCGCGACCTCGCGAGCGAATTGCTTGAAGTGGCGGTTGGAGCTGGGGGCCTGAGCCCCTCCAAGGATGCAAGCGGCTCCGCGAGGCACCTGGTAGCCCTCAGGAGTCTCGGCAGGGAGGTTGTCGTTCATGGGCTGGGCGGCGTTGGCCTGGGGGTTCTGCTGGTAGTTGTCGTCGTAGTTGTTGTTCCAGTGTCGCCCCCCCGCGGCCGCCGCGGCCCTGCGGCCGACCGTTTCCTCGCGAGCCTCGCGAGCCTCGCGAAGCCTCTTGAGGTCGTAGCAGTCCTCGGTGGCATGGGAATGCCTATTGTGGTAGACGCAGAAGGGGCGGTCATCTTTCTTCTCGGGTCCCGCGGCTGGAGTGGCAGCTTGGCGAGACTGCTTGGCGTCAGGTTCAGCCGCGAGGACCGCAGTGGTCTTGCGCTTCTCGGTGGATTTCTTCTTCTTCTTGGACCCCTCGGCGGGGTCCCCTGGCTCGTTCTTGATGAACAAGCGGCCCTCCTCAGCTGTAACAACCCCAATTTGGTACCCTAAAATATGGGCCAAATTTTCACTTTTTGTTTTGCATTGCATCATGGCATCCATTTAAAATTTGCAAATCTAAATAAAACAACACTTTGAAATTAAAAACTAGTGAAGCAAAACCCTTCCTAAATTTTCCAACCAAATACAATACTCAATTTGGTAAAACCAATTGCTCGTGAGTCTCCAAATTGTTTAGGAAACTCAAGGATATATTTTGTAAATAATTGCCAAAGGCTAAGTCCTTAAAATCAATTAAATAAATTTGGGAATTCAATTTGGTTCAATTCAAATTATATTTTTGGAACCAAGTTCAACTTTCCATAAATTCAAAATAAAATTATGGGGAGCTTCATGAGATAGTAGGAGCCTCCATGAATAATTTCACTATTTTTGAAATTGTTTAAATGATCCAACTAATTACAATTTGTGAATTGGCAAAAATGCCTTAAATTAAAAGTTGTGAACAAATGTAGCCCAAAACATTTTATCTTGGACCACCAAATTTTGGGGAGAATCTAAGGGTTAAATGGAGCCTATGTGAATTTTTGCACATTTAAAATTGTATAAAAGGATAAAGGCCCCAATTAAATTGTTAAAAGTTGCTGCAGGACCTCTTATTAATTAAATTAAATCGGCCAGGGGGTTATTCACAATTCTCCCTTTTTCTTTTTCCTCACCGTGGCCTCCATGGCCGTCACTGGCGCCATGCCGTGGCCGCGCCCTCCCATGCCGCCCTGTCCCCTGCTCGACCAGCTCCCTGGAGGACAAGAGGACCCCGTGCCCTGCCCGTCCTCTCACTCGCCCCCCTCACCTGCTCCCTTCCCCCCCCCCCCAACCGGAAACCCTAGACTTAGGCATTTCCGAGTTTCTGTTGCCGCCGACGCCGCCCGTCACGGGCGCCGTCGACCCCAGCCGTCCCTGGCCACGCCGACGCCGCCACGAGCTTCGCCTCGCTCTCCTCGTCCTCCCCAGCCGATTGAATCGGGCCGGACGCCCTCTACCTCAACCATGCCGCCAATCCCTTCCGCTCCGGCCGCCGGCGTCCGAGCACCCTCACGTCGCCGACCGGCCACCCCAGCCTCCGCCGACCACTCCAACACGCTCAGGGTGAGCTCGCGGTGCTTCCCGTCCTTCTTGTGCTCTCCCTCTCCCTCTCGTTCGTCATAGCGCCGAAGGCCGACATCGGTCGCCGCTGTCGCCGTCTGGCCCGTCGCTCCGGCGACCAACACCTGTCGGCGCCGCTCGTTTCTAGCACGCCGAGGTGCGCTGCGTGCTTTTGCCGCCCCTACCATCCCTGAGCGTGCGCGTCCGCGCCTGGACGGTGCGCGCTCTCCGTCGGCCGTGCCGTGGTCACCACGCCGGCACGCGCCGGTCGCGGCCTTGACCGGCCGCTTGCGCGCGTGGTCGCCCGGCCTTCACCCCGGCCTGGGCCGGCCACTAGGCCGGCCTGTTCGGGCAGTGCCCCGGCCTGGCCCCGGTCTGGGCCGGCTCTGAGGCCGGCCGTTTCTGCCTCCACCCCGGCTCAAAACCGGCCTGGGCCGACCTGTGGGCCGGCCCAACAGTAAAATCTGTAAAATTGGAAAATAAAATGGAATTTTAAATAATTCATATCTATTGGAAAAATGAACCAATTTTGGCAAATCAAATACCAAAGTGTTTAGAAAACATTTGCTATCTGTTGGAAACATTGTTTTGCCCTTTTGTTTAAATAAATTTGCTATTATTTAAGAATTTCTAAAAGGGGTTAAATAATACCGAATTTGAGAATTTCTTAACTTATTAAATATTGATCCAAAAAATTATGAATAAATATCCTTTTGGTCCACACTTCAAATGCTATCAATTTATGCACTTATCACATCATGATCATAAATTCTTATTTGATGTTATTCATAATTTGATTAAATGAATTGAATTCAATTATTTAATTAAATTGTCAATCATTCATCGGTGCTCCAAAAATTACAAATAAGGTACCAAAACGATCGGAAGAACGGACCCTACCCATTCATGTCATGTTCATGCATAATTGAGCCATTTCTCTAATAATTTGATAATTTATAAGTAATGTGGTCACTAAGATAAATATGGAGTCGAGTCCAAATAATTGCACTTTATTTGGAACTCCATTTAATTTGTTAAATAAATTAAATGATGTTATCTTTGCATCAATTGGACATGTCATCATGTGTTTGAGCATTGCATCTTGTGTTCTTGTGATTTATGTGTTCCTTGTTTTTCCTTTTGGGTATCGATAGATTCCGGAGTCGAGGGTCTCTCTACTTACCCCGACGCGCAGTACTTCACGCCCGGCAGCAAGGCAAGAGATAACCTAACCTTCTTGGCATTCTAGCATCCTAATGTTTTATAAACTAATTTTATCGACCATATTATTTGCATGCGATTCAAATGTCTCTTTGGTCTAAATATAGAGAATCCTATGGTTGCATGTTTTTCCCGAGCCAATCACATGTATCCCTACCTATGAGCCCTAGTGTTGATGTGTTGGCCGGATACAAATATAATTGTTGGTTATATGCTTAGCCATGCTTAGAAATGCTTAGTTAGTTGAGATACTAGTTATGTCCGTTATCAAATTCCATACTTGTTGATGTTGATGGAATGATTCGGGCATGGTGGATAATGGTGATGTTTAATTAAAATGCTAAGACGGCTTGGGTGAGTTGCCATCGGGGATGGTGTTTTGCCTCACTCTAGCCCCTAGGTGCGAGTTCTTTACCTCTTGAACCAAGACTGAGCGTGCTTCCGGAGGTGGGGGCATATGGAACCCCTTTGACCGAATAAGTTGTGAGGGGCTTGTCAAGGGTCCTCTAGTTTGCTGTTTCCATTTGCGTGTGAGTTGTGCGGGTGGAAAAGAAATGAGGATGGTGGTGTTTAGGACGTGGCCGCGGTGCAGGGCGCTGGGGAGCGCTGAACCTGTCCTTCCGCACACTGATGGTCCTTGAGTAAGCCTCATGCAATGTAAAGGTCTAACCGCGCCCACTCGCCGGCCTTCCCCAGAAGAGGGCCAACTAGTTGAGCCGGACGGTACCGATGGGTAAATTAGTACACCCCTGCATGGTTTAATCTTTTCGAAAGCCGTGTCCACGGTTATGGACGACTTGGGATCGAATATAAGATCATAGAGAATATTAACCTAATTGATATGGCAGCTAAAGGTTGCATAATCACGTGTGATAAGGTTCACTTCCTCGAGGGTGATTCGAGGGGGTGCCTTGGTGGAGATGAGTGTGGTTGGTTACAAAAGGGTTCGATGAGAACCAATGATGACAAATGTTATCTCTTACCCCTTTTTGAAAAGTATTCTGGGTAGACGAATGCCATGTGTCATTGATGTTTCGGTTTATGAAAATTAGCTTTATGCAAAAATAGCTACATATACAGCTGTAGAGCCTCCGTCAGTCATTGGGCCTATATCGCCCTACTAAACTTGCGAGTACATCGTACTCAGTCTCTCTTTGCTGCCTCTATGATTTTGTATTTCAGAGGAGGACGACACCGAGCAGCTAGGTGGGTTCTTCGTTGACGTCGACTACTAGTCTGTGGTTCCCAGGTGGCAGCTTGGGACCGTTGAACAAGCTGGCTTGGGTGATGTTATTGTAGGCCTCTTAGGCCATATATTTGCTTCTTGTTGTTAGACACACTACCCACTTCCGCTTGATGAATTTTGGATCCCTGATCCTTTTGATGTGTAATATTTCATTCTTCTCATTATATGAGTTGCTATACGTTTTGTGTCGTAGAGTCATGCAATGTGCCAGTTTGTTCCACAAGTCTTGATCTCTCTACTATACAGGGTAGCGATGTCTGTTGTGCAAAGCTCCTCTGTATAGTTTTGGGGTCGGGGCGTTACATCAGCCTTGGCGCACTTGTCCGCCAAGTCGAAAAGCTTGACGACGGTGGTGATGTTGTCGTGGATGCCAAGCTTCTTGAGCATCCGTACATCCGTGACCCCAGCCTGGAAGGCCGAAATGACCTGCGCGTCGGTGGCGTTGGGGATTTTGTTACGCACTTGGCTGAAGCGCTGGATGTACTTGCGGAGGTCTTGCCAGGCTTCTGATGNCACGGCGCGGAGGTCATTGTACGTGAGGCCGCGCTCGTACGTGCCCTTGAAGTTGGCGACGAAGCACCGGCAGAGGTCCTCCCAGGTGTTGATGGACTCGGCGGGGAGGTTGGTGAGCCATGAGGACGCGGAGTCCTTGAGGGCCATGGGGAACCAGTTCGCCATGACCTTGTCGTCTCCCCCGGCGGCCTAGATGGCCAGAGTGTAGAGCTGCAGGAACTCCAGGGGTTGTTCTTGCCGTCGTAGCGCGGAGGAAGATCCGGCCGGAACTTGACCGGCCAGACGACGCGACGGAGGCTGCGAGTGAACGCGGCCGTCGTGCCGTAGGTGACCGTGCCATTGGCGAGGGTGGCGCGGAGGTGGCGCCCTGCGGCGGCGACGTCATGGACGGCGCGGTTGTGGCGATCCTGGTTGCGCTCAATGCTCACGCGTGCATCCTCCGGGGCTCGCTGCACGATTTGGCAGTCGTGCGGCGACGACGTGTGCGATGCAGCGCGGTTGTCGCGAGGAGGAGCCCCAGGAGCAGGTTGCGGTGGAGCCGGTGGAGCCGGAGCGGGAGCGGGCGCGGGGTGACGAGGAGGAATGGGGGGAGCATGAGGCGCGCCGTGCGCCACGTCCCCTGCGCGGGCAGAGAGGACCAGCGAGCGAGACGGTGCAGGAGCGGCGGTGTGAGCGACGCCGATGAGCTCGGAGACGCGATTGAGCCAGGCCTCCTGGGCCTCCGGCGTGGGGCGGTACTGCAGCAGCTCCTGCGCCATGAGGAGCGCAGTCGCCGGGCTGGGCGTAGGGCGGCCCAGCGAGGAGGCAGCATGGTCCCGCAACGCGTGTAGGGAGGAGGCCTCCTCTTCGCCGAGGTCATCCTCAGCGTGGTTGATGTCGTCGTCCTCCGGGTGCTCGATGCGGGGCTCGGGGTCGACGTGGCGCTCTGGAGCAGCACTCCCACACGGGCGACCGCGCGGGTGGCCGGCAGGAGGAGCGGTGGCGGCACTAGCCATCCGGCAAGCGAGTCGTTCTGCGCGAGAGGTCATGGCGGTGTCGAGGTTGAAGATGCGCCTCAGCCCCCTACCTGGCGCGCCAAATGTCGGTGAACTGTCCCAGGAACTGGGTGTGTCCCAGGAACAGGGCTGAACACGGAATCAAACAACCCTCAACGTGCCTCGGCGACGTTGCTCGCCTGGATCGCTGTGGGGAAGCACTGGAGAGAGGAACACGCGGTATTACCCAGGTTCAGGGCCCTCTAGGTGAGGTAAAACCCCTACGTCCTGCTTCGAGTTGTATTGCACTTGCTTGGAGAGGTTTTCAGTACAGGGCGAGCTTGGCAAGCTCCGGGTGGCTGAACCCTTTGCCCGAACGGGCTCCTCCTCCTTTTATAGGCGTCTCGGGCGTCTTCCCCAAAACATCTTGGCGGGAAGGGCTACCACATGGCGACGAAGGAGGAGGCGCGGTGCACCAAAAAGGTGGAGTCCACCATAAAGGTAAGGTCCATGGACGCGGTCCACGGCAGGGGCGGCGTCACCAAAGCTGGAAAAGCCACCGTCCAAATGGGACGGTGGGCTGGCGCTGCTGAGGCAGGACGGGTCCCGCGGTGACGTTGTCCTTGGAGGGTAGCTGCAGACGGTTCCCTTATCACCAAAGTGGCAATCCTTGGGGCTCCTTTGCTTGAGGAAGCTTTGTTGACTCCTTTATAGGCAAGAAAGGCAACTGGGCGTTGCCGTCACCGCGCGTTGGCGTGGTCGTCACTCTGCGAAGGATGCAGAGCCCATGTGTGCTCTGCCTCGGGGACAGAGCTGGCTTCGAGAGGAAGGAAGCCCGGCGAGGCGAAAGGCCTCGCCGAGCCTTTCGGCTTGGTCCTTGGCAGAATTGCTGGCGGCGTCCGATACGCCCTCTCGAGGAGAGGTCCCTCGCCAAGGAAGAAAACCCTCGGCGAGGAGAAAAAGGTCCCTCGCGAGGAAAAACCCTCGCGAGGCTCGCCAGGCTTGGACAGCCTGGTCCTTAGCGAAAACTTCTGAGGAATCTTGTGGGCCCTGGCAGGCCGGCCCGTGTTACCCTGGTTTCCACTGTGCCGACAGCTGGGGAGGACGAAAGGCGAGGCAACGGTGTTCGGAGGCGGCGGCCGGAGGCGAGAAAGGAATCGGTCGGTGTCGGCGTTGTAGAGCACCCCGGCTCAATTCCTGTGGCGAGGAGATAGAGGACGAGGTAACGGAGGGTTTCCCCGCTTCGATTTGGGCAGGGGAGGTCTTCAACGATGGCGACGCGCGGAGTCGGGCGGCGGTGAGAGGTGGAGCTCGGGAGGAAGAAGATCGATCCCGATCCGGAACTAGCGGGAGGGATGGAGAGAGGAGAAGAGTGCGGGGCAGGTGAGCGTCCTCGGCATGGTCTTGGCCTCCAGCACGGCAGGGGAGGGGTCCGGCAAAGTGCGGCATGGCCACGGCATGGCGCCAGTGGCCATGGTCGGCACTGTGGAGGCGATGATGTTTTCGTGAAAAACCCCCTAGCCCAAGTTTAATTATTTGCAATAAGGTCCAACAGTGCTTTGTTGAATTTTATTGATGCCCTAAAACATTTTTATAAATTCAGCAAAAATTTCTGAAACTCCCCCCTGACATGTAGGAGCTCCACAAAATTTGGTGTGGCAATTTAAAATGTTTTGCACCACTTTTGGTCATAGGTTTTAATTTAGGGCATTTTTAATAAACTCTAAATTGGATTTAATTGGAGCACTTAAACAATTCCAAAAATAGTGAAAATATTCATGGAGACTCTCACAAGGATATTGAAGTTCCTCATGACTTTAGTCTGAATTTTTGGAATGGTTAACTTGGTTTCAAAAGTAGAAGTTGAATTAAGCCAATTTGAATCCTCATAATTATTTCTCAATTGACAATTTTGGAAATTGAGAATTGGGAATGAAAATAAAATTTGGAACTTCCTAAACAATTTGGATGTTCATTTAGTTTGTCGACAAGTTGAGCCAAAGCATTGGTTGGGAAGTTTTGGAAGTTTTGCTTCCCCATTTTATTTGCTTGCATAGATGAAGAGTTAGAAACTAGCAAATTCATATGGATGCCATGATGCAAAAAGTGGAATTTTTTTTGGTATTTTTCATTACCAAGCTGGGCTGTTACACCCGTGCTGGCTTGGAGAAGCAGCTGGCAGCTTTGGTCCCTCTCACTATGCTTAACGACAAGCTGAAGGAAAAGGGCGTTGCTCATGCGCTGGTTGTGTCTGATCTCTAGTCGGTCATGAAAGTGTCCGAGGAGCGCCGCCTTGAGGTTGTCCGGCTGGCGGAAGAGGCGAAGCAGTTGCGGGAGGCAGAGAGCCAGAGGTTGGGCGAGGTTGACACCCTTTGTAAGAATGGGGAAGACCTGAGGTGCCAACTGAAGGAAGCCGTGGATGCTGATAATCCCCAGAAGCAAGGAATCACTGTAGCACAATTCGATAAGTATTTGAGTGTCGAACCCACGAGGAGCTGAAGGTAAACTATCTATTCTCTAAAGCCCTATAACCCTGTTATATGGCCTTTTATGCAAAGCAATAAATTTGAGTATGAAAAGAACTAACTAATGGATGCAAGTGATGTGGAGTAGGTTTATCTAGCAACAAGTTTCTAATGCAAGTTTCTAATGCAAGTATCTTAGAGCAGTTTTATCAAGGTAACAAGTAGCAGGAATCTCAAGTAGTAAATATCTCAAGGGAGCAAATGTTCTGGTAATTGTTATTTCATTCGTGTGGTTGTCACAATTAGTGAAGCACATGTTTTAGTCTTAATTGTTTCTTCTAGGGATTCCGGCGGCGTTTCCCCCCTCCGATCTTCTCCGGCGGCAGCCTTCTGTCTCTCTGTTTCTGGTTTTGTGTTTCTCCGTCGCCTCCCTCTGGAAAACGTCGGGGGACTATTTTTATAGTCGTTTTTAGGTCACGAGGAAGCTTCGGGAAGAAGGATCGTCGCAAACGGGGCCACAAGGGCCAAAAGAGGTGGGCCCACGCGGTCTGGTACAGGGGCCGCGTGGGGCACCCCCTTTCGGCCTTCTGGCCTCCACTTTTTTTCCATCCTTTTTCCTAATGCTTTGTTTCTTCAAAATAATGATCCCCGTAAATTTTCAGCTCATTTGGACGTCGTTTGGGTCCCTGAAACATCAAAATATAGAAAATAGGGTTTTCTGCCAGTGCAGGGTTAATTCCAAATAAATGGGGAAACTGTGAATTATCCCCAAAATCAATATAAAACAATGATATAACCCTTATATGATGCAAATATGATTGAATTATGAGAATTATAGTGCAAAGTTCATGTATGCATTTTACATGCATCAACATCCCCAAGCTTAACTCATGCTCGTCCTCGAGTATGGAAGTGATAAAACTAACATGAACTTTGCAATATAATAACATCATGGATATAAAAGATGATTGCTACTGCTACATAAAGTCAAATGATTCATTATTCAAAGAAGTAGCAATATGCAAACAGTTTATAAAGTGATATCAAGTATTCAATGAAAGGATGATCAATGATAGTTCACAAAGTGCAACATAAAAGATAGTACTATGGACATTCTTACTTTGCATCCTTGTGGTCCATAGAGTGTAGATGAAAATCTGAATATAAAAGGTGGACACTTTGGAAAAGATGTAAAAATAAGTAGAGGTAAAGCATGCATGAGTTTCATCTATCTTCCAAACTATTCTACTTAAGTTATTGATTGCAATGGTAATACTTGGTGTCAAGCTCTCATTCCCCTATCATAGCATCTTGAATGATTAAAGTTAAATGTGAAAGCAAATATGAGTAGTGGCATTGACAAAGTAAAGGTTAGATGTCTCATGCCCCTTGAATACAAGTACCTACACCATGATTACTCAACTTGGGAAACAAAGCAAGTTTAAGTTATCTATCATTGTAAGTAATAATGGTATCACCAAGAGCCTCAACTGGGGTACCTCTTGTCCCATGATATGGATCAAGCCCACATCAAAACAACAAGACAAACAAACATAATGAACAACCTCAACACCCTTTTTATTTACCACTTGATATAGATTTTTATTGTAGGGTGTATCAAAGAAAGTTCAAAATAGCATGTAAGTAAATTTCCACCATGAATGATGCATGGCTTAGATTAGCGGCCCAGGTTTCTCTCTAACCATTTATACAAACTCATTTAAACTTACTCTATTTCCACATTATTTCATCATGATAGGCATCCATAAACAAAAGTACATGATATCAACTAAATAAATGATGGAACATGTTGAAAGCTTTGCATGTGACAACACATATGGGCTAACTCCCAACCTTAAACATTTATCAAGCCAATATGATCATAATATTAATCACAATGGTTCATCTTTATTGAATGCTATAAAAGTAAGGTGTGCATCAAGTTCGCGAGAGCTTTTTAACCAACTTTTCCCATTACAATAAATAACATAGTCATTTTCATTTGGAGTTATAGATAACACAAATAACATGATAAACATACTTGGAATAGCATAAAACTAATAGGTAGATATGGTGGACTCACTGGAAAAACTTGGGTTGAAGGTGTTGGAAACAAGGTTTTTACTTGTTGGAATTTTTGGGCTAGCAAAAAGGAGAAAGATGACCATCTAGATGAATGCATGAGTGTCCATAGAACTAACTAATTCATGTCAAACAAGGTGAAATAACATACATCATCAAAACATGAATAAAAGATAGCTCATGATAAAGCATTTGCAAATTATTACTCATAAAGAAGCTCATGAATCATGCAACTATATGTGTCATTAAAAATCAACTTAGACATCCCTTTTCCCAATACAATAAAAGCATGCAAGATATTTAAACCCATATTTCCAGTAGCTCTTTCATATATAAATGATAGTGGTGGTCTCAAAACAAAAATCAAACAAAAAAAAAACAAAAAAAAGACGCTCCAAGTTTATGCGATAAAGTGCATTGATAGAAAAACAGAAGTTAGACGTGTGCAAACCGAGAGTGTGTAGGTCCAGTGAGGTTGTCTTCACATCCCCAAGCTTATGGCTTTCACCATCCTTGGATAGCTCTTGGTGCATCTCCTCTAATCCCTGTGAAAAAACTTCAAAACACTGTTTCTCCCATTTCTTTTCTGTGGGGTGACATTAGTAGTGATAGACAAATGCATTACTTGCTGCTTATAATCCTAAGACAAAAATTCATATGAATGTCCAGAAAGTGTATAATGTCGTATGCCTATTAATAAACTCAATTGGATCAACAAGATTCAAGTTAAAAGTTCAAAACATGCATCAAACAATATAGGACAGAATCTGTCCAGAAAAACAGCAGCAGCAAAACGTATTTTTCTACCTGACTTACACATGTCTAAAAATTCTGAAAAAATTCATGCGTGTCAGTTAAAGTACAAATATCAGCTCATTCGGAGTTACATAATAAGAATTAAAAATCAAACCGTGCACAAACCTGTGCTGGAATGAAATCTCCGCATGCAAAATAACAACTTTCTCAAACCAAATTGGGTAAAAGTTGGCACTTTATTAAAAATTCCAGAAACTAAACTAAAAACTAAGTCTCTTGTTGCAGCAAGAGGACACAAAGAAAATCAAAATTAAAAACAACCGGGTTGCCTCCCGTAAAGCGTTTTCTTTATAGCCATATAGCTAGGCTTACTTACTTGGTATCAAGATGGTTGAAGTGAAGTGGCTTGGCATCCCAAGCTTAAATTCTTGTATGTAGGGTGAGATTAGGGGATGCATCCCCAAGCTTGAGTTTTTGTCCCTCTTGATCTTGTTCATGACCCTCAATTCTTCCACCTTAAAATTTATCTCGCACAAAACTCATCATAAAACTTGATTAGAGGGGTTAGTGCCTTCATAAATTAAATCCACATAGGTACAGCAAAGATATATCATGAATTGATTCTAAACATTAGCTACTGTTACTACGGTTGTGTAATGCTCCTTGATCAAAAGAACCGCACAAAACACAAGTAATGGGAGCAATGCAAAATAAAGACAGAATCTGTCAAAAACTGTACAGCCCGTAAAGAGTGAATTTTCAGAGGCACTTATGTTGCTCAAATCAGAAAACTTTGAACTAATGAATTGTGTAATAATAACTGAAGATTTCTGTCGTAAAATATCAAGTCAATATTCCTCTTCTGTGATTTTTAACATTTTTTTGCAGTAAAGCTCAGGAATCTGTTTTCTGGATAGCAAATCACTATTGTTTAATCCTACTTCTCAAAAGAGGTTATTCTTGCCTTTTAAGATGAAAAACAAGATGCAAAGGTGATTTTACAGTAGTAAACTAGCACCTTGACTCAAAAACCAAAAATCAAACTGAAGAAAAAAATCAAAAGGAAACAAAAAGAAACAATAAAGATTCAAGAGAAACAAACAAAGAAGAAAGAAAATATTTTTGTTGTTTTTAAATTAGCAAAAAGGCAAAAGAGGAGAAAATATATACAACATAAAACACTCTTTTTTTTTGTTTTAGCTTTGGGAAAAGTTTTAATGATAAGGACTTTGCAATGGTTCCATTGGCATGAACAACACATGTTCAAGGTCGACCCCAACTTCTCCATTACTCATCCTTCTCATTTACTTTCCCAAATTTTATGAAAAGTGAAAATCTTAAACTAATTGCTAGCAAATAGTAGGTAAAGTTATTTTACATGTTGTAAGGATATATAGGTGTGCTCAAACTGAATAGGACATTAAAGCATAAGGAACACACCATAGAATATTAAACAATTAACTTTTAAGTCTAACTCTTTTCCTATGCATTGGCATTTTATATATGAATAAATAACAAAAAATTTGAGGTAACCAATGCATATAATAATCAATAGCTTGCATTTTAAATAACATATAAACATAAAGGAGATTCTTATCTCTTCCTCTCTCATAATAGTTGCAAGCATTAAAGTTAAACATAACCACATAGTTTTAAATAGAATCACCACATAAAGACTTATCATCTAATGAGCATAATGCATCATCAAACTCAATCAAATGACTTTCATCCTCACTATTAGGTGGAGTGAAAATATCATATTCATCATTGTAATCATCATAAATGGGAGACATAGTATCATCAAAATAAAAATTTCTCTTCTAAACTTGGGGGGCTAAAAATATCATATTCATCAGAACAAACTTCCCCAAACTTAAGGTTTTCCATAGCATTAGCAATAAAGGTGTTCAAAGAATTAGTACTACCACAAACATGATTGTTATGCAAATAAAATTTAATTTTCTCCTCAAACACTTCATGTCCTAACTCAATATAGATATTATATAGTTGTATAATTGTTTGGTTGTTTTCCATTTTATAATTTTTTTGTGTTTTTGAAATATAGGTTAGTATGCAATGCAAACAAGAATAAAAGTTTAGCACAACGCTCCCCGGCAACGGCGCCAGAAAAGTACTTGATAATCCCCAAGAGCAAGGAATCACTGTAGCATAATTCGATAAGTATTTGAGTGTCGAACCCACGAGGAGCTGAAGGTAAACTATCTATTCTCTAAAGCCCTATAACCCTCTTATATGGCCTTTTATGCAAAGCAATAAATTTGAGTATGAAAAGAACTAACTAATGGATGCAAGTGATGTGGAGTAGGTTTATCTAGCAACAAGTTTCTAATGCAAGTTTCTAATGCAAGTGTGGCACCCCCCTCTGACACATGCCGCCAGAGAGGTGGTCGCCCCGTGCGCCATGCCAGGATATCTGAACGCACGTTACGACAATGCAACATAGCGGAAAATCATTACACAATCAGGCCCAAAGGGCTACAAATGGTTTACATGGCCTTCAAGGCATGAAAATTATCATGGCCAAGTATGGCACGGGACAGAGTTTAACTGGCAGTGGAAGACAAAGATGCGGCAACGGATTGGTGCGGCTCCATTCCACAGGCATCTGGCTGGGCTACTGATCCTAGCACGCTCCTGCTCGATCCCCTTGCTATGGTAGGAGATGGATCCTCTAAAAGTCTGGCCACATGAAAAGCCAGTCTGAGTACATTGACGTACTCGCAAGAAAATAACCACAGGACATGAACAGTCAAACAATCAGGCAACAATAAGCAGCAATAATAATAATCTAAACATGGCAAGTATCTACTTACAACGGTCCAAAAGGATGACAACATGGCATCACAGTAAGACATGGCATAAGCAAACAACGGGAGTACCACCAGCACAGAGTCCAAGCCAGGTGGGGTTGGATCGTGTACCGGGGGTCACACAAAGAGCTTACCTGTGACGAATAACGGGTGTACCAGTTGATAGCAAGTAACACAATAAATCATATTCTCGCAGCTAGGCTCACTGGCCTCTAGCCTCACAAGGCTAATCTCATCTGTCACCACTGCTAGGCCCACAGGCCTTATCATATTCCCTTAACTCAAGTAAGGTTCCCTGCATCATCTTATTGTTTATTAAGTGTGGTCAAGTCGTTCATAATTCCTTCAAACAAATCTTAAGTTTAACCTCTGGACTCGACAAAGGACAATAGTGTGACCGACACTGAACTGTTCCATAACCTAGGAACAAGGCTAGCTGCTAGATGACACACTCTCGAGAGGTTGCAGTGACCACCCATCTAGATGCACCTTACTCAGCCGGCACTTTAGGACATCATCCTTAAGTCAAACTTAGCAAGATACACTTACATAACCGTTCATGCCACCAAGACACTCCCTGTATAGCTACCAGCATAACTCTATGCCTTATGACGAAGTGAATCCGGCACGTTCCCAACGGATGAGCAACGCCTAGCTCCGGAACCTTCACAAGACTAGCCCCAACCACAACTATGCAGCATCCGACTAGAGTTGCCAAGTGGGTAGCATCAAAGGAGGCTTGATAGGTTACATAGGTTACGGCCTTTCCATTTGGGGCGACAGTGGTAGTGCGTTCGATGTTCAGATTGATGGCACTATGGACTGACCCTATCGAAGTTTGGAGGGGTGTTTCATTTAATCAAGTTCCATCATTCACATATCCAAGCAACAAAGGATTAGTCCAACACAACAATCACAATAACATAATAATATATCATCAAACAACAAAACATTAGCAACACAATATTTCAAGCAATAGATAGTTTGCATCAACCGGGCGACTGTGGCGGAGATGCCTCCGGCCGGTACCAGCCTCAGGTTTACAAAGAAAATAAAACAATACATTCAACCGGGCGAGGGCGGAGATGTCTCCGGCCAGTAGCAACCACAGGTTGAGTAAGAAAATAAAATAAAACAATTGGTTAGCGTCAACCGGGCGACTGTGGCGGAGATGCCTCCGGCCGGTGCCACCGCAGATCGACTACAAAAGTTAGCACAGTTGGTTAGCGGAGTCTGTTACGCATCCGTTCCTCCACGCGCAAGTCTTTGGCGGCGTTACCGTCCGACCGTTGACCAGGAAATGGGGATTTGGGCATATAGTCTCCAAAATCTGCCGGCGGATGCCACCATAGGGAGAGCAAGCCTCACCGGGTAAAAGCATCCGTCGGAAAAGCACACAATAAAGCCAAATGGTTCTCAAGCTCCGTGAGGAGGAGAGAACAAGAAGCATTAAGACAAATGCCCCCAACTCCGAGGATCACGGGCCGACATTTGTCCGCACCTAGCCTCGGCGTTGAAGAAGTGGGAGAACCAAATAAAGGCAAATGCTCCATATGGCAAATGTTGGCAGGTCGAAACCAACCAAGATTTGACAAAGGAAAACTCCAAACAATCATAGGAACGCATGTTTTATAGTTGTTTAGTTAGATGGTTCGACAAAGCCACGCAAGTGCGAGGCGCACAATTAATTCACACGTCATTCTAATGCATAAAGGATGATGAATGAAACATGGCATCACTATCTATGCTTGAAATTAAACATGGCATTGCTATCTAGGCTCAAAATAAACATAGCATGTAAGTATACACATGAAATCATAGGAACCAATGTCAACATCGACTAGCAAGCAAAACCTAGCGAGATAAAATAGACTGGGCTCATAGCAAGTGGTTAGCTTGCCTCGGGGTCATGTAGTTGTACTCCGGTTCGTCGATGAAGTGAAGACGTCGCGGACTCGGGCACCGATAGCCCTACACCGCGTCGCCGGGATGGTATCGCACAAAAAATACGCTACCCAGAAGATATACTGGAAAAATGTGAAATCCATACCATTTGACAGATCTCGCAAAGATAGGAATTTAGAAATTTGAATCGCTCCAATAGGAGCTGTGGTTTGAGAGAAAATGGCGAGCGAAAAAAAACTATCCGCCGCTCACCTTTAAAGCTAGCATGTTTTGAACAATCAGAACACTGTAGCGTGTTCTTCCTGCACGTACGCGAGCACGCACGGGACGCGGCCACCGCCGGCGATGGGCAGCCCGGCTGGGCAAGGCGAGGACGGGGAGAGTCTCCCGCGCTCCACCATGACCAGGAGAAGTGCGGGCAGGGGCGGGATGGCCTCGGGCGGCGGGGGCCCCGAGCCCACCGAGCACTGGCCGTGGCGGAAAGCTCCTGGAGGTGGACGGCCGCGGCGACGAGTGGCTCGGCGAGGCCAGCCGGCCACTGTGGCAAGGCCGTGGTGCAGCACCGCGCCCACGGAAGGGTCCTGGGTAGCTGGGGGAGGCTGTGGGGGTGTCGGGCACAACGAACGCGAGCTCGCGCGCGGAGCCTGGGCCGAAACTCGCGTTCTCCTCGGTTTCCTCTAGTTGGACTGGTTGCGGAGGGAAGTGGCGCAAGTGCAGAGGAAGAGGAGAGGAGTGGGGTGCGCTCGGGCTGCTCGGAGGGGCTCTATATAGGCCAGAGGGGAGGGAGAGTTAGGTGGTGGCCGGTTGGCCATTGATGGCCACCTAGGTCATCCATGACGTTTCCCTTTGCACAGGGAGGAGATAAGGAGGAGGAGGGGATGAGGCTGCCATGCTGGATGCACAGTGGAGCACGAGGCGCACTGCAGCAGGCGGATTAGGCACTGACCATGGTAGTAAGCGGAATTAGGTCTTGCCAAAGCGCGCGTCCTGGACGTCCGGAGCGCGACGCGAGCGGCATCGTCACGTTTCCGATGATCTAGGGCACCAAAAAGGAAAAGGAAGGTACCCACGGGTTGCTAAGGACGAGGCCTACGCTACAACAAGGGTCACCTGCAAGAACTCCACACTTGGTAACACAAAGTTCTCCGAAATTCAACCGCACACAAGGTGTTCGATGGAAAGAAACTGGACTTCCCCTAAGCCAATTGAACTGGGATTTTTACTGGTGATGTTGTACTGGTATATGAGCAATGTGGTCAAGTTTCAGCCAAATTGGAGAGGGTCTCATGTGCAAACATTTTTGGGTTTCGAAAATGGCCGAAGGTGTTCGATGAAATGACCGAGGCTTTACACACCTCCGAAAAATCCCCAAAATTCACATTAGGTTAGGATAGGTGTATGCAGTAGGTCTGTGGAGTTTGAGATCAATTTAACATAGGGAAGTTGGTCAAATAATTCGGTGTCTAAAAATGCCCTAATGGCATGGGTATGCCAAGTGCACTTACTCACATGATATGGGCCTAATATTGTGGATATGGTGTTGTGTATGGAATCTTGTCAACTTGTCAAAATGGCAATGCCAAATGATTTTTGTAGCTGGGGGTTGCTTTGGAAACTGTAATTAGGCACAAAAAGGGCATTACAAAGTAAGTACCTCAAATATTGCTCAAATGAGGTTGGTGTCGGGGATATGAACCCCGGATATCCCAAAGAGGTCCATTTCTTCAAAGCTCTAAGTGCCGCCTGAAGCCAGCCGCCTGAAGTAGGCCGCCTGGATCTACCCGGATGCAGACATCCGGCTGGGCCGGAGCCGGACGCGAACAACCGACAACTCCGTACGGGTGGGCCCGGATCGCGTAACTGCTCCTGGTGAACAGTACTCGCTGTCGGGCATCTCCTGTACCGAATCATGACAACAAGCTCCAGCCGGCTCGAAACCGTAGTGATGTCATAGGGGCAAACATGTAACCTCCCTGTAACCCAAAACCCTAGCCCGCTGCCTATATAAAGCGGGCTAGAGCCTCCTGCGCGAGGCAGGCAACCAGAGACACACGGACACCCGTAGCATCATCTTCAACCTCCAGCCGGCTAGGATCTCCAGCCAGCTGCCACCCGAAACAGCTCAAGGAGCTCCTTTGTAGCCCGATTCTGTGATCAAGCAATAAGAACAAGAAGAGCAGGACGTAGGGGTGTTACCTCCACAAGAGGGCCCCGAACCTGGGTAACTAGCGTGTGTTTGCGTGCTTGTTGCCCAATCCCGCGCGAGCATCCATCGTCGCCTGCCCCACAATCTTTTCCATCTCTGATGGATATGCCGTGCAAACCACCACGACATTTGGCGCCCACCGTGGGGCTAGCGGCGAGCGGAGTCACGTTCTGCGCGGGATCCCGGACTGTAGATGATCGGCGGATCATCTCCGGCCTCGTGCTCTCCATCGGCTCCATCGGCTGCGTCCTCGACAACACCAACAGCTTCGCCGACGTGGACGTCACCAACGGAGGCGCGGTCGTCACCCTTGGCGATTTCCACGTCTACGTCGCCATCGCCGCCCAGGAGTACCCGGAGGTGGTCTACTCTAGCTTGGCTCCTTCGATCTGCGACGCCAGCACCTGCAACGACGACTCCGCCTTCGGCTACCTCAACTCCGGCGACGTGGACCGCGACGTCGCCAAGCTCAACGTCTACGCCGAGGTGCACATGGTCGAGCACGCGGCGGCAGGAGGCCCCGTCGCCGCTACTATTCATGAAGCTGGTGAACCTTCTCGTTTCCAGCGCAATCTGGAGGCCGACTTCGAGCTGCTAAGCACCCCCATCGCGCCGGGTGCAGATCCAGCCAAGGTGGCGGCTGAACTCAAGAGGATGCGTCAACAGATATATGACAAGGCTCTTCACCTCGCATCAACGCAGCGCCGACTCAACGCTACGATGCGCGAGTACAACACCGTCCACGGCTTCGAGCCGTCAAGAGGCAACACGGAGAAGCTGAATGAAGTCCGACGCAAAGGAGGGGATCTTGGAGGTGTCCTGAACCATGCTGGCCAGCCGCACGAGCATTCGGACATCATCCTGCCCGAGTACAGCAACCCGGTGCAAAACATGAAGGCTGCGGAGGCGGCCGCGGCGGAACTACCCCATCTCCAAGGCGAGGAGCTACACCAGCAAGCACGCCGAGTCCAGGAGATTATCGCTGCGGCCAACTGGCAGCAACGCGAAACCGAGATAACGGCGAGCCGGGAGCATCATGAGCCGCCTCCAAGCTACGATGCAGCCGGCAAGTCCAAGCAAGGCGCTGAGGCGTCATCCACGAGCCGCGGAAGGGCGAAGGACAAGCAACCACGAGTTCAACGTGAGGGGAGCGCGAGCTCGCACCCTCGTGATCACGGCCGCGATCCGGCTGGACGACGCGAAGACGGCAACCGGAACGGGCCGCAAACCGGCCGCAGCATCAAGGAGCGAGTCGGCCACAAGGTCACCATCGACGAACGCCTAGGGCCGCTGGGACCCGAGACTAGCGACGACGCGCGCCACCGCATCGACGTGCTCAAGCTGTCAAGCATCATCGAGGAAGAAGACATCGCCGCCCATCGTTGTTTCGGACCCCGCATCCGGAGCGAGCGATTCCCGAAGGGATTCACCCTTCCCAGGGACACACCCAAGTACAATGGCACCGCGAAGCCGGAAGACTGGCTCGCCGACTACGTCACGGTGGTCAACATCGCAGGCGGCAACAAGCGGGTGGCCGTGCGCTACGTGCCACTCATGCTCCAGGGATCGGCACGGACTTGGCTCAACAGCCTCCCGAAGGAGAGCGTCAACAGCTGGCTGGACTTCGAGGAAGTGTTCAACCGCAATTTCACCGGCACCTATTTGCGCCCTGGCAACGCACAGCTGCTCGCGCTGTGCAAGCAGAAGGACGGCGAGTCGGACCGAGCTTACCTCACCCGATGGACAAGCCTACGCAACTCCTGCGAGGGAGTTCTCGAGCTCCAAGCCGTCCAGTACTTCATCCAAGGTTGCCGAGATCAGACGCTGCTCAAGCACCGGCTCCTAAGGAAGAGCCCAAAGACCATGGCAGAGCTCATGGCAATCGCCGATGAGTACGCCACCGCCGACGCGGGCATGACCAACCCGATCCGACTCGACGAAGCCGGAAGAATCATCACGATGGAGCCGGCTGCACGTCGCAGCCGGACGGAGAACCAAGAAGGAGGAAAATCGACCCGGCGTGATTCCGACGCGGCCGGCAAGCGCAAGTCCGCAGACGACCGCGTCGAGTCCAAGGTCGTCGCCACGACCGAGGGAAGGCCGGCAGGAGGCTTCGACAACCGCCGCATGAGGACTAGCAGCGACATGCGCCAGACGAGGGTGAGGAACAACTATGACTACTTGCTCGATCAACCGTGCCGGAACCATGGCGACCGGCCAGCAAACCACACCGTTCGGCAATGCACCCTCGGCCGCCCAAGGCCACCGCCGTACGAGCGGAGAAACCCGCCTCCGCTGTAACGCCCCGACCCCGGAATTATACAGAGAGGCTATGTATTCAGCACAACCATCAAGGTATAAAACAAAGATCGAGACTTGTGGAACAAACCGGCCCATTGCTTGACTCTACGACACAAGATATAAAGCAACTCATATAATGAGAAGAATACAAATATTACACAACAAAAGGATCACAGATCCAACAAGTCATCAAACGGAAGCGGATAGTGTTGTCTAACAACAAGAAGCAAATATATGGCCTAAGAGGCCTACAATAAACATCATCCCAGCCAGCTTGTTCCACGGTCCCAAGCTGCCACCTGGGAACCCCAGACTAGTAGTCGACGTCAATGAAGAACCCACCTAGCTGCTCGGTGTCGTCTTCCGCTGAAATACAAAATCATAGAGGCAGCAAAGAGAGACTGAGTACGACGTACTCGCAAGTTTAGTAGGGCGATATAGGCCCAATGACTGACGGAGGCTCTAAAGCTTTATATGTATTTCTTTTGCATAAAGCTAAGTTTCATAAACAGAAATATAATTGACACATGGCATTCGTCTACTCAGAGTATTTTTATAAAGGGGTAAGAGAGTATCATTATCACCTTTCAGTTCTCGGCGAACCTACTCACAACCATCACCACTCATCTCACACAAAGGCACTCCCTCGACTCACCCTCGAGGAAATGAACCTTTATCACAAGTTTATTATGCAACCTCTAGCTGCCATATCAATTAGGTTAAAGTTATCTATGAGCTAATCCGCCTTTCCCAAGAGTTTGTCCATAACCGTGGACACGGCTTTTCAAAAAGATTATCCCTGCAGGGGTGTACTATTTTACCCATTGGTACCGTCCGGCTCACCTAGTTGGTCCTCTTCCGGGGAAGACCGGCGAGCGGGCGCGGTTAAACCTTTACAATGCATGAGGCTTACTCAAGGACCATCAGTGGCGGAAGGACAGGTTCAGCGCTCCCAGCGCCCTGCCCCACCGTCACGTCCTACACACCATCATCCTCGTTCCTTTTTTCCACTCACACCACACACGCGCAAATGGAAATAGCAAACTAGAGGACCCTTGACAAGCCCCTCACAAATTATTCGGTCAGCGAGGCGCCCATACACCCACCAATGGAAGCACGCTCGGTTCTTGGTTCTAGCTAAAAGCACTCTCAACCTAGGCGGCAAGAATGAGGCAAACCACCCTCCCCGAGGGCAACTCATCCAAGCCTTCTTAGCATTTTAATTAAGCACCCCACATATCCACCAAGTCCGCATCATTCCATCTTCAACAACAATTATGGAAATAAACAACGGACATAACTAAAATATTTAACTAAGCCTGGCTAAGCATAGCTAAGCATATGGAAACATCAATTCTATCTTTATCTCGGGCCAACACTTCAACCCTAGGTTTCATAGGTAGGGATACATGTGATTGGCTCGGGGAAGAACATGCATTCATAGGATATTCTAATATTTACCAAAAAGGACATTTGAACCGCATGCAATATTATGGTGGATAAAATAAGTTGATTAAAAACATAGGATGCTAAATGCCAAGAAGGTTAGGTTATCTCTTGCCTTGCTGCCCGGGCGTGAAGTAGTGCTCGTCGGGGTAAGTAGAGAGACCCTCGACTCCGGAATCTATCGATACCCAAAAGAAAAGCAAAGAACACATAAATCACACAACTCAAGATGCAATGCTCAATCACATGATGACATGTCAAAATTTATGCAAGGATTCCATTATATAACTTAAGGGCACAATTAAATGGGGAGCCAAATAATTAGGGAAATTATTTGGAAGCAACCCCACGTTTAGCTTAGTGACCACGTTCTTCATAAATTATTGAATTATTAGAGAAGTGGCTCAAAATGCATGAACATGACATGGAAAAGGTTAGGGTTTATCACTCCGATCATTTCGGTAAATTATTTGTGATTTTCGGAGTACCGAGGAATAACTAGCAATTTACTTACTTATTTGGATTTATATCTTCTATCCAATTCAAGATCAATAACAAAGTCCAATTTCTTGTCATGAGATGATACTAGCATATTTAGATAACATTTGAAACACTGAACAAAATGGTATGCCATTTGCAAGATTTAACAATAAGGATTTAAAATACAAGGTTCACAATTTTCAGCTTGGTTCGGAATTCATCCGGATTGGTCCGGAATATTCCGGATGGTCCGGAATAATCCGGGCTAAATCCGAACCAAATCCGAGGTGACCTCCAAAACCTTCTGTTAGTGTCTCGGAATTCGTCCGGAAAGGTCCGGAATTTTCCGAGTTACCCGGAATCGATCCGGAATAATCCGGGCGATTCCGGACGGCTCGATCCTGGGCAGAAAAACGACGACGGCGGTGGGTGTGCGCGACGCGAGCACGCACGAGAGGGAGAGGGAAGGGGGAGAGAAGCAAAAAGACGCGGGCCTCACCCGTGAGCTCGTTGGTGCGGCCGGTACGGAGAGGGGTGGGTCGACGGCGACGAAAAGGAGCCGGCAGAGCTCGGTCGGGTGCGGCAATGTCGAGGACGATTCCGTCGGCTCCGGGCCTTTGAGCATTATGACATGGCTTACCAATAACCAAGGATAGGAACCACCTTTGGAGTTTGAAGTTGAAAACACATTGGAGGCAAACCATTTGGTTCCTTTGCAAAAGAGTGAACTTGGGGAATTTGTTGAACCATAAGGTCACTTGCCAAGACAAGGGTTACACCACAGTTTGCATTTCAAGAGATAAAGGGTTTGGGAAGTTTGGTCTCCCTCATTTCATTGTTTTCCCATTGGTGGTTTGTTAACACAAGCAATTTAAAGGGATGCCATCATGCAAACATATATGCAAAAAGTGGAAAAATTCTTCGTATTTTTCATATCCAAGCTAGGGCTGTTACATCCGCCTCGGGATGAGGCTGGACGGGACGATCGAGGACGCGACGACAGACGACGCGAAAATAGGAATCGCGATGACCGCCAACGCGAGGAAGAGAGGAGGGAACGCCTTCCAGCTCCGCCTCCAAGGGGTCCAGACGGCTACCAGAATCCGGATGACGCCTACATCGTGTTCGTCAGCGAGCGCGACGACAAGCGAAGCCGGCGCGAACGGTTCAAGGAGGTGAACGCGGTGGTTCCACCTCTCCCCCAGTACCTCAACTGGTCGCAGGAACCAATCACGTGGGACCGCAGCGACCACCCGGAGCTGATGCCCAACCCAGGCGGCTATGCTCTAGTCCTAGAGCCCATGATCATCTCCACCAAGCGCGCCTGCACCTTCTCACGCGTCCTCATTGACGGGGGCAGCAGCATCAACATCCTCTGCCGCAACACGCTGGAGAAGCTAGGAATCTCCGAGTCCAGTTTGATGCCGAGCCGGACGGTCTTCCACGGCATCGTGCCGGGGCGAGCCGGCTCATCCATGGGCCTCATCCGGCTGGACGTCCTATTCGGCACCAAGAGCAACCACCGCCGCGAGACTGTCTCCTTCGAGGTGGTCGACCACTCCAGCGCCTACCACGCCATCCTCGGGCGGCCGGTGCTCGCCGAGTTCATGGCGGTACCCCACTACGCCTACCTCAAGATGAAGCTACCAGGCCCACGCGGGATCATCACCGTCGCCGGATACTAAAAACGTTCCATCGCCTGCGCCTCCGACAGCGCGAAGCTGGCCGAGACCATGGTCTGCAATGAGGAGATGAAGCAATTCAAGCGCAAGGCCAACGAGGAGAAGCTGGAGATTCCGGAGTCGGCCAAGCCGGCTGGCGAGTCGAGCTTCCAGGCGGCGCGAGACACGAAGAAGATCTACTTCGACGACACCGACAAGTCCAAGTTCGTCACCGTGGGGGCGAGCCTGGACCCCAAATAGGAAAGCACGCTCGTCGAGTTCCTCCGTGGGAACCGGGACATCTTCGCGTGGTCCCCCAAGGACATGCCGGGTGTACCGAGAGAACTCGCCGAGCATTCTGTACACGTCCGTCCAGACGCCAAGCCAGTGAAGCAGTCCCTGCGTCGCTTCGCAGAAGGAAGAAGACAGTTGATAGGAGAAGAGATAGCGCGACTACTTGCAGCCGGATTCATCAAAGAAGTATAACACACAGAGTGGCTAGCCAATCCGGTGATGGTGGAAAAGAAGAACAAGAAATGGCGAATGTGTGTCGACTACACACACCTCAACAAGGCCTGCCCCAAGGACCCCTTCGCACTGCCACGTATCGACCAAGTGATCGACTCCACGGCCGGCTGCGACCTCCTCTCCCTCCTCGACGCCTACTCCGGCTACCATCAAATTCCGTTGAACCCGGACGATCAGCTCAAGACCGCCTTCATCACCCCCTACGGCCCGTACTGCTACACCACCATGCCGTTCGGCTTGAAGAACGCGGGAGCAACATACCAGCGCTGCATGCAAAAATGTCTACACGACCAAATCGGTCGCAACGCGCACGCATACGTCGACGACGTCGTCATCAAAACCAAGGAGAAGCACACCCTCCTCGCCGACCTCAAAGAAACCTTCGACAACCTGCGCCGCTTCCAGATGAAGCTCAACCCGGAGAAGTGTGTGTTCGGCGTTCCAGCCGGACAGCTACTTGGTTACCTCGTGTCGGCACGAGGGATCGAGGCCAACCCGGAGAAAATCGCCGCTATCGACAACATGCGCCAGCCGAGAAGCGTCAAGGACATCCAAAAGTTCACCGGTTGCTTGGCATCCCTCAGCCGCTTCATCAGCCGGCTCGGTGAGAAGGCTCTCCCGCTCTACCATTTGCTGAAGAAGACTGACAAGTTCGTCTGGAGCGACGCGGCGGACGCCGCCTTCAAGGAACTCAAGCGTGCGATGGTCACCGCCCCGGTCTTAGCACCTCCGACTCCAAAGGAGCCCATGCTCATGTACATCGCCGCATCCAACTGAGTCGTCAGCGTCGTCCTGGTGGTTGAACGAGATGAAGCCGGCAAGCAGCGGCCGGTTCAGCGGCCAGTCTATTACCTCAGCGAGGTGCTCTCTCAGTCGAAGCAGAATTACCCACACTACCAGAAGCTCGTATACGGCGTGTACATGGCCACGAAGAAACTGAAGCACTACTTTCAAGAGCATCCGATCAAAGTGATAAGCGACGCACCGCTTGCCGAGATCATAGGCAACAAGGACGCAACCGGCAGAGTTGCGAAATGGGCGATCAACCTGACGGCGCACGGAGTCGAATACGACAAAAGAACGGCGATCAAGTCACAAGAGCTGGCTGACTTTCTAGCCGATTGGACGGAGATGGACCACACTCCACCGCCACCCGACTCCGGCGAGCATTGGCTCATGCACTTCGATGGTTCCAAAAGATACTGGGGACTCGGCGCCGGAGTCGTCCTCTCCTCACCTAAGGGCTCATTTGGTTGCAGGGGGAGAAATACCCAGGGGAAAATAATCCCGGCCGGGAATCTGAGGAATCATGTGTAAAACTCCGGGATTCTTTTCCCGACCTCCGGAGTAGGGGAAAATACACCCCGGGAAAAGGCCGGGATCCCCCCGGGATTCCAGTTACCAAATGAGCCCTAAGGGGGGCCGACTCGAGTACGTGCTACAAATCCACTTCACGGCGTCCAACAATGTAGCTGAATATGAAGCTCTCGCGCACGGCCTCAAACTCGCCAAGGCCATGAACATCAAGTGAATCCTCTGCTACGGCAACTCCAACTTGGTGGTACAGCAGACCACCGGTCATTGGGACGCCAAGGACCCCAACATGGCCGCCTACTGCTTCTTCGTCCAACAGCTCGCGGGATGCTTCGAAAGGTGCGAATTTCACCACATCCACCGCTCCAACAACGAGGCGGCCGATACCCTGGCAAACATTGGCTCTCTCTACGAGGAAATTCCACCCGGCGTCGCCCTCGAGAAGCTCTACAAGCCATCCATCACGCCGTGTCCCGGCTCCGACTCCATCCGGATGCCGCCTGGCGCGGAGTCGGCTGGGCCAGCTCCAGGCGAGACAGAATCCGTCGAGGTCCTCGTCATCGAGGAAGCTCCGCCATGGACCCAACCCTTCCTCGCCTACCTCGCCAACGACGAGCTCCCGGCGGACGAGCTCACCGCCAGGCAAATCAAACGCCGAGCAAGTGCTTACACCATCATCAACAACGAGTTGTACAAGCGCAGTGTCTCTGGGATATTCCAGCGCTGTGTGAGCCAAGAAGAAGGAATCAAGATACTCAAAGAAATCCATCAAGGCGAATGCGGTCATCACGCATCCTCAAGGGCAATTGTGGCTAAGGCGTTCAGGCACGGGTTCTACTGGCCGACTGCGCTGGCAGACGCGAACCAGCTGGTCCGGCTCTGCAATGGCTGTCAATGATTCGCGACGCAGAAGCACACGCCGGCTTCAGCACTCAAGACAATTCCTATCACTTGGTCGTTTGCCGTCTGGGGACTCGACATGGTCGGCCCGTTGAGAAGATCCAGTGGAGGCATGACACACCTGCTGGTAGCAGTCGACAAGTTCACAAAATGGATTGAAGCCAAGCCGATCAAGAAGCTGGATGGGCCAACAGCAGTCAAGTTCTTCAAGAGCATCACCTACCGCTTCGGCTACCCCAACAGCATCATCACGGATAATGGGTCGAACTTCGTCAAGGGAGAATTCGCCAAGTTCTGCGGCAGGACCGGCATCCGGCTCGACGTGGCCTCTGTTGCACACCCACAGTCAAACGGGCAGGTGGAGCGGGCAAACGGCCTCATCCTATCCGGCATCAAGCCTCGGTTGCTCGAGCCGCTCGAGCGAGCAGCCGGCGCGTGGGAAGAAGAACTACCTTCTGTCCTCTGGAGCCTAAGGACGACACCGAATCGCTCAACCGGCTTCACCCCCTTCTTCCTCGTCCATGGGGCTGAAGCCGTCATGCCAACTGACATCGAGCACGACGCGCCCCGGATCATGTTGTACACGGAAGCACAAGCTAAGCAAGCCTACGAGGATGGAATGGACCTGCTCGAGGAAGCACGCCAGATCGCCGAGTCAAGGTCGGTGATGTACCAGCAACAACTACGCAACTACCACAGTCGGCGCGTCAAGCATGTTCGCTTTCGCGAGGGCGACCTCGTGCTTCGGCTCATCCAGGATACCAAGAACATGCACAAGCTCTCATCACCCTGGGAGGGACCATTCATCGTAAGCAAGGCACTCATCAACGACGCATACTACTTGATCGACGCCCGCGAGCACAAGAAGGACACGATGGACAAGGAAGGCGATGAAACGGAAAGGCCATGGAACGCGTCACTCTTGCGTCGATTCTACACCTGAGAAAGAACCATGTATGTATCACCTATGCTATCAAATAAAGAAATGAGAATGACGAGCGAATGAGCAGTTTTTCACAACTCTTTTTTGCATTCCCTTTCCGGTTTTGCCGGCAGCCGGCAAGCTTGCCTTTAGCGGCCGTGTAGCGTGACTAACCCCTAAACGGCTAACTCTTCGAATCCGGTTAAGGCCGGCAAGAGAATAAGCTGGAGGGGGCCAACAACGTGAAAAACGTATAAAGGGAAGTACTGCCGGCTGAAAAAAAATGCTGTTCTATAAACTCGGCCAAGCCGGCAGTCGGCAACCGCTTCTCCTATTACGGACGATTAACTACACGACGCTAAACGGCTAACTCTTCGGATTCGGTTAAGGCCGGCAAGAGAATAAGCTAGAGGCCGACTGTATGCAAAAGACGTAAGAAACAGAAATCGTTGCCGGCTGAAAAAACTCTGGCCCAACAAACTGGACCCTAACGTTGTAGTAGTGTGCATGATCCCGCCAGACGGTGAAGTGCACACGAAAAACGTCGGGAGAGGCTACAGGAGAGTGCGAAATTAACCAACACTAAGTAAAAATGCTGTCCATGATTAAAAGAGCAGGCTAACCACTTCGTCGTTTCATTTTACACACGAAAATGCCGCCAACCGGCTTCGAGAGTTCAAGCCGGACACAAGCATGACGAGCAGGAAATTATAACTGCGTGCAAGTAAACAAATACAGGAACAAAAGCGGGGGGCATTCAACATCAAGGGTAAAACCTTACAGATGGAAGATGAACAACAAAACAAAAGAGGGAAGTCCACAGGCGGACTTTCCCCGCGCAACTACAAGACCAAGCTGGCAAAGGGCTCCCTAGGCGGCATCCGTCGACTTCCCGGCTCCACCTTTCTTCTTGCCAACCCAGGGCTTGAGGCAGAGGGTGCCGTCAAACACCTTCACACAGAAGATGCCTCCGTCACGCCGACGGCGGAAGCGGAGGATGAAGCCGGCTTCGAGCTCGTAGAAGTCGGCAAACTCGTCCCACCCCCTGACGAACTCCACCTTGTTGACAACGTCGTCACCCTCCACCTGGGAGGTGAATCGCATAGTGGCATTCCAGGGGCCCTGGGTAGCACCCTCACGAAAGAGCTTGAACATGAAGTGGCCAACGCCCGGCAGCGCGTCGGCGAAGGCATTAGGAAGCCTCTGCACCGGCCCAATAACCGGCGGGTGCAGGATCAGGAGGAACTCTTCGATGGGGAACACATCCCATCCCAGGCGCCAGGGATTCTCAAGGGAATCAGAAGAGGCGGAAGACAACTCCGCGCTGTCTTCCTCGCTGTCAGCGACAGCAGAGGGAGCATACTTGGGAATCGGGTCAAAACCCGGAGGAGGAAGAATAGGGGTGGCCTCCTCCTCGCTCGACGAGTCGTGAAGAACAAGGAGACTCTTGCCGCGACCAACGCTACCACCAACGCCGCCACTGGCGGTATCCGCCTTCTTCGAGCCAGCGCGGCCGCCGCCCTTGCCGCGGCCAGCGCTGCTACCGGCGGCAACGGTGGCGATCGCTTTTCCCCGTCCCCATCCACCCTTCTTAGGAGGACGGCCGCGAGGACGTTTCGTCGGAGGCGCAGCGGCGGTCCCCTCGGCAGCAGCGTCCAGAGGCTCGGACTTCACCATGGCGGAGCTGCGAGGAAACAAGAGGAAGAAGGTGAAGGGAGAGCAAGCAAGCGCAAGTGAGGAAGAAGGAAGAAAGCGACCGAGTTTTATAGCAGAAGCAGGGGACAACGTGGGAGACCCAACCGTCACCCAAGATCCCACGGTCTACACGTGGCAGTGAGACGCAGATGATGGAACTCCTCAGTAACTGCATGACCAGACCATCCGGGCGACCAAGGAGCGCGAGCTCGAGCACGAGCAACTGGTGCGCTGTCTGGTTTCTGAGGTGGAGCGCGTAAATGAAGTTATCCTCGGTATGGGATGTTTCCTTCTTCTTTATCTTTTGCTTGTAGTTCCCTTCTTGATCCCATCGGCTTGATGCACAGGCTTCTATCCTGAGGTGGACGCGCAAATCCAGAGGGTGGCCGCCTCTGAACATGCGCTGCCGGAGTCCTCTGGCATCGCTGCTGGGGCCATGCCGTCTGCTCTCTCTCGTCTTCTATGATTCCGCCAAGAATTCAAATTGCTGAAAGAGGCAGCCAGCGGCGTCCACGAGAACTTGTGGCCGGATGCACCCATACCTGATGCTCTCCACGGTCTGTCGGTCCGGCTTGACGGAGCGCCGGCTGGCATCGACGAGCAGGTGGAGATGGCGGCTCGAGGAGGCACCGATATGGCGTTGGCCCTGGTGAAGTCTTGGTACCCTGACGTGAAGGTGGACATGTTGACGGGGGGCTTCCGTACTGGCACATCCCTTGAAGGCTTGCGCCTAGAGATTCTCATGGCTTCAGGACGGATCGCCAAGGCGGTTGACCTGATGCAGCTTGTCCCTGCTCAGCCGTCTGAAGCAGCGCGGCCGGCTGAAGGTGCTGAAGCCGGCGACTCTGCTGCCGTGCTTCCTTGACTTTACTTGCTCACTCCCCGGGATGCCGGGCGTATTTGTAGCACTTGTTAGCTTGGATTGATAACTAGCCTGAACTGTTGCTCGTTGTAATGTGGATTGTTCCCACTTTGTTAACTGCTGCCATTATGAATATCGCCTTTGAAATTGTTGAACTTTTGTGTGAGAACTTGTGTTTGACTTGGTGATGATATTCACCATATCTAGCCCCCGAATTTCAGGTCGGCTTGAGTATCAAGTGGGGTCAAAATTTTATGCTTCTCTTCGTTTTGTGCTTCTTGATGCTGTTTTGACGGCGTGGCAGCTCCGGAGTCCCTAACTTGGGGAGTTGCAGTTTTTCGTCCGGGTGCGTGTAGCCGGCTTGGCGACTGCGCAGCCCTCGGGAATGAATTTTCTGCCGGCTGACGGCGTGGCAGCCCCCGAGTCCTTGACTCGGGGTGTTGTAGAGGTGCGTCGGGGTGCGCGGAGCCGGCTTGGCGGCTGCGCAGCCCCCGGGAATGGATTTTCTGCCGGCTGACGGCGTGGCAGCCCCCGAGTCCCTCACTCGGGCTGTTGTAGAGGTGCATCCGGGTGCGCAGAGCCGGCTTGGCGGCTGCGCAGCCCCTGGGGATAAGCTTTCTGCCAGCTGACGGCGTGGCAGCCCCTGAGTCCCCCGAGTCCTTTACTCGGGGTGTTGTAGAGGTGCGTCCGGGTGGGCGGAGCCGGCTTGGCGGCTGCACAGCCCCCGGGAATGAGCTTTCTGCCGGCTGACGGCGTGGCAGCCCCCGAGTCCTTGACTTGGGGTGTTGTAGAGATGCGTCCGGGTGCGCGGAGCTAGCTTGGCGGCTGCGCAGCCCCCGGGTATCTTCGCCGTCTTCGTGTTTGTGGAGACCACGTGTCGCCTGGAGATGCGTTGGTGACAATTGAGTTACTCTTCTGCTCCTATATAAGTAGCTCCGCGGACGCGCTCGTTTCGTTTCATCCTCTCCTCCTCCCTTTTCGTCTTCCCCTGCAATGGCGCCGAAGAAGGAGTTTGGGGAGTCCTCGGCCGCACCATCGAAGCGTGGGAGGGGTCACCCACCGAATCGAGGGCGTGGCAGCAGCGGCCGCCGCGGTGCCGGTGTGCATGGTCGAGGCCGTGGTCGAAGCGTCGGCGGTGATGCCGCAGATGCGATGGGTGAGCGTGGTAGAAACTCTTCTCCTGCTTGGTCTAACTCGCCGGTTGGAGGCTTCTGGGATGATTTTCCCATCTCTGAGTTCGTGCTGACGTTGTATGCGCCTGTCACGCATATTCAATGGCTTCCCCGAGTTGTTGTTGATGCTTTGGAGAGTGAAGGTCCCTTTCGGTTTCTTCTTCACCGCATTGGTGCTCGCCAGGGGCCTTGGGAGGTCTTTGCTCAGGTCGTCATCAGCCATGAAGGTGGGGAGGTCCGCAGGCGTGCGGAGTTCTACAGCGGCTGGAAAGCCTTCGCCAGGTTTTATCGTCTGGCGCCTCCCTTCATTGTTCACTTCCAGCTGAAGCGCCGGACTGGAGTCTTCTACATCAAGGTCTTCGACGGCTCTCTTTGTCTGGAGGAATGGGAGGAGAGCGATGACGATATGACGCCACCTCCAGCCTAGGTTGAGGTCACACAGTAGCCGGCTTCATCTGTGTGCGAGGTTGTCCGCCTGTGGATTCCCTCTTTTTGATTCTTGTATTTTGCTTCACTTCGCTGTTCCTTGTAAGCCTTTGAATTCACTGCTATATTGCCAGCTTAATGCTTGAAGTTGGATGTTGCTGTCTGTTGTTTCCTTGTATCTTTGCGCTGAATGCCGGCTTCCGGCTCCTGTTTGTATCCTGCGTCCGGTTTCTGGGCCTCCACAGCCGGTAAACGGCGTTTTTATACATAGAGCAGATGATGAAGCGGTTAGCTTGTTCAATTGGCTGTAGAAGTTGCTTTTATTTTTTTAAGCTCAGTTATCCGCTCGCCCGTAGCTATTCCTGCTGTAGTTCGCATACACTTCACCGTCAAGCGGGATCATGTACACTACTGTAACGTTAGGGTTTTGGTTATTAGGCCAGGGTTTTTTCAGCCGGCAACGAATTATGTTCTTACGTCTTTCACATACAGTCGGCCTCCAGCTTATTCTCTTGCCCGCTTTACCGGATTCGAAGAGGTAACCGTTTAGCGTCGTGTAGTTAATCGCCCGTAATAGGAGAAAAAGTTGCCGACTGCCGGCTTGGCCGAGTTTGCAGCATGATGTTTTTATCAGCCGGCACTACTTTCCTTCAAGCGTTTTCACGTTTTTAGCATCCTACAGCTTATTCTCTTGCCGGCCTTAACTGGATTCGAAGAGGTAGCCGTTTGGAGCTTATTCACACTACACGGCCGCGGGAGGGAAGTTTGCCGGCTGCTGGAGCAGCCGGAATATTAAAAAGGAAAAGCGAAGAACTGCGAAAAATTGATTCATGTGCTCATCATTTTCATTCCTTTATTGATAGCATAGGTGATACATACATGGCACTTGCTCGAGTGTAGAATCGGCGCAAGAGTGAGGCATTCCATGGCCTTTCCGTTTCATCGCCTTCCTTGTCCATCTTGTCCTTCTTGTGCTCGCGGGCGTCGATCAGGTAGTAGGCATCGTTGATGAGTGCTTTGCTCACGATGAACGGTCCCTCCCAGGGTGATGACAGCTTGTGCAGGTTCTTGGTGTCCTGGATTAGCCGGAGCACAAGATCTCCTTCACGGAAATGTACATGCCTGGCTCTCCGGCTATGGTAGTTGCGCAGCTGCTGCTAGTACATTGCCGACCTTGATTCGGCGAGTTGGCATGCTTCCTCGAGCAGGTCCATTCCGTCTTCATAGGCTTGTTTGGCTTATGCCTCCGTAAACAGGACGATACGGGGTACGTCGTGCTCGATGTCGGTTGGCATGATGGCTTCGGCTCCGTGGACGAGGAATAACGGGGTGAAGCCAGTTGAGCGATTTGGAGCTGTCCTTAGGCTCCAGAGGACGGATGGCAGCTCTTCCAGCCATGCACCGGCTGCTCGCTCAAGCGGCTCGAGAAACCGAGGTTTGATGCCGGCCAAGATGAGTCCGTTTGCCCGCTCGACTTGCCCATTTGATTGCGGATGTGCGACGGAGGCGTCGTCGAGCCGGATGCCGGTTCACCCTTGACGAAGTTTGAGCCGTTGTCCGTGAGGATGCTATTGGGGTAGCCGAAGCGGTAGATGAAGCTTTTGAAGAACTTGACAGTGGTTGGACCATATAGCTTCTTGATCGGCTTGGCTTCGATCCACTTCGTGAACTTGTCGACGGCTACCAGCAGGTGTGTCATGCCGCCGCTCGTCCTGTTCAACGGGCCAACCATGTCCAGCCCCCAGACGGCGAACGGCCAGGTGATGGGTGTTAGCACCCTTTTTGGCAGGTCCCAGGTTCAAGCTCATTCAGGAGTAAATGGCGACTTGGTGGCAACCCGGCAGGAGCCAACCCGGCTTAGCCTGAACTCGGCTTAGCCACAGCCCGGGTTCAAGTTCATTCAAGAAAATGAAGACCCGGCAGAAGTCAACCTGGCGGAAGTCAACCCGATTTAGTCAGAAATCGGGTCACCAGTTCAAGCTCACTCGAAAGGAGATAGATGACTTGGAGAGGACCTGGGATGATGACCCGGCAGAAGTTGACTAGGTTGCAGGCAGAACCTGGGACCCGGTGCAGGTTAGACTCGAAGATTCCTGATGATTCCAGAAGCCGCATCGGAGCAGCCGGACGTGAGGAAGTTTAATACTTGCCAAAGACCAAAACAGAAGTCGGTGGCGCCAGAAGGAGTTTAGGTTCAACCCGGAAGACAAAGGGTGACTTTCCAAGGATCGGAGATGTCCAGCACGAGCCCGACCGGGATTCTTACCTAGCTTAGAAGTAGAAACCGACCTATTTCATGAGTTGTAATCCGTGTAGAAGTACAATTGCTTGTACGGAAAGTCCAGCCTTCTCGCTATATATATGTAGGAGGTGACGGCCGATTGAAATTAAGCAAACAATTGACAATCAATACAAACCCTACTTTTTACCCTCAAACCCTTGTTCCTGATTCCGTTATTCGGCGACTTCGCACGAGTTCATCGAATATCGACAACCGAGTTGAGAGCGGTCAAACCCGGCTTAACTCAGCCAATCATCGCCGGCTTCCTCCGACGGGGTCCCTCCCGAGGGGCTGGGGCGTCTGGTTCTAAAAGCACCGGCTTGTTGTCTTGCGTATCGCGCTACAAGTCGGCCTCCTACGGGGCGAGTTGCGGAGTACCTCCCCCGGCTCCGTGGGTACACGAGGACGTGTTCGTGTGACGCGTTTTTATCGCAACACACTTTCTGGAGACTCCGCTGGGGACGATTTTTAACCTAAATCGGACAGCAATGACCGGTTCCAAGGCTATAGATCCGTCTAACATCACCACCGACAACATAATTAGGTCTGCCATCAAGGATTTGTCGGAGGAACAATGCCAAGGCTTGAACGAGTGGAAGAAGAAGAGAAGCGAGGAGTTCGAGGCACTGCGACTCAAGCGGGTACAAGAAGATGAGGAGTTGTACGCGGCCAGCTTCAAGTTGGATCGGCAAGGCAAAACTGCGCTGATCAAGGAACCGGAATATGTACCTTTGAGCATCAACGCCGACATACCTGCTGTAAGTAACAGTGTTTTTTCTTCCAAGCAATTAGCCGAGATCCAGTTTTATATTTCGCATGGAACAGACACTGTTTATAATGTTGTGCTGGAACATGAAGGGGCTAAGAAAAACACCGTTCAGGGCCAAACATCGGACACACAACCGATGAGCCCAAACAGGGAAAACTGGGTTGTTAGCGCATTACCTTGTCCGACTCCGATCCGAAGTTCGCCCTACCCGGCAGGTCAGACGGGACCAGCGGTGCAATTTCTGGGTCGTGAGTCAATGCCGAATCCAAATTCGGCTCCTTGGATGCAACCCGGCCCTGCGACCAATTCTGCTCCTAGCCCGAGTCAATCGGCCAATATGGATGATTTAGTAGTAGAATTTAATAATAAATTGGAACAGATAGCATATGACAAGCTCGGGGTTAGGCTGAGACCTAGAACCTACACTAAACCCTATCCCGAGTATTTTGATTTACAACCTTACCCCTCTGGCTATAGAGTTCCTGAGTTTTCTAAGTTTAATGGGGTCGATAACAAATCGACATGGGAGCATATTAGTCAATATCTAGCTCAATTAGGCGAGGCCAGTCATGATCATATCAAAGTTTGCATGTTCTCTTTGTCGTTAACCGGGGTTGCGTTTTCTTGGTTTTCAGCTTTAGCTCCTAACTCTATACACACTTGGTTTCACCTAGAGCAAAAGTTTCATGAGCACTTCTATGCCGGAGAAATCGAGTTAAAGTTGTCCCATCTTACATCGGTTAGGCAGAAGCATGATGAATCGGTATCCGATTATATGAAGAGATTTAGAAACACCAGAAATCGATGTTACAGCTTGGTGATAACTGAGAGAGATATGGTAAGTGATCGAGGTCACCATCTTCCGAGAGAAGCTACCGGCATCAAGAGTCGGTTGAGGCGTCCAAGCGTCAAGTAACCCGACAAACTGTGCAAAGCCGACTCGTCTATCCTGGTGACTCCTCACATTGGCGAGTCAAGGAGCAGGGAGCCAAGGTAGCCGACATAGAGAGGAGGATGATCCCGGGCAACTCACTAGTCATTGGGACGCATTTGTTGAAACTGAAGGACCCGGTTACAGAGCCGACAAATAACAAGCCGATACTTGCTATCGTCCCTAACGCAATATCCAGTGACCATGAGGCCGGATCCAGCCAACCCGAGGTAGCTAAACCCCGGGATCCAAAATACACCCAGCCAAAGTGGTGCCCACTACGTATAACAAAGACAGAGAAGCGGAAGCTGCAAAGGGCAAGGAACCAGGAGAAAACAGAGAAACAAGCTGAGCAAGCTAGACATGCCGACTTCAACGCTGAGAGGCCAATGGTGTCAGTTCAAGCATGGGTGCCAAAGCGGGCTCCTGTGACGACTCCTTTGATGATTGCACCGAGTCTTGCTATAAGCAATAAGATGGAGCCGGTTTCCACACCAGCCATTACTTATTCATCATGGGCAGATGAAGTTGAAGCAGCGGACTTGGAAGCAGGGGAGGAGTCGGCAAAGGGCGAGTCGGATAACGAGTCGGCAAATGAGGAGTCGGCAGAGAATTCGATGAGCGAGGAGCCGGCAGAGGATGAATCTGAAACACTGGAGTCGGTGAGAAATGAGTCGGCAGATGGGAACAACTGGCTCGCCAACGAGTTGGCATAGCAAGCATCAGGTTATCATGTCAGTAGAGGAATATTTTTCACAACAGAAAAGCCGATGTTAGTTGTTGTCAATGACTCGGAAGCTGGAGGAAAAACCGAGTCATCTAACTCGGATGGTGGAGGGAAAGCCGGGTTATCTAATTCTGCTCCAGAAGGACCTGGTCGAAACCAGCCAGCTGATTGGAGAACACCTATTGTTAATTATTTAAGGAATCCAAGTCAGAAAACGGATAGGACTGTTCGGCGGCTTGCTTTTAAGTATACTTTGATAGATGACGAGTTATATCGCCGAACAGCTGATGGTCTTCTTCTCAAATGCTTGGATGAAGATCAATCCCGGGTTGCCATGGGAGAAGTTCATGATGGATTATGCGGGACACATCAGTCGGCTCACAAGATGAAGTGGATGCTCAGACGAGCCGGGTTCTATTGGCCGACGATGGTTAATGACTGCTTTCGATACTACAAAGGGTGCGAAGCGTGCCAGAAATTCGGAGATATTCTGTTAGTACCGGCTTCAGTTCTTAATCCGGTAATAAAGCCGTGGCCTTTTCGAGGATGGGCACTGGATTTCATTGGTATGATTAACCCAGCTTCATCTAAAGGGCATCAGTTCGTGCTGGTTGCTACTGATTATTTCACCAAGTGGTCTGAAGCAGTACCCTTCCGGAATATGACCCACAAAGAGGTAATTCAATTTATCACAGAGCATATTGTTCACAGATTCGGTATCCCGCAGACTCTCACTACAGATCAAGGTACCACCTTCATGGCTAAAGAGGTGAAACAGTTTGCCGAATCACTCGGGATCAACATGCGTAGTTCATCTCCATATTACGCTCGAGCCAATGGACAAGCCGAGTCAAGCAACAAAATTCTGATCAAGTTGATTAAGAGGAAAGTACAGGACTACCCGAGGAGGTGGCATGAGGTACTGTCTAAAGCGTTGTGGGCTCACCGGATCTCAAGGCATAGTGCAACTAAGGTAACTCCTTTCGAGTTAGTTTATGGACAAGAAGCCGTTTTACCAGTAGAAGTAAATCTGGCTGCTTTGAGGTTCGCTAGGCAAAATGATTTGTCAGCTGAGGAGTATCACAATTTGATGATGGATAACATAGACGAGGTAGCCGACAAACGTATAAGGGCTTTGGAAGATATTAAGAAGGAGAAGTTGCGGGTAGCAAAAGCTTATAATAAGAGAGTTCGGCTTAAGGATTTTCAAATTGGCAACTTAGTCTGGAAAGTTATATTGCCGATCAGATCAAGAAGCCGAAAATTCGGCAAATGGTCACCGAGTTGGGAAGGACCACTGCGAGTCGTAAGGATTGTACCCGGCAACTCATATCTGGTGGAAACTTTGGAGGGCGACATACTGCCCCGAGCTATCAATGGGAAGTACTTGAAGAAATTCCACCTAAGCATGTGGCAAACTGCATAAGCCGCACATATGGCCGATGAGCTTAAGCATCGCCCTTAGACAAATCTTTTACAATGAATATTTTCTAGCACGCAAGCTTTACTAGAAAATAGGGGGGCATGTGTTACCACCCGTTTTTGGTAGGTCCCGGGTTCAAGCTCATTCAGGAGTAAATGGCGACTCGGTGGCAACCCGGCAGGAGCCAGCCCGGCTTAGCTTGAACTCGGCGTAGCCACAGCCCGGGTTCAAGTTCATTCAAGAAAATGAAGACCCGGTAGAAGTCAACCCGATTTAGTCAGAAATCGGGTCACCAGTTCAAGATCACTCGAAAGGAGATAGATGACTCGGAGAGGACCTGGGATGATGACCTGGCAGAAGTTGACTAGGTTGCAGGCAGAACCTGGGACCCGGTGCAGGTTAGACTTGAAGATTCCTGAAGATTCCGGAAGCCGCATCGGAGGAGCCAGACGTGAGGAAGTTTAATACTTGCCAAAGCCCAAAACAGAAGTCGGTGGCGCCAGAAGGAGTTGAAGTTCAACCCGGAAGACAATGGGTGACTTTCCAAGGATCGGAGATGTCCAGCACGAACCCGACCGGGAGTCTTACCTAGCTAAGAAGTATAAACTGACCTATTTCATGAGTTGTAATCCATGTAGAAGTACAATTGCTTGTACGGAAAGTCCAGCCGCCTCTCTATATATATGTAGGAGGTGACGACCGATTGAAATTAAGCAAACAATCGACAATTAATACAAACCCTAGTTTTTACCCTCAAACCCTTGTTCCTGCTTCCGTTATTCGGCGACTTCGCACGAGTTCATCGAATATCGACAACCAAGTTGAGAGCGGTCAAACCCGGCTTAACTCAGCCAATCGTCGCCGGCTTCCTCCGACGGGGTCCCTCCCGAGGGGCTGGGGCGCCTGGTTTTAAAAGCGCCGGCTTGTTGTCTTGCGTATCGCGCTACAAGTCAGCCTCCTACGGGGCGAGTTGCGGAGTACCTCCCCCGGCTCCGTGGGTACATGAGGACGTGTTCGTGTGATGCATTTTATTGCAACAATGGGGATTGTCTTGAGTGCCGCAGTCGACGTATGCTTCTGTGTTGCAAATCGTTGGCAGCCGTTGCAGAACCGGACTAGCTGGTTTGCATCCGCCAGCGCAGTCGGCCAGTAGAAGCCATGCCGGAACGCTTTGGCCACGATTGCCCTTGATGCCGCGTGATGGCCGCATTCGCCTTGGTGAATTTTTCAGAGTATTTTGATTCCTTCTTCTTGGCTTACGCAGCGCTGGAAGATGCCTGAGACGCTGCGCTTGTACAACTCGTTGTTGATGATGGTGTAGGCGCTTGCGTGACGCTTGATTTGTCTGGCGGTGAGCTCGTCCGCTGGAAGTTCGTCGTTAGCGAGGTAGGCGAGGAAGGGTTGTGTCCATGGCGGAGCTTCTTCGATGACGAGGACCTCAACGGCTTCCGGCTTGAGAGCAGCCAGCCCGTCCGGCTCCGTGTCCTGGGACATCCGGATGGAGTCGGAGCCTGGGCACGGCGTGATGGATGGTTTGTATATGTAACAGCCCCAGTTTGTCACCCTATAATATCGGCCAAATTTTTCACTTTTTGCTTTGCAACATTGCATCATGGCATCCATTTAAATTGCTATTTTAAAATAAAGCAAGATTGGAAAGCATCAAAAGGAAACAAACCCAATCCCAAAAATCTCCAACCTCAATGAAATTGCTCAAATTGGTGAAACCAAATTATTCTGGAATTTCCAATTTGTCTAGGAAGTTCCAAGAATACATTGTATAAATATTTACCAAAGGCAATTTCTTGCCAAGCAAAGAAATAAAATTGAGAATTAAAAATAGGTTCAAATCAATTCCTATTTTTGAAACCAAGTTAAGCTTTTCAAAAATTCAAAAGAAAATATGGGGAGTTTCATTATTATATTGGGAGCCTCCATGAATATTTTCACTATTTTTGAAGATGTTTAAGTACCCCAAATAAATGGAATTTGGAAATTATCAAAATTGCCATTTTTAAGCCCTATGAACAAATGTTGCTCAAAACAATTTATTTTGCAACACAAATTTTTGTGGAGCTTCAACCTGTCAAGGGGAGGTTACTTGAATTTTTCCAGATTTTATAAAAATGGTTAAGTGCCCGAGTTAAATTACTTAAGCTGCTGGAGTTAACTTTAAAACAGAAAACCAGAAAAGAAAAAGGAGCTAGGGGGTTACCTGCAAAATCGCCATCGTCTTCGTGCTGTAGCGCCATGGCTGTAGCGACCGAGCACTGCTTGCTCGTCCCCGCCGCACCAGCTCATTCGTGTCGAGCTCCCCCTGTGGATAAAAAGGCCGCCGAGACCCTGCTCTCTCTCTCTCCCTCTCACTTTCCCCATTCCCAAACCCTAACCCTAGAGCCGCCATGTCCATGACCTAGTTCGAGCTCGCCGCCGCATTGCTGACGATTGAAGCCTCCCGGAGCAGGTCAAAGCACGCCACCATCTCCACCTCGTCGCCCTGTACCTCCACGTCCAAGGAATCGTGCCGGGGAACCCGGAGCCGTCACCTTCGTCCTCGTCTTCTTCGACTCCCACCACCGCCACCGAGCCGATTGCCGCCAGTGCCGATCCTCTCTGTCCCCGACGAGCCCGTAATCGTGCTCAGGGTGAGCACCCCATCCTCCAAGACCCCTTCTTCCTCTCCCTCTTCCTCTATTTCGCCCTAGTGCCGTAGGCCGAACCACACCGCCGCCGTAGATCGTCGTCGGAGCCCACTCCGGTGACCATTAGGTCCTTCGCGCCGCCACTAGTTTCCCCACGATGTGCCGAGCGAAATGCATCCCCTCTCGGACTCTCGCGTGTCCCCATCCGACGTGCGCGTGCTAGCCGCCGTCGGTGATCACCGCACGCGCGTGGCGCGCCGGTCGTGGCCTGCCGTGGTCAAACCTGGCCGTGGGTCGTCGCGCCGACATGGCCGCTGACGTGGCCCTGGTCCCAGCCGACAGCGGGTGTGGCTAGCTCGGCCCCGGTGAAAAACGTCTCGGGCTTTTTCCTGTGTTTTTAATTTTTCAAACAGAAATTCATATAAAACTTGTAAAATTTATATCTCCTAAAATATTCGTCCAAAATTTGCAAATAAGATATCAACACGATCAGGGGAAATAACTTTACATGTTAACACCATTCCCATGTTCAACTAAATAAAATAAATAGCAGTTTGTTGGACTTTTGTAAAATGGCAGGATTAAAGTCCAACTTTAAAAATTCATAACTTCTTCATACTTGCTCCAAAAATTACAATTAAGCTCTCAAAATGCTCAGGGAAATAATATCTAACTGTTAGTACTAATTACCTGTTAAAATGAATAATCTAAATTGTTGTTAAATTTAAATAACTAAAATGGCAGAAATTAATCCAAACTTTGAAATTCAATAACTTTTGAACCACAATGAAGAAAAAATGCAAACAATATGTCAAAATGCTCAGAAAAGAAATATCTAACTGTTAGTCCCTTGCCATGACAAACTAAAATTATTAAATTGCCTTTAATTAATAAATACTAAAATGGCAGAATTAAATCAATGTTTAGAAAATTCATAAATTGGAAAATACTTATCCAAAAATTATGAATGAGGTATCAAAATGTTCAGTAACTAATGATCTACGAGTTTATGTCATTTGAGATATTTGTAGAATTAATTTTAGTGTTGTTTATAAAATTTAATTAATAGGGCAGATTTAAATCACATTTTTGGGAAATTCATAACTTGATAAATAATGACTCAAAAATTATGTTTAATATCCCAAAATGACCAGCAACTCAAGGGCTATTTAGATATGTTAATTTCACAGCAGGACAACAACTTTTCCTTTGATGTCATTTTCGAAATGGTTAAAATGATTTAAATTGAATAACCGTTTAAATCACCATTTCTTCATCGTTAATCAAAAAATTGCAAACGAAGTACGACAATGATAAGGAGAACAATACCTATCTAATAATGTCATTCTCATGCATGTAGAACCCATATTTCAGTACTGGACATTTTGGATAAAAGCGTAGTTCACTAAGTTAAATATGGAGATATAACCCGTTAATTGCAATAATTATTTTAGGGGTTCCATTTAACTTGTGGGACATGCCCAAGACCATTTCAGTGCATAATTTGACCATCTCATCATGAGTGTGCATTGCACCTATGTATTCATGTTATCTATTTCATTTCATGTTATTGTTTGTGTTTCGGTAGATTCCGGAGTTGAGGTTCCACCACAATACCTCGACGATCCGCGCGACCAGCACTATCAACAAGGCAAGAGATAACCTAACCTTCTTGGCATATAGGATCCTATTGTTTTATACAATTATGTTATCCACCATAATATTGCATTCAATTCCAATGTCACTTTTGATGAAGATGTAGAGAATCCTATGAATTGCATTGTCCCCTAAACAATCACATGTTTCCCCTCCTATGAACCATAGGTTTTATGTGATGGCCAGAGATGAAATATATAACTGTTGTATATATGCGTAGCTATGCTTAGCCATGCCTAGTCGAATGCTAAATTGTCCGGTGTATATTTTCCATGATTATGATAATTGACGGAATGTTTGGACATGGTGGATATTTGTGTACCTAATTAAAATGCTAAGAAGGCTTGGATGAGTTGCCATCGGGGATGGTGTTTTGCCTCATTCTTGCCCCTAAGTGCAAGTTCTTGTCTCTAGAACCAAGGTTTGAGCGTGCTGCCATTGGTGGGGTATGGGCTCCTTACTAACTGAATAACTTGTGCGGGCGTACCCAAGGGTCCTCAAGTTTGCTATTTCCATTTGCGGGTGAGTGTGTGGGTGGAAAAAGAAACGATGAGGATGGTGTTGTTTAGGACGTGGTGATGGGGGCAGGGGCTGAAATAGTCTAGATAAACTTGTCCTGTCGCCACGGATGATCCTTGGATAGTCTCATGCGAGGTAAAAGTTTAACCGCGCCCACTTGCCAGCTTTCCCCGGAAGAGAGCTAATCAGGCGAGCCGGACGGTACCGATGGGTAAATTAGTACACCCCTGCAGGGTTTAATCTTTTCGAAAAGCCGTGTCCGCGGTTATGGACGCCTTGGGAACAGATTACGAGATCATAGAAAACCTTCATCTTAACTATAATTTGGCAACTAGAGGTTGTATTTTCAACGTATGTTAAAAGGTTCATTTTCCTCGAGGGTGATTCGAGGGAGTGCCTTGGTGGAGACGAGTGGTGTTTCTGGCTACTATTGGTTCAAGGCGAACCGAGGAAGAAATGTTTACTATCTCACCCCTTTATGAAAAACCATCTGAGTAGTCGATGCCATGAGTCAGTTATGTCTTCTAAAATGAAAACTAGCTTTATGCAAAACAACCAATATATAGCTTTAGAGCCATGTCAGCATTGGGACGATATCGCCCTACTAAACTTGCGAGTACGTCGTACTCAGTCTCTCTTTGTTGAATATTAATTGTTTCAGAGGAGGACGTCACCGAGCAGGAAGGTGGGTTCTTCGTGGACATCGACGAATAGTCTGGGGTTCCCAGGTGCAAGCTTGGGACGTCGTGGAATAAGCTGGCTGGGATTTGTTATGTGTAGGCCTCTTAGGCCATAATTTGGATCTTGTTGTTTAGAACAACCTAAATTTGCTTCCGCTTGTTGTACTGTTGGGTCAGTGACCTCTGATTGTAATATTTGGCTATCTTTCTCTGTTAAGAGTTGAACTATAATGATTTGTGTCGTAGAGTCTGTGATGTGCCAGTTGTTCCGCAGTCTTGATCTCTCTATTATGCGTTGATAGCTATGCCAGTGTTCATGGCATGATCGAGGTGTTGCGTTGCCGATGATCCATTCCGAGCACGCCTGCCAAAGGTTTTGTCCTGGGAGTGGTAACCCCAGTAACCTTCGATTGTGTAGCATGGCCTGTGGGTTACATAGTATCTCTGTATAATTCTGGGGTCGGGGCGCTACAAGTTGGTATCAGAGCAGGACTGCCTATAGGAAACCCTTTCTATTGGTCGATGTCGAGTCTAGTGTTTGTGAAAATTATTTATGACCTAAAAAATGAGTTGTGAAAACCATCTTAGGATTCTTTTTGCTCCTTATCCAATTCACTCTAATCTCGGAGACATCTTACCTCTATTTGATTTAACGGTTCTTCTGATCGTCTGCAATTCTAACCTAGGTTCACGGGGTTGGCTTCTACCTTTAGTTTACTGGTTAACTCTGCTCGTCTGCCAATTCTAAAGCCCGACGAGAGGAAGTATTGCGGATTGTCAAGACATTGCTTTGCTTTAGCCAAGATTTTGAACCGAAGGTCCCGAATTGTGCTAGGGCTCTGGTGTAATGATTCATGAGGGTTGTCATCCTTATGGGCATTATGCTATTGTGAGTCCCAGTACAAGAAGCTGATCGTTAACCCAAGATCTTTTCCGTTGAACCCTGAAGTTAATTGTCAAACCCTACGTCAGGTTGGCAAAATTTGAAGTTAGTCTTCAAACTCGAGGTTGCAGCCGTAATTGACTTGCTCAGCAATGCTCTTCTTTGTCACTAGCTTAGTTAGACTCTCTGTCAATGGAACCATCTGGATCACGACAAGATTGCTCTTAGTGAGTTTTCCATCAATGTCTGTGATTCCTCCAATAACACTCATTCGTGAAACCCTTTCGGCACTAGTTGTTGGAAGAGTGCTAACAAGGGCTTCTGCAATATCTTGGAATTGTGGTTAGCCCGTTCCTTACTCTAAATCTGTTGTCCGCCCTCTACCTGTTGGTTGACACTCAACTTTTATCGTGCATTGGGGTGTTCTGATGCATGTTATTCTTGTGGTTCGTAAAGCCATCCCACTTCGGGATGTCAGGAGAAACAAACTCCGGTACCTTGTCCATTTCTCGGACCAGGTCAAAGTATTGTAATTTGCGGAGTAAGAGCTTGTGTAGCTTCTGTTCCGTTCCACCTTGGAGTGTCACGCTCTTTTATATCAAGAGGTCGTGCTTAGTCTCATGACGTACTTGATGAAGTGATGCTCTTACCCTTCCTTATCCATCCACCTCCGAGCCACTCGGGCTCGAGAATTTTGAGGATGAATATGGTCGTGGTAATCGGATATTCTTAGCAATTGTTGTTGCTTTGAAATTTCAAGGACTTTGATGGCACTCTCAGCATGATGGGAAATCATGTCATCAAGCCGAGTTGACGGAGCTGCCAAGTCCATTTTGTTCAGGTACACACCTTCGGTCAACGAGTTAGATTCGTGTTGAAACTCTCAAGACCACGTCTTTTCCTTGAAAAGCAAGTTTCCTCTCGCAACCAGTGACATGCGGTGGTTCGTGATATCCTGGATGTCTTCCAGAAGTACTGCCGGGTTGTCCCCTGACCGTGTTGTCGAGTAATATTGGAAACTTGTTCGAACCATCTTCGTGTCATCACGTAGTATATGTCCTGGATGATGGAAGTGTTCTTCTCTAGTCCATGTGCAATGGTTAATATATGTCGCCAGGGGTCCGAGTGAAGTTCACTTGTCTCCCCGGAAATAATCACAAGTTGGTTATGCTTGTGCGGATTATTGTTGAGATGGTAGGTTGTTACCTCCGGTTCTCTAAATACGTCATGTATTCCACTGGCCGAGTTGTTCTTCAATAATAGGAAGTTGTCAAATCTCAGCATCTTACCGGTGTTTCCTAATCAGGACTCAGTTGCGCTCTAGTGATTGGAGTACATGTTGGTTCAATTTTCTTTTTGTAGTCGTGACCCATGGAACTTGCAATCTAGCCCTTGCTCTGGAGCTTGACACAGTGGCCCGTGTCTTGAGAACAACTAGTGACCCCACCTTTCGTCAGCTTTCGCAACCTCCCCCTTCAGACCTGCTAAAGTCTGAAGTGTCTGCACACCTAACCCACTCGGAACCTCAAGCAGAAATGATGGTTGGGGTTTATCAAGAGTATGACCTAGGCTTATTTGTAACCCGACAAGTTCAGTGTTGTGGTTCAAGCACCTCACCGGAAGGTCTATTGATGAAATCTCTTCAATCCTTAAAAATCACCCACTAACCATGAGTATCATGGGTAACTTATCCTAATAGTTCCCCCTATGGTCTTTTCTTTATCTTCAAGTAAGACCTTCGCTTGATGATCGATCAAAGGCTATTCCGAAGCCGGAGTGTGATATCGAGAACCTCAAGGAGAACCTTACAACGGAGCTACTAAATTTCCCTCGGTCAATCCTCCTACTGCATCTATCTCGTGGCAATAGCTCGTTTATGAGGTTTTACCTCTCTATCTAAATGTGGATCAGTGCTATATCTTTCCCTCCTAGGTGAAGCCAAAGTTTGCCCAATCACACGGACATTGTGTGAATTCACTAGTCACGTTAGGGTCCGAGCTTTTAACCTTATGGAAGCGTTGATGTCTACACACGCTTCTATTCTTGTAGACAGTGTTGGGCCTCCAAGAGCAGAGGTTTGTAGAACAGCAGCAAGTTTCCCTTAAGTGAATCACCCAAGGTTTATCGAACTCAGGGAGGTAGAGGTCAAAGGTATCCCTCTCAAGCAACCCTGCAATCACAATACAAAAAGTCTCTTGTGTCCCCAACACACCCAATACACTTGTCAGATGTATAGGTGCACTAGTTCGGCGAAGAGATAGTGAAATACAAGTAATATGGATGATTATAAGTAGTAATTGCAATCTGAAATAAAAATGGCAGCAAGCAAACATGTAGCAGAACTTGTTGTAAACGGTGTTTCAATGCTTAGAAACAAGGCCTAGGGATCATACTTTCACTAGTGGTCACTCTCAACAATGCAATCATAATTGAATATAAATATAAGCACTTCAATATACTACTCCAAAGTATTCTCCGGCTGGATAACGAACACTAATTCATTGTGTAGGAATGCAAAAGCACGCCTCAAACATATATTCCCAAGTACTAATGAATACCCCACACTGGACCATGAGCATTCATAGGAGGTACTAACACACCACAATTTCATAGAGACATCCAACTCAAATAATAAATCAGTGAACAAGTATCTTGTGAAATATAGCCTAAAGACCCACACGGTGCACACACTGTCACCTTTACACACGTGGGACAAGGAGTCTCCGGAGATCACATAAATAAAGCCCACTTGAGTAACATAACAACATCTAGATTGCAAAGCTCATGATCACATATAGATCACATCATGGGAGAGAGAGATATAGACCACATGGCTACAGGTACGGCCCTCAGCCCCGAGGGAGAACTACTCCCTCCTCATCATGGGAGTCAGCAACGGCGATGAAGATGGTGGTGGAGTCGATGGAGATGGCTCTGGGGGCACTTCCCCGTCTCGGCAGGGTGCCGGAACAGAGACTTCTGTCCCCCGAAACATGTCGGCGATGGCGGCGGCGCTGCAGATGTTTCTTTGGAATATGACGGTCCGTCTAGGTTTTATGCGTCGGGTGCAATATATAGGCGAAAGGGCGGCGTCGGAGGGCTCCCGTGGGCCCCACACCACCTGGTGGCGCGGTAGGCATGGGTCCCGCGCCACCCTATGGTGTGGCCGGCCCACGGCCCTCTAGGTCCTCTCCTTCGGGCTCCGTGTAGTCCATTGAATTATAAGACTGCTGCTTTTTGTCCCGTCCAATTCCGAGAATATTTCCTTAAGTACTTTTCTGAAACGGGAAAACAGCAGAAAACAGGAACTGACACTGTGGCATCTTGTTAATAGGTTAGTTCCAGAAAATGCATAAAAATGCTATAAGATGTAAACAAAACATGTAGCAAATGGTATGAAAATAAGCATGGATCATAAGAAATTATAGATACGTTGGAGACGTATCAGCATCCCCAAGCTTAGTTCTACTCATCCTCGAGTAGGTAAAACGATAACAAATAATTTCTTAGGAGACATGCTAACTCACAATCTAGATCAACATAGCAATGCAAAGCACATGATGCGAATAAGGTGATCCAAAACAATTGTCTATAGTTGACATTAAGCAAACAATGATTAACAAATGCTAGCTAAAAGAAGCTAGAACTTTTCATGAATCTGCGTGTTGGAGACAAGGAACGGCGATGAATATGGTGGTGGAGTCGATGGAGATGGCTCCGGGGGCACTTCCCCGTCCCGGCAGGGTGCCGGAACAGAGACTTCTGTCCCCCAAATCATGTCGGCGATGGCGGCGGCGCTGCAGATGTTTCTTTGGAATATGACGGTCCGTCTAGGTTTTATGCGTCGGGTGCAATATATAGGCGAAAGGGCGGCGTCGGAGGGCTCCCGTGGGCCCCACACCACCTGGTGGCGCGGCAGGCATGGGTCCCGCGCCACCCTATGGTGTGGCCGGCCCACGGCCCTCCAGGTCCTCTCCTTCGGGCTCCGTGTAGTCCATTGAATTATAAGACTGCTGCTTTTTGTCCCGTCCAATTCCGAGAATATTTCCTTAAGTACTTTTCTGAAACGGGAAAACAGCAGAAAACAGGAACTGGCACTGTGGCATGTTGTTAATAGGTTAGTTCCAGAAAATGCATAAAAATGCTATAAGATGTAAACAAAACATGTAGCAAATGGTATGAAAACAAGCATGGATCATAAGAAATTATAGATACGTTGGAGACGTATCAAGCGTCTGGTATGTCGAAGGCATGGAGTCCAAAAGATGTCCTTTCTCCTCGCGGTGCTACAAATCTCTACTGGCTACACATCAAGGTGGTTTGAAGTGATGCCTTAGTCTTGGACAAAGATCCTGAACAAGGTGATCGGTTGTCCTATCCTCGGCTCGACCTTTGTTTGGTCAAGTCGTTCCTTGTTCTCCCCAATGGCTTATGGTCTTGTGCAAAGTTCATATCTCCAGTCCTTGGAGGAGACTTGTATATCACCTTGAGCTATCTTCTGTTCTTTCCGCCCCATCGGCATGTCATGCTTCTTAGCTCCAAGTTATGCACCGAGGAAGATCATCGTGGGATCGAGAAGATCGTGAAGGATACGTGTTGTCGTGTTCCCCTCATCCCTCTTCCTACTCTAGAATCTCGGGACGAGATTCCTGTAAGGGGGGTAGATTTGTAACAGCCCCAGTTTGGCACCCTAAAATATGGGCCAAAATTTTCACTTTTTGCTTTGCAACATTGCATCATGGCATCTATTTAAATTGCTAATTTAAAATAAAGCAAGATTGGAAAGCATCAAAAGGAAACAAACCCAATCCCAAAAATCTCCAACCTCAATGAAATTGCTCAAATTGGTGAAACCAAATTATTCTGGAATTTCCAATTTGTCTAGGAAGTTCCAAGAATACATTCTATAAATATTTACCAAATGCAATTTCTTGCCAAGCAAAGAAATAAAATTGAGAATTAAAAATTGGTTCAAATCAATTCCTATTTTTGAAACCAAGTTAAACTTTTCAAAAATTCAAAAGAAAATATGGGGAGCTTCATTATTATATTGGGAGCCTCCATGAATATTTTCACAATTTTTTAAGATGTTTAAGTACCCCAAATAAATGGAATTTGGAAATTATCAAAATTGCCATTTTTAATCCCTATGAACAAATGTTGCTCAAAACAATTTATTTTGCAACACAAATTTTGTGGAGCTTCTACATGTCAAGGGGAGGTTACTTGAATTTTTCCAGATTTTATAAAAATGGTTAAGTGCCCTAGTTAAATTACTTGAGCTGCTGGAGTTAACTTTACAACAGAAAACCAGAAAACAAAAAGGAGCCAGGGGGTTACCTGCAAAATCGCCATCGTCTTCGTGCTGTAGCGCCATGGCTGTAGCGACCGAGCGCTGCTTGCTCGTCCCCGCCACACCAGCTCGTTCCTGTCGAGCTCCCCCTGTGGATAAAAAGGCCGCCGAGACCCTGCTCTCTCTATCTCCCTCTCACTTTCCCCGTTCCCAAACCCTAACCCTAGAGCTGCTATGTCCATGACCTAGTTCGAGCTCGCCGCCGCATCACCGACGATTGAAGCCTCCCGGAGCAGATCGAAGCACGCCACCATCTCCGCCTTGTCGCCCTCTCCCTCCACGTCCAAGGAATCGTTCCGGGGAGCCCGGAGCCGTCGCCTTCGTCCTCGTCTTCTTCGACTCCGACCGCCGCCGCCGAGCCGATTGCCGCCAGTGCCGATCCTCTCTATCCCTGACGAGCCCGTAATCGTGCTCAGGGTGAGCATCCCGTCCTCCGGGACCCCTTCTTCCTCTCCCTCTTCCTCTATTTCGCCCTAGTGCCGTAGTCCGAACCACACAGCCGCCGTAGCTGGTCGTCGAAGCCCACTCCGGTGACCATTAGGTCCTTCGCGCCGCCACTAGTTCCCCCATGATGTGCCGAGCGAAATGCGTCCCCTCTCGGCCTCTCGCGCGTCCCCGTCCGACGTGCGCGTGCTCGCCGCCGTTGGTGATCACCGCGCGCGCGCGGCGCGCCGGTCGTGGCCTGCCGTGGTCAAACCTGGTCGTGGGTCGTCGCGCCGACGTGGCCGCTGACGTGGCCCTGGTCCCAGCCGACAGCGGGTGTGGCTAGCTCGGCCCCGGTGAAAAACGTCTCGGGCTTTTTCCTGTGTTTTTAAATTTTCAAACAGAAATTCATCTAAAACTTGTAAAATTCATATCTCCTGAAATATTCGTCCAAAATTTGCAAATAAGATATCAACACGATCAGGGGAAATAACTTTACATGTTAACACCATTCACATGTTCAACTAAATAAAATAAATAGCAGTTTGTTGGACTTTTGTAAAAATGGCAAGATTAAAGTCCAACTTTAAAAATTCATAACTTCTTCATACTTGCTCCAAAAATTACAATTAAGCTCTCAAAATGCTCAGGGAAATAATATCTAACTGTTAGTACTAATTACCTGTTAAAATGAATAATCTAAATTGCTGTTAAATTTAAATAACTAAAATGGCAGAAATTAATCCAAACTTTGAAATTCAATAACTTTTGAACCACAATTCAGAAAAATACAAACAATATGTCAAAATGCTCAGAAAAGAAATATCTAACTGTTAGTACCCTTGCCATGACAGAATTAATAAATAAATACTAAAATGGCAGAATTAAATCAATGTTTAGAAAATTCATAACTTGAAAAATACTTATCCAAAAATTATGAATGAGGTATCAAAACGTTCAGTAACTAATGATCTACAAGTTTATGTCATTTGAGATATTTGTAGAATTAATTTTAGTGCTGTTTATAAAATTTAATTAAAAGGGCAGATTTAAATCACATTTTGGGAAATTCATAACTTGATAAATAATGACTCAAAAATTATGTTTAATATCCCAAAATGATCAGCAACTCAATGGATGTTTAGATATGTTAATTTCACAGCAGGACAACAACTTTTCCTTTGATGTCATTTTCGAAATGGTTAAAATGATTCAAATTGAATAACCGTTTAAATCACCATTTCTTCATCGTTAATCGAAAAATTGCAAACGAAGTACCACAATGATAGGAGAACAATACCTATCTAATAATGTCATTCTCATGCACGTAGAACCCATATTTCAGTACTGGACATTTTGGATAAAAGCTTAGTTCACTAAGTTAAATATGGAGATATAACCGTTAATTGCAATAATTATTTTAGGGGTTCCATTTAACTTGTGGGACATGCCCAAGACCATTTCAGTGCATAATTTGACCATCTCATCATGAGTGTGCATTGCACCTATGTATTCGTGTTATTTATTTCGTTTCATGTTATTGTTTGTGTTTCGGTAGATTCCGGAGTCGAGGTTCCACCACAATACCTCGACGATCCGCGCGACCAGCACTATCAGCAAGGCAAGAGATAACCTAACCTTCTTGGCATGTAGCATCCTATTGTTTTATACAATTATGTTATCCACCATAATATTGCATTCGATTCCAATGTCACTTTTGATGAAGATGTAGAGAATCCTATTAATTGCATTGTCCCCTAAACCATCACATGTTTCCCCTCCTATGAACCATAGGTTTTATGTGATGGCCGGAGATGAAATATATAACTGTTGTATATATGCTTAGCTATGCTTAGCCATGCTTAGTCGAATGCGAAATTGTCCGGTGTATATTTTCCATGATTATGATAATTGATGGAATGTTTGGACATGGTGGATATCTGTGTACCTAATTAAAATGCCAAGAAGGCTTGGATGAGTTGCCATCGGGGATGGTGTTTTGCCTCATTCTTGCCCCTAAGTGCGAGTTCTTGTCTCTAGAACCAAGGTTTAAGCGTGCTGCCATTGGTGGGGGTATGGGCTCCTTACTAACTGAATAACTTGTGCGGGCGTATCCAAGGGTCCTCTAGTTTGCTATTTCCATTTGCGGGTGAGTGTGTGGGTGGAAAAAGAAATGATGAGGATGATGTTGTTTAGGACGTGGCGATGGGGGCAGGGGCTGAAATAGGCTGGATAAACTTGTCCTGTCGCCACAGATGATCCTTGGATAGTTTCATGCAAGGTAAAAGTTTAACCGCGCCCACTTGCCAGCTTTCCCTGCAAGAGAGCTAATCAGGCGAGCCGGACGGTACCAATGGGTAAATTAGTACACCCCTGTAGGGTTTAATCTTTTCGAAAAGCCGTGTCCGCGGTTATGATGCCTTGGGCACGAATTACGAGATCATAGAAACCCTTAATCTTAACTAAAATTTGGCAACTAGAGGTTGCATTTTCAACGTATGTTAAAAGGTTCATTTTCCTCGAGGGTGATTTGAGGGAGTGCCTTGGTGGAGACGAGTGGTGTTTCTGGATACTGTTGGTTCAAGGCGAACCGAGGAAGAAAAGTTTACTATCTCTCCCCTTTATGGAAAACCCTATGAGTAGTCGATGCCATGAGTCAGTTATGTCTTCTAAAATGAAAACTAGCTTTATGCAAAACAACCTATATATAGCTTGAGAGCCATGTCAGCATTGGGCCTATATAGCCCTACTAAACTTGCGAGTACGTCATACTCAGTCCCTCTTTGTTGAATATTAATTGTTTCAGAGGAGGACGTCACTGAGCAGGAAGGTGGGTTCTTCGTGGACATCGACGAATAGTCTGGGGTTCCTAGGTGCCAGCTTGGGACGTCGTGGAACAAGCTGGCTGGGATTTGTTATGTGTAGGCCTCTTAGGCCATAATTTGGATCTTGTTGTTTAGAACAACCTAAATTTGCTTCCGCTTGTTGTACTGTTGGGTCAGTGACCTCTGATTGTAATATTTGGCTATCTTTCTCTGTTAAGAGTTGAACTATAATGATTTGTGTCGTAGAGTCTGTGATGTGCCAGTTGTTCCGCAGTATTGATCTCTCTATTATGCATTGATATCTATGCCAGTGTTCATGGCATGATCGAGGTGTTGCGTTGCCGATGATCCATTCCGAGCATGCCTGCCAAAGGTTTTGGCCTGGAGTGGTAACCCTAGTAACCTTCGATTGTGTAGCATGGCCTGTGGGTTACATAGTATCTCTGTATAATTGTCGGGACCCCGGACTAGCTGTCTGAAGTACCCTTGTGCCTACAACATCAGCGATCCCATGATCAGTGTGTCGCTGAGCACAATCAAACTGGTATCAAAAGAACATCCATATATACCGAATAAGTATACTGTAGGGAATATGCCCTAGAGGCAATAATAAAATGGTTTATTAAGCATATTCAAGTTTATGATAATAGTTTATTATCCATGCTATAATTGTATTAAATGGAAACATAATACATGTGTGGAATATAAACACCCGGAGTCCCTAGTGAGCCTCTACAGGACTAGTTCGTTGATTAAGAGATAGTTAGAGTTTCCTAACTATGGACTTGTTATAGTCACTTGATAACGGAGTCATATCATTAGGAGTAATGGTGTGATGGACATGACCCAAATAAAGAGTTGCAATTAATCGTGTCACAAGAGTTTTGTTGTCAACACTTTTAATATGCCAAATATAGTTTCCTTAGACCATGAGATTATATCACTCCCGTTCACCGGAGGAATACTTTGTGGACATCAAACGTCACTTCGTAACTGGGTGATTATAAAGGTGGCTTTCAGGTATCTCCGATGGTGGGTTGTTGGGTGATATGAATCGAGAGTGGGATTTGTCCCTCCATGTGACGGAGAAGATATCTCCAGGCCTTCTCGGTAATATAGCATCAAAAGTCTGCAGACATGTGATTAGGTTGTAATCACCGGGATCCTATATTATGGACGAGTAAAGAGAACTTGCCGGTAACGAGATTAAACTAGACATGGGGATGTCAACGATTATATCTCGGGCAAGTAAAATATCGTGAGACAATGGGAATCGTATATGAGATTAATTGAATCTCCGGCATCGTGGTTCAATCGAGAAAAGGTTTTCGTTGAGTGTATAGGAATTAATATGGGCATCCCGGTCCCGCTATTAATTATTGATATGATCATGTCTATGCATTCTCGAACCCGTAGGGTCACACACTTAACGTTCCGATGAAATTAGGTTTTGCGATGAATTAAATGATGAAGTGAACGAATGGTGATTCGGAGTCTCGGATGGGATCCCGGACGTCACGAGAGGTTCCGGAGGAGTCCGGAGAATAAGATTCATATATGGAAAGTGGTTTCCGGAGGTTTCGGAAAAGTTCCGGAATATTTCATAGGGTATCGGAAAGGTTCCGGAATGTTCTAGAAGGGTCTAGAAGTGGGACCGCATATTTTGTATGGGGCCCACATGGTGCAAAGGGGTGCAGCCACCACTTAGGTGGGGCGCACCACCTAGGCCCACATGGGTGGTGCGGCATAGGGAAAAGGAGGGGAGTCCCACTCCTAGTTGGACTAGGAGTTGGGCCCTCCACCCCTTTAGGAAAGGGGGCCCAAGGAGGAGTCCTAGATGGACTCCAACTTGGGGGGCAAGCAAAAGGGGGGCCGGCCGGCCCCCTGCCCTAGCCCTAGCTGACCTCCTATATAAGGAGGGGAGGGGGGCGCACCATACACCTTGGAGGCAGCCCCAAGCCGCACCCCCCTCTCCCACCTAAACCCTAGCCGCACCCCTCCTCTCCCGGAGGGCTGCCGCCGCCTCACCTCCACCAAAGGCTGCCGCACCCCCCTAGCCCTAGGGGCTGCGCCACCTCCTCCTCTCCCTCTCCTCTTGCTTGGCTTGGCGAAGCCCTGCTCGCGGAGATCGTCATCGTCACCGGCACTACCGTCGTGCTGCTGAGATCATCAAGGCCACGTCTTCTCGCTTGTGGGATCAAGGAGTCGACGTCTTCATCGAGCCGTACGTGTGGACTCCGCGGAGGTGCTGCCCGTTGCTGCACTTCACCGGATTGGATCTCGAGGATAACACATCTCCTCGCGACTAGACGAGTCTAGTTGCGGGGATCGACTAGCCAACCCCTGCACCGACAAAATGCGTTTGTTGATCTTCGAGGGTAAGAGATTGGATCTCATCTTCGCTACCTTCATCTCGTAGATCTAGATCCTTGGGGTTTATTCCGCTTGCCGCGTAGAAAAATTTTTGTTTTCCATGCTGCGACCCCATCAGTGGTATCAGAGCCTAGATCTATTCGTAGATGTTGGTGCGATTAGAACACAAGGAGTTGTGGGCGTTGATATTTTATGTTGCTACCTTCTCGCGTGCACTTTGCATCTTTGCGGTATTGTGAGATTGAAGCGGCCCGGACCAACCTTACTCGTCCACGCACGAGAGACCGGTTCCACGACTGACATGCAACTTGTTTTGCATAAGTGGCTGGCGGGTGTCTGTTTCTCTTGCTTTAGTGAGGATGCAATTTTCAATGGAAGGCCTTTTCAAAAGGATGAGTAAATAAGCAACTATTATATCACCGTTGTGGTTTTGCGTAGATTAGAACGGTTCTATCTCGTTGACCCAAGCCACGTAAAATTTGCATAAACAAAGTAGAAGACGTCTAACTTGTTTTTGCAGAGGGGGGTCAATTGATGTGATATGGCCAATGTGATTTGTGATAATGTATGCAATGATCATGTTTGTAATATTTCGCGACTTGCATGTCGACGAGTACGGCAACTGGCAGGAGCCATATGGTTGTCTTTTATTTTATGTGACCTGCGTGTCAATGAATCACCATGTAATTGCTTTACTTTATTGCTAAGAGTAGCATTAGTAGTAGTTGCAATAGTTGGTGGACAACCATGGTGATGGCGCCAAGATGATGGAGATCATGCCGGAGATGGAGATCTTGCCGGTGCTTTGAAGATGGAGATCTAAGAGCATATGAAGAAAGGCCATATCATATCACAATTATGAATTGCATGTGATGTTAATCCCTTTTATGCACCTTATTGTTATGCTTAGATGTGATCGCGACGGTAGCATGATAAGGTGATCTCTCATGTTAATATCAAGATAATTAAGTGTTCTCCCCTAGTATGCGCCGTTGCGAAAGTTCGTCGTTTCGAAGCATCACGTGATGATCGGGTGTGATAGATTCAACGTTCACATACAACGGGTGCAAGCCAGTTTGCACATGCGGAAATACTACGGTTGTCTTGACGAGCCTAGCATGTACAGACATGGCCTCGGGAACACGGAACCGAAAGGTTAAACACGAGTCATATAAATGATATGATCAACACTGAGTTGTTCACCATTGAAGCTACATCATCTCATGTGATGATCGGTGGTGGTGTAGTGGATTTGGATCGTGTGTCACTAATCAACCGGAGAGATGTTGAGTTTAGTGGGAGTTCATTAATTTGATTAATTTGAACTAAAATTGTCATAAACAAAGTGTCCTAAAGATGTCTTTGCAAAATCCTTGTAGATCATGGGAGACTACAGTAGTATGTTTCTTGCTGAGGAGCTGCGTCTCGAT